>OX101828.2:13836971-14436971 GCA_944452925.2 Chrysolina oricalcia
TCCTGCCTAGGTAGGTAAAAGATTGTTTCAAGACGTCAAAGTTGAAAAAAATCATTCACTTGTTCATCAGGTTTGTTTTCTTGAATTTCTGTAGGGTTAAAAAAATTATGATCAAAGTTACAAATTACTCTATGCCACTGGCAGTGTATTCGAGAATTGCCGAGTATGTTGAGCTGTAAGAAAGCGAGTCACAACTGTTCAGTATTTCTATAGCACCGAATTCCAGTATCGTAACAATATCTACAAAAATCCCTTGTCCTAGCCTTTGCGAAGATAATATGCCCAGCGCGAATTGAGTAAATTCTATTTTTCACTCAACTTCGCCCCTTGTAATATTCTTTTTTCTCTTCCCAAATTGAAACACCCTCTCCGACTCTAGCATATCTTGTATTTCTCCAAAGCTCAATCCCTTAGTTTCAGGAACAAGCAACGCGCTGAATATGGCGCTAAGTAGATTTATCACAGCGAAAGTCCAAAAACTTTCTGCGATCCCGATACTATCGCTCATATTACTGAAAAATTTAGTTATGAAAAAAGATAACGCCCAACTGACAGCTGATATAGTAGTACATGCCGCCTGTTTGACATTGCTCGGGAACATTTCAGAGGTCAACGTCCAAGGTACCGCACTCATTCCAAAGTTGAAGAAAAATATGTAGGAGACGATACTCACGATTGGCAGCCAAAATATCGAATCAGTGCTGATGTCTGTGGAGTCTTTAACAAAAAAGAAAGCGCCTAGTCCAGTAAGCGACACAGACATGCCCAAAAACGAAACTATTATTAGAATCCTTCTACCAGATTTGTCTATGAAAAACGGGTTGACAAAGGTGGCCAGTAGCCCACACACTGAGATTATGAGCGAAGAGTTGTCTGAAGAAATTGTTGTCTTCGTAGATTCGAATATGGGTTGGAGGTAGATGAGTATCACTGTGAACCCACACAATTCTTGGGCCAGCACCAAAGACATACATATGATAAAGGCTCTCCTCACAGTGGAATTCGCGAACAAATCTGTAATTCGGCCGTTTTTCTCCTTCTTCAGAAGCTGAATGATCACCTGTGTTTTATTTTGCGCCTCTTCTTCATCTATAGTCTGAAGCAGCATTAAAGACTTGGTGGCCTCCTTTATTTTGTTTTGAGATGCTAAGAAATAAGGAGTCTCTGGTGCTATGAGCAAGAAAAGCACGAAAAAAGCTGCAGGTATACATCCCATCAGCAAGTTGAACAGCTTGTACGATAAGAACGGTCCAGTGGAGTAGCTGATAAAGTTTCCTATAGCCCAGAAAACGTTGAGGGCTTGGGACATCATTCCTCTTTGGCAATCTCTGGACACCTCCCCTAGATAAATCGGCAGCAAGGCGTAGCCCGAGCCCATGGCCAAGCCTGCGATGATCCTTGCGAAATATATAACCTCAATTTGTTCTCCGAAAGCCAGAGTGAAAAATGAGATTATCAGAGGAATAGCTGTACACAGGAGACCAATTTTCCTTCCGAATTTGTCAGACAGATAGCCGAAGGGAAAGGGGCCTATCGCAGCGGCCAATGGGACCAGGCTTCCAATCCAGGTCATTTCGTCTGGTGTGATTGGTCGGCCAATCTGATTGATCGAGGTATCGTTGTTGCTGAGTTTTGGGATCATTGGAGATGGCCAGCTCAGTGGAATGTCAACGGAAGTTGCAAGGAGGCAAACTGAAAATAAAAGTGATATCAGTAAACGGCCACTAGGACTTTTAATTGTAATGCAGGAAAAATTATTGAAAATTCTCAATTTAATGAAACTACGTGCTATCAGAAAGCTCTCAGAAGCTAACAAAAAAGCATATTTTGGCAGATGGATTTCAAACACTTTCTTCTGGTATCATCTGTGTCCATATCATTGGCTTCACAATCACGAAGTCCTCTAGACACACATAACTGCCAAGTTATTATATTGTTATAGTTGCAGAACAGTGAAGTAAATTCCATGACCAAAAAATTCAAACTAAAATATCACTGAACTCGAAAGACATCCCAACAAGACTTCACAATTTTTATGAATAACTAGGCACAATGTTATCAATAGAATAGCTCGGAAAACATATCTATGGCTTGCACTTCTCTTTGATGCTATAAATCCTATACAGTAACCAGCAATTTTTTCATACAGATAGGAAAGCCTATATACAGGGTGGGTCACGGTCGATGGTACCTTAGACGTTTACGAAGAACGGGACATAGGATCATTCTGAAAATTTGGTTTCTAAAGTAGTTGCTTTTGGTCTATCGATCTAAAATATTTTCAGCAATGCAGCGTTGCCGCTTATACCAGAAAGTAGCAGCATCTTTGTTATTTCAAATGGGTCACCCTGTATATTACCGCATTTTTGAACTTGTCATTTTTTTCTGATCATTTCTGCCTCATACTCCCCTATACCTATCTCTAACGGTTTTTGAGATATTGGTTATTTTCCATATTTTTTATCCAAAACATAGCTCAAATGAATGTTTATTTCTGCGGTATTTGGATTCTTAAGTTGCAATTTTGTGTTTAGTTCATCAAGATCATGTACATTGATTCTGTATAGAGAAGTTTATTCTGCGTTATACAGGGTCGTTCAAAATTCATGCTAGATAGAAAAAGGGTTGAAAATGCTTTTTTTTAAATGGAACATCCTGTATATTATGAAATATCCTGAAAGATGACTAAATTCCCTTCGAATTGGTATATCATGTTTCTATACCTAAATAGCCAGAATTCCGAGATAATAGCAATTTTCACTTGTAATCTCCCAAGTGCTTGAATTATTGCCGGAAATTTTTCGAGTACATGAGAAAATTCATGTACGAGATAAATTTACGGCAATTAATTCAAGCACGAGGGGGATTCGGTAAGAAAATTTCACACCGAGAAATGAAAATCATCCAACAATTCATAAGAAATAACTAACGATGGTTTCACCTGAACTATTTATAACCACTGAAATATTGATATATAAAATACCTAACAAAATTTTCATCAATAAATGTGTTTAAATTTGGAACAAAAAAAATAAAAAAGTTATGTTCCTATCGTGGATTGAACCCATCGACCTAGCGACTCATAGGCAGCAACACTACCGCTGAGCTACGGGATTTATGATAAAAACTTGTGTATTGACAATTTCTGCAATAATCGTGGAGAAAATATTTTCAGACATTCCAAATACCTAGTAAATACATAATTATCTCCTTTCATATGAAAACTAGACCTCCATTTGTACATTAAAGCAAAATATCAACTTGTCACATGTCAAATGTCACATGTCACATGTCAAACATTTATTGATGAAAATTTTGTTAAGTATTTTACATATCAATATTTCAGTGGTTATAAATAGTTCAGGTGAAACCATCGTTAGTTATTTCTTATGAATTGATGGATGATTTTCATTTCTCGGTATGAAATTTTCTTACCGAATCCCCCTCGTGTAGTGTAGTGGAATTCCTCAGAAAATGTTATTCTTCAAAAAAATTTCCTGCATCTTCCCAAACTCGAAATTTACTATCCAAACTGTGCTTATTTCCATTTGTCGAAGAGGGACAGGAAAAATTAGAAGTACAATACACAAAAAGTCTTTGAAGAAGTGATTTATATATGTATTTGAATATAGGGAATCATAGCCTTCTGTGATAAAGTAAGTTTGCAATTTTGGAGTCCATCACTTTTCATTTACGGATTAAAGGAATTCAATGAGGAATCTCCTGGAATTGAGAGTATGGGCTTTCTCAAAATATTAAAAATAATACTCAACCCGTTGATAAGATTTTAAACTTGCGATGCTTTACAGTTTTTCATTTACAATAAAGTATAACCGGAATCGCTACGCCACTGAAAACTTTCCAGATCGATTATTCATGTTGATATATGTGATATTCCATGTTTTCCAAATTTTATTCGATTGGGAACATCGAAAACTTCTGATGAACCGATTACTTACGCGATAATCCCTGTGATAATCCAGTACCCATCTAGTGGCTTATGATTTGGATTTGGTAATGAATAATTGATTTTGTTTACTAAATTACCGACTTTCTAAAGTTGACTTGCATAGTGTATTATCGCCTCAAAATCGGGATTTATTGAATGTCAACTCATTCAATACCACTATAAAGGTCGATACGGAATACCCAATACCCAATAGACCAAGCTGTAGAGGTTTTTTCTTTCCCACACAAAATAAAAGACGCAACTGGCCTATACCAATTTTTATAAGATAGTTCGTTAATGAAAACCCCAGTTTTCGCCCCAGCAAAATCGCTTTGTGGAATTTTTTAAACAAGAAAGAGTGAAAAAAATTTAAACATTTTGTTTTTTTTTGGAAATATCTCAAAGATTGTTCAAGGAATCGTTTCACAATCAATGGAACTTTTGTAGAGTTTTATAAAACCTCCAAAATGGTTTTTCATACGCCCATTTTCGAGGTTTATCCGGATTTTCTCAGTGAAAAATACACCGATCCGGTTATATAAAAAACCATTTATAATTCTCTACAAAAGTGCTATTGACTGTAAAACGATTCGTCCAATACTTTTTGAGATATTGGTAAAGGTAAAGTTATCGGGCTCATTCTCAAACAAAAAAGTGAAACTTACGTAGTTTTGTCTCCTGAACACGAATCTGAAAGAATTTTGTGGACGTCTCAATTACTTTAGGAGTTATAGCCATTTTAAAATCGAAAATTGTAGATTTTCAGACACGAATTTTGCAGTCAAAATTTGCACAAAATGCCTCCTTCTTTTTGTTGACACTGTCATTAAACACTAATCTATCCATATTTCACGTTTTTAAACACAAAAACTAATTTTTTCACACAAAAAATTGAACTTTTTTTACTAGTGATTCTAACCTATTTGTTAGTTATTTACATACACATAAGAAGTTGGTATCACTGAATCTGCGCCGTCATGGCGCAAATTAAACAATTGAACATAACAATGAAGTTATTGCTCATATTTGAATTTGAATAGTTGGCGGCGCAAATCTCAGGTAACCAACCTACTGCAATCATGAAAATTACTAAAAACCAAACAAAAGTTGGGTTAGAATCGCTAGTAAAAGAAGGTCAAGTTTTTGAGTATAATTTTAATTTTTGTTGTTTATATTTGTGAAATATGGATAGATTAGTGTTTAATGACAGTGTCAACAAAAAGAAGGAGGCATTTAGTGCAAATTTTGACTGCAAAATTCGTGTCTGAAAATCTACAATTTTCGACTTTAAAATGGCTATAACTCCTAAAGTAGTAATTGAGACCCCCACAAAATTCTTTCAGATTCGTGTTCAGGAGACAAAACAACGTAAGTTCCACTTTTTTTTTTTTGGTGAATGAGCCCGATAACTTTACCTTTACCGAGATATTCGCAAAAAAAACAAAAAAGTTGTAATTTTTTCACTATTTCTTGTTTAAAAAATTCCACAAAGCGATTTTGCTGGCGCGAAAACCAGGGCTTTCATTAACGAACTATCCTATAAAAAGTAGTATAGGCCGTTTGCGTCTTTTATTTTGTGTGAAAAGAGCCTCTTATTTTTATCTACAGCTTGCTGCGACGCCCATGGTTTGATTTGACAAGACGATAAATAAGCCGTAAACGGACGTAAACAAACATGATAGCCAAGTTAAGAGTGAATATAATACGGAATTCCAACCTGATCAACGAGTACAAACGAAAATATCCGACAATGCCCTATTTTAACATGACTCGGGCATTGGTGTTTGTGAACAACGTAGGGTATGTTGCTATCAAGAAAGAGATACAAAAGCCTTCTCTATATATTTTATTGTTCGGAGAATGAAACTTGCAATAGATAAATGATGCATCAATATTTCACTCAAGTCACTAACAATTTTATTACAGTGCAAATGATATGAATTGTTATGTGCATTGTTTCAACGACAGCTATAACCTACACTCCTTACTATTATCAATTGCATGCTCCCTACATTTTTTGTTTCAAATCTTACAAGTATTTTCAAAGCTATTAGACATTCACAATCAGAAATTTTCAGAATAATCTGTATGAGGATAGGAATCTGTATGGGATTATGAACGTGATATAGTCCGTTTCAAGAACGTGTTATACTAATTTTTTTTATTTAAATAATTTTTTATTCATAACAAATTGTGATACTGTTGTCAGAAGCGATTTTTTAAATTCGGAAATGATCACATCACTAGATAATGTTTTTTTGTGCGATAAGGTGTGTAAAGGTTGATAATACTCCAAAACATGTGATTTTCATGCAGATAATTTTGATACAAATCAGTTCTATATACAGTGCGATCGTAAATAGTTCTCTCCTCTTGCTAACGCTTGGTATATTATTATAAAATTTTGAAGAATTGGATGGAGCGGTAATTGTACACTTCGAAATTAATAATGTGGTTGCAAATTTCAAAATGGCGGCTGGAAATAAAGAGGAGTTGAATGGATAAGAGAATAGGAAAGCCTTTAACACAAGGCGTAACAAGATCCTCGTTCTCATATAAAAAAGGTGATAGTAAGGGTCGTATCTAGAACGTTTCTAAAATGTGGCAATTAGGTAGAGTTGAAGTGACCAAAAAAGAGGCAATGTTAAATTTTGCTCTCAAGAGGGAAGGGAACAACTTTATTGAAGTCAAAATGAACCATTTTTTCCATATTTATTTAATCAAAATTTTATAACAAAATCTCCAGCGTGTCTTGAAAAGTATGCAACAATTGGAATAATTTTTTATTGTTAATTTCACAACAAAAATATTTGTGATTAAAGTAGGTGGCCGTGCTGGTAGAGCGTTCGCCTCTCAAGCGAAGGGTCGAGGGTTCAAATCCCCGCATGGTCGTCAGACTCGTGCAAGGCATCACACGTTGAAAGGTAAGGGCTGCGTCTTCCCTAGTTCACACAAGTCTCTCGAAGACTTCCGAGGGTTGCGCGTACGGGTGCAATCGGTTGACGGAAATAACAATTTTAACCGTTTTTAATCGAAAAACTTATAATGGGTGATCAAAAAGTTATGATAAGCCTATGGTTTGTGAAAAGAATTTTTTTTTTGAAAATTTATCAAGTATAAAGTATCTCTATTTTTCAAAATACAGAAAAAATTCATGGGAAATATTCCATTGTCATCTTATGAACCATTCAGATTCAGATTTTCATTAACATGCTACATTTTTTAGATATCGTTAAACAACTTTGATAAAAAAACAGAAAAATGAAGTGCGGTTTATCTCTGAGATATTGTTAGGAATGCATAATTTCACGATGATATTTCACTTACTAGAGGATTTGTCAGCGAAAATAATGTCAATGTCAATGACGATGACATACCAGTAGGATGTAAATGGAAAAAAATACCGAGGATTTCTTTGATATTCCCAATAAAGCATTTTCTACAAGATTCTTTATTGTCTTTAATAGATCAGGCACAACACATTTTTCTGGGAGACAAATATTTTGTTTAGTTATGGAAGCAACGTCAAACGGCAAAATTATAAGAAATATGGAAACATAAAACTGCAAAGTAAACGTTTAACAGTTGGGCTTCATCGCATATAGTAACCACTGTTGTAGTCCTTACAAGGCCGATATGTAGCAAATAACGGATGAGGTTGAATATTGCAATCCGAGGCGCAGCCGAGGATTATAACAACCGAATCCGTTATTTGCGTATCGGCCGTATGTCGTTAATGACTTTTCGTAATCCCGCTGAAAGATTACATTTTGATTCCGAGGAAAGAACATCCACGTACCTCGTAATTCTACAGTAAAATACCAACATCATGTTGTCATGGAACAGCTTAACAATATCACAACAATATTATAAACAACGTCAGTTTTTTGTGTTCGCGAGTTCGCTTTAACAACGACCATGGATGAAATTGAAGAAATTGAGGAACAAAATCAAATTTCTTTAGAAATATTGGGAGAATCATGTGCAGCGAGTGTTATTTTACTGCCGAAAATAACTCAAGAGCGATATAAAAAAGAATATGAAAATTTTGAAGAGTGGCGTGAAAGTAAGAATGTACGGTTAATGAAGATGTGTTATTAGCCTATACGAAAGGAAATTCGGAGGTTTATTCTTCTAACTCGCTGTGGACCGAGATTCCAATTTTGAAACTTACTTTGAAAGTTTATGACAACATTGAAATTTCAAGGTTAGTTATTTTAAATCGTACACCATATCAGAGTATTACCTACAAAAATGGTATTTTCAGATTTGGAATAGTATATTTCATTACGAGTTCAGAAAATAGGCTTTTTCCGTGCGTGCGCTACATGTTCCCGTGGGAGGCGAAACCGAACACGGGAAGTCGTGCAAGCACGGAAAAATCATTTAAGGACGAGTAATGAACGATATTTTTCATTATATCTACCTGAAAACCACAGATTGTTAAGAAACATTTATTTTTATTGATGAAGGAACAAAAACATGTATTATTAATTGGAAAATTTATGGTAAAAAATATCTTGAAATTGCTCCAAAACAGGCGTTATTTACCCTGTTGGTAAGGAAATATTCAAACAATTTGCGATTTCTAGAGAACATATTATTTAATTTTGACATGTAAACCGGAGGATAGTGACATATTTTGGGACACGATTTTACTCAGTATGCCTTTTGGAGGGCAGTACTGTCCGTATATCCTCGTGATAATAATGCATGAATCAAAGAGTCGTCGTAGGTTCTTCATATTGAAAAATAATAATAATATTTTCGAAAAATTATGTGTTTCGGTACGATTCCAATCAGGTTGCCATGTGTTTTGTAATAAAGTAATAGACGTACAATACTCGAAAAACCATTGGCATACCATCAGGATAGGCGGAGAATTCCTTTTTCCAAATACAATTTCACGTGACCATACCAGCCATTCGGACCCAACCTAACGGCCTGCCAATCGTTTTTTGAGTATTTTAGTTTTGTTATTTCATCACGAAACACATGGCAGTCTGATTAAAATCGTACCCGAATAATAAAAATAATTAAAATTATTATTATTATATTTTAATATGAAGTACCTACGACGACTCTTTGATTAATGCATTATTATCATGAGGATACGGACAATACTGCCGTACAAAAGGCATACTGAGTAAAATCGTTTCCCAAAATCTGTCACTATCCCCCGGTCTAATGTAAATAGGCAGCTATAATGACACCAGCGCACAGAAAAATTTTCCGTACGGGCACACTGAAAAAACTTTTTCAATAAGCTAATAAGCATGTAAATATAGTGTTTTTAGATAGGTATAATGAAAAATTATTTTCGTTCTTGAGACGAAAGTCTGATGGATACACACCAAAGAAAGCAAAAATTTTACCTGAAGAACAAGTAACTAAGTTTTTGTTGGAGGCAGATGATCATGGATGGTTGCTTGAATAGGTTGTATTAATGTGTGGATGATTTTGAAAGCACCAGTACCAGAGTTTTGGTTACAGTGAGGTTTACTGAAAACAAAAAGAACAGGGTATTTGTCATTCCCAAAGAAGGACTTCCCTTTGATGCCTATGGTTTATATCAAAAATATGTAGACGTCAAGCTGGTGATCCATAACTGGAACTTTGGTATTTCGACGTACTGGGTATTTTGTACCCATTTTGTGCTAATTTGTGCCGTATGTTACGAATTTTGTGCCCATGTAGTTTTCGAGATATTCGAGTTTTTCATATGAGTCACCAACCTGACGCTGTGACTCATATATGGAAATTTCAAAACTTTCCCTTCTCATCAAATTGTGCCAATTTTGTGCCAATTTGTGCCGTATGTTACGAAGTTTGTGCCCATGTAGTTTTCGAGATATTCCAGTATTTCACATGAGTCACCAGCTTGACGCTGTGACTTGTATATGAAAATTTCAAAATTTTCTCTTTTCATCAAATTGTGCCCCTTTTGTGCCAATTTGTGCTGTATGTTACGAATTTTGTGCCCATGTAGTTTTCGAGATATTCCAGTATTTAACATGAGTCACCAACTTGACGCTGTGACTTGTATATGAAAATTTAAAAATTTTCTTTTTTCATCAAATTGTGCCCATTTTGTGCCAATTTGTGCCGTATGTTACGAATTTTGTGCCCATGTAGTTTTCGCGATATTCGAGTTTTCCACATGAGTCGCCAACTTGACGCTGTGACTCATATACCGAAAATTCGAAATTTTCTCTTTCCATCAAATTGCGCCCATTTTGTGCCACTCTGTGCCGGGGGGTTTTCGAGACATTCAGAGTTTATCTTGAGAGTCACCAACCTTGACACTGAGGCTCATATATGGAAATAAGGAATTTTTATCTTTCCAACAAATTGTGCATATTTGTGCTAATTCGTGCCGTATGTTGTGAATCTTGTAGTTTTCGATATATTCAGAGTTTTTTCAGTTGGTCACCAACTTGACGCTTCCATACTCATGCAAGGAAATTTCAAAATTTTCTTTTCCACAAAATTGTACCCATTTTGAGCCAATTCGTGCTGTACATAATGAAATTTGTGCTAGTTTAGTTTTCGACATATTTCTTGTTTTCCCTATCAGTTAACCTATTGGAACTCCCAAAGAAAAGTGTCCACAGTATTTCCACGAATAGAAAGTGGAATCATTGCTTGTAATTCATCAACGTATTCAGTAGAATTCGATATAGAGCCAGCTTATTTTAAACTCTCAATATTTCTTCAAATTCCCATTGACATCTGCCGATATGATTTTAACATCATACGATGAGTTGTTGTTGTTTTTCAGTTTTTCAGTTTTTCAGTTTTTCAGTTTACATTTATTACAGCATGATGGCCATAAAATCAAAAATAATTCAGAAATAGAAAAAAGTATTGAAAATCTTTTCAAAATTAGAACCCATATAGGCGGAACATAATGTTTTCAGTTATTCCCAATATTTTCTCCACGATCATCACAGAATTTGCCAATTCTGAAATCAAATTTGATTACAGAATGCTGGAATTCTCTCTCTTGAGATTGAAGAAATATTCTGTAACACCTCTGCCCCCATGCAATTTAAATGTATTTACATTCTCTCTCTTGTGATAGAATAATATTCTCACACTGGTTAGCAATAATAACATTAGCCTTGACGCAGTTGATTGTCATCGTAGTGGCAAAATTTGAGTAAGTGTCAAAATTATTGCTGTCACGTTTCCTATCTTTGATCGTGGAGAAAGTATAGTCTGCTACTCGGTTAGAATGAAAATTCGTGATGCTCGTGGTTCCTCACGCTCGCCTTCGGCTCGCGCTCGGAACTTTCCACTCACATCGAATTTTCATCCTAACCTTGTTACAGAATATACTATTCTCTACGACTATTGTAGTCTACGTTCATTACATATTGATTTTTGATTGAAGAATAAAGATAATTCCAAGACACCGCGGATCCTAACTCATTATTCAACGGCACTCGACCAATCACAGGTTCAGAATTTTCAGAATCCACGGGAACTGAGAGGTTTAACAAACAAATTTCTCAAGAAGGCTTTGCTTGATTGAACTTTTGTCACAGCTTGGCATCCGCGAATGTCAGATTGACTATTTTCTCAGTTTAACTTTTATCTGTGTGACAAGTACCTAATATAAAAATGAATAGAGCGGATTGGGAAAGCAGTGATAGTGAGGAAGATGAAATCCATCGTGCAACAAAGGTATGTCAAATAATTTTTACTGGAACGTTCCACACTCTCTCAGTTTTTGGTCAAAGTTTCTCTAGTAGGTATTTTATTCACAAATTTTTGAGTGCCTGTTATAGCTCAGTTGGTAGAAGCGTGTACATGAAGTAAATATATAACGAAGTTAGTTATACAGGCCGTTTCTTTTATCATGTGGTAACATTGCTATATTCTAAACCGTAACAGATACGAAGACGATTAAATGGGAGAAAAGGTAACTATTGTGGAGAACAGTACAATGGTCAAAGAAAATTTACAGGGAGTCTCGCCCTTCCCGAGTTATACAGGGAAAACTAAAAATGCTGTTATTTGTTTTTTACGAATAGAATTGTTATTTCTGAAAATATAAAAAAAATGGAAAAGGAAAGTTTTAATGTATTCTAAATGTACTATAAAAATGTAACAATGAATCTTTGATTAAACGTTTCGTGTCAACACGGCCACCATCAACATTTCTTTTCAAATACGGACCTGTCTGTTTTAGTACAAATATTGATAAAGAGATAAAATCACAATTCAGTGGTACATCACACTTGATATTTTTATAACGTTTCATTTAAAATAACTAACATCATCAGTGACAACAATTTTTAATTACGGTCCTGTCGTTAGGTCGTTTATGGATTCCACAAAACCTAACTCTCCGATATAAAAATTATCAGTGACGCTTTGAATAAATGTATCTATTAAAATTATGTTTACACTATAATAAAAGATATCTGTAGTTTCAGAGACGAACGATAGCAATTTACCTCGGAAATAAACTTACTTAAGAGTAGAAGAAATCAAACAAACAGAAAACAATTTATTTCATATTGAATTTTTGAGTGAAAATAAAACCAAAATGAATTCTTCATGATAACCTACATTAAATGCTCGAATTGCCGACCTCTTTGTTGAATGCACATAAGTTGTCTGTCCATACAATTTCTGTAGCAATTTTCTAGCATGATGGGTGTAATGCTATTACATGCATCTCTTATTTTTTGTTTGAGATGGTCGATATCTGTACTAATTGTCGAAAAAACTTTATCCTTTATGTATCCCCAGACAAAAAAATCTAAAGGAGTCAGGTCTGGGGATCGAGCTGGCCAGGCAATTGGTCCATTGTTTCCAATCCATTTTCTTGAGAATATTGCATCTAAATGTTCCCTTACTATTGCTGCATTATGGGGAGGGGCACCGTATTGTTGAAAATATTGTATTTCACGGCGGATGTTCAGTGGCAATTCATCTAAGTAGCCATCAAACTCATTGGATAAAAAATGTAAATACATTCCACCATTCAAATGCTCGTCGTAAAAGAAAGGACCTAGTATGTTTGTTCCCAAAATTCCCAACCAAACATTTATTCCGAACCTTTCCTGGAAATTGGTTTCTCTATGTAAATGTTCATTTGTATTATTCCACCTATAATGAATGTTTCTGTTAAACCAACCATTGTTGGTGAATTTTGATTCGTCCGTCCATATTATTTTATTACAAATATTTCCAACTTCCCTATTTCTACGTTTCAACCACATCGCAAATCGTACTCTCCTTCCGTAATCCCTTTCATTGAGGTGATGAACTTTGCGTATCCTGTAGCATTTGTATTTGTTCTTTTTCAAAATATTTCTGGTAGATTTTACAGAAATCCCTAGTTCGTGGGCAATTTCTCGTAAAGAACAATCTTGATTAGAAATATTTTTGTAACTGACCAATCCTAAATTGAAAAAAATATTTTCGTCACTTTGTTAATCTTTATGAAGTAATATTTGCTTACCTGAAACATTTATTTGGTTCCGCATACTTCCAGTAACAACACATTTTCTAGATTTATTTCTATCAAATGCACCAAAGCCTCTCAAATTTCTTTCTAATCGTCTAAACATTTGAATGTTTGGAATACGACGATTTGGGTATAGCTCACCATACATATTTTTTGCCAAAAGAGGATTTCTATTTGATTTGGCACAAGCAAATAGCATATCAGTCCTTTCGTCATTTGAATACATCTTTGATATGACTGAGTGTATAAACGACTGACAGTTCTTAACACGTATCAACAACTCATTTATTTGTCCTGCCATAGAAACCAAGCAAAGCCTACTTGTTTAAAAATGGAAAATGAAGTGAGATGCTATTTAATTGTACCATATCACACAATAGTCGTATTTTGACCAAAAACTAATATTTTCGTTACTTCCAGGATTGAGAATTATAGAAATATTCAGTATGATAATTGATTCAGAAGAAATCAGCCTTGAAACAAGGATTTCTGTAATACAAAAATGCCCAAGAAGGAAAAATACGAATGTTCGTTGTGTTGGGGTATCTTCTTATCGAAATTATTGGGTGAAGTCTGAAGTATGCCAATAGTTGAATAGGTTTTGAAGAAGTCAAAATAATTTACAAAAGAACTAACGACAGGACCGTAATTAAAAATTGTTGTCACTGAGGATGCTAGTTATTTTAAATGAAACGTTATAAAAATATCAAGTGTGATATACCACTGAATTGTGATTTTATCGCTTTATCAATATTTGTACTAAAATAGACAGGTCCGTATTTGAAAAAGAAATGTTGATGGTGGCCGTGTTGACACGAGACGTTTAATCAAAGATTCATTGTTACATTTTTATAGTACATTTGGAATACATTAAAACGTTCCTTATAAATTTTTTTATATTTTCAGAAATAACAGTTCTATTCGTAAAAAACAAATAACAGCATTTTTGGTTTTCCCTGTATAACTCGGGAAGGGCGAGACTCCCTGTAAATTTTCTTTGACCATTGTACTGTTCTCCACAATAGTTACCTTTTCTCCCATTTAATCGTCTTCGTATCTGTTACGGTTTAGAATATAGCAATGTTACCACATGATAAAAGAAACGGCCTGTATAGGCGTGAGTTCGAATCCCCCACTCTTGGAAGTTTTTTAAAAAATTATTTTCAATTAAGGCATTTATTCATTCATGAATGAACACCGATTATTCATATATAATTGTAATTCTACCTTATATTACTTTATAAATTATACTTATTTTCATTAATAATATTTAGATTTCATTAAAACTCTGACTATCGTATAGTCGTAGAGAAAGTATAGTCTTCTACTCGCGTATAATAGCTATTATTTTCTCGGATAATTTTTTTCCTCGAGAATAGTAGCTATCATTATACGCTCGTTGAAGAATATTCTATTCTCTCGAGATTGGAAAATATTATCCAAGGAGAATTTCCATTAAAGTAGACTGTGCAATGTAATAGCAGAATTGTTTCGATAAAGTTTGATTTTTTTATTCTGTAGATTTTGACACAGGGCCGGCTCTAGCGGGTGTGCGAGGTGTGCACTGCACACCATCAGGCCAGAAATGAGCGCCAAACGTAAGGAAAACAATACAAAAATTCCTACTTTCAAATAAAAATATTCATTGAAAAATTGACATACTGCCGAAAGGGGGTCGGTACAGGGACGTAAAAACAAAGTACGGAATATAATACCTTCCATTAGTTGGTTATCTTTCTTGAAATCATTTGTCGGCACGCGCACGATTCCATAATGCGTTTGCTGCAGTCCCTAATTGGACTATTTTTTTGCTCACTTTGCAGGGAGCCGGTGGAATTTTTGATCTTTACAATTCGCAATTCGCTTTTTGAAAGCCGTCTAGCGGCATGAGCTTATTTTCATTAACAGTCGGCAGTGGGGTGGTATATTAGACAAAGTTCAGAGAATATTTAAAGGTGTCATTGACATTGTCTTTTGATCTACTTCAGTAATTCAGTTCGTTTCATGGTATCCACCTCCGGTGTTTGTGTTTCATTAAGGAAAAAAAATTGAAAATTAGAAGTGGAAGGATAATATGGTAAGTAAAACTATTTCATTTGCGTAGGTAGTCAATCTATTCATGAATTCATGAAGGATTATAAAAACATTGCAAATAGCTCCACAATGAATTAGTCGACATGAATCAAGAGAATCCAGACATTGATGGCCTAGAACTTTACGAAGAAAGTATCTCTGTACAAAACTCTTTCAGATAAAATATTACAAATAATGATCCCCACACTATCTTGGAATATATCTTCACAAATAATTTAGTTCATTTGTTTTCAAATTACACGGTAGCTTTGAGAATTTTGCTAACACTGCCAGTATCTGTTGCAACAGAAGAAAGATCTTTTTGAAATTGAAAATAATAAAAAAATTATTTGAGGTCGACAATGACCCAAGAAAGATTGTCTAGTTTAGCAATTACATCAATAGAATCAAACTTATTAGATACTTTGAATATAAGCGATTTAGTCAGAGATTTTGCTACTCACAAATCCCGTGAATTGCGATAATATTTCTCTTTGTGTGTTCTTTATATTACCTATAGCTGACCTGGATACTCTGTTGGTAGAATATGAATTTATTTCCAGAGTTCTCGGTTATCGTTGTTTATCTCATAATTTATTTTTATTTTTAGTTATGTTAATGGTTTGTTAAATTAAATTTTCATTTTACATATATGTATTCTTTTTTGGATATAAAACTGTTGAAAACATTAAATAGTTTGATTTTATCGTATCAGCTTTCAGTTTGTTATATAATTCAATAGACTCCAAATCGGGGCGCTACTTTGGGATTTGCACATTAGCAGACAAACATGTAAAGCCGGCCCTTTGACATGACGATCCCAAACATCTAGGGTGTCATCTCATCATTTGAGATTATTTTCTACCTTTATTTAAGGAAAATTATAGATCTTTATTACAAAATACATGTTCTCAGTGTCGAAAAATACGAATTTACATTAAATAATTATCTAAATATATTTTTTCTACAAACGTCAAAAAATGACAAGGTTCGCGCATTGACAACAGTATGCGAAGTGACACTTTTTTTCATTTTCATTCGTTACCATGACACCGTGCGCGAAGTAATGTGCGAAATATATTTCGCACACTGCATGTAAACTATATGGGATTTTCATATTCTAACCTATATGGTCCTCAACTCCTCAATCAAGCAAAAAACAAGAAATCGTTTATTTATTAATGTAGAACAATAATTAAGGCTTTCAAATTGTGAGAGATATTTTTCTGGCTTTATTTGCCACACCACTCTTTAAATTGCTGATATGCATTTTCATACTGCCGCCTCGATTTCTCCGGTAAAAGGTTGGAAATTACGGAATTGGCCGCATCTATCAAGTTAGGTGGGGTACTGCTTAGTTCATCGTCGCTCGAAATTTCCATTCTTTTACAATAATAAATATCACGCACGAAATTGACGCGAATAAAAAGTCACTCCAAAATAATTATCAAGAACTGTCACTTTGAAATAATTGTCAACAAATGCCATTTTATTTCCATAGTTACAGTCATTACTTGATTTGGAAAAATTATTTAAGCCAGTTCAATACTATTTTTCATAGTTAATACTTATTTTAGAACAATATTTTTGACGTTTGTAGAAAAAATTTTGTTTGCATCTCATGCGCGAAATACTTTGGTAATCTCGACTATTTTTTTTAACTCGGCTGCGCCTCGTTAAAAAAAATCAGTTCTCGATCACCAAAGTAGCATTTCGCGCACTAGATACAAAAATAACTATTTTCAAATACTACGTTTCTAAAGAGTACTAAAATTATTAAAATAAATTCACCTCACTCCATATAGATTTGTAACCCCATTCAGATTTCTAATCTCATATAGATTCACATCTCCGTACAGGTAAGTATAAAAATTTGTGATTTTTAATAGCTATGAAAATAGTAGTGAGATTTAAAACGAATAATGTGGGGCGCATGCAATAGATCAAGGCCGTACCAGAGGGGTCAAAACCCCCCTCAAAATAAATACGAAATGAATACTAATTATGAGAAAGCCATGCGCTCCCCACGAAATACTAAATAAAAAAATAAAAAATACTAAAACGAGAAAGTATATCGTGCGTTTTATCGCTCGTATTTGTTGCCATGCGCTGTCGCGACGTAGTGTCTATTTTACTTCGGTAAAACAACACCGCTCTCCCACGCGTTCATCAGATCAGATGGATAGTGCGATGATACTCTTCTGTCAGTCTAGTTGATTATCACGAATCGATAGGGATTGGAGTTGTTATTGTCAGTTAGTGACTGCGTGTGAAAATTAAACGTGACATCTTGTTGGAAGTTGCAACTATTACTGGCTGGGTGTAACTAGTTTACTAGTTATATTATTATTTGGTATTTGGTGAGTAAATGATTGTATTTTAGATTTTTCTGGCTCAGTTCGTAGATGGTAATCCCAAAAACAGATCTTTGAGGTTGAAAACGTGATTGTATTTCAACATTTAAAAACTATATTTTGCTGTTTCTATCACTATCACTGACTTTTTTGTTAGGTAAGCGATGCTCTACAAAACGGATAATTCAGCTTGTGAATTTTTTGAAATATACCCGATACGTGTAGAGCAAAATGTCGGCCGTCTAAGGATTTAAATTTCAAAATCACTTTTGTCTTCATTAGCTCCGTTATTTCTTCCCAAAGTTGATTTTTCATATCTCTGATTCAGGTGATTCATGATGCCGAAACGTTTAGGCTCCCAATCTTCCCTGCTGAATTATTTTGCTGCAAAAACTCCCAAAACTGCGGTTGCAAGCACTTCACAAGAGGAAGATACCAGGTGCGAAATTCAAACTCGCTACTCAGCAACAGCAACTAATCCAATTGAGCCTAGAGAGGAGATTAAGAAAGAACCGCCAAACCCTTCAGATTTAGACGTCGGAAGATACCTAAATCAAAGAATTGATGACGAAATGAACCTAAAACTTCTCAGCAGTCCATGGATCCCAGAAGGTTCATTTATATTTCCTGCAACTGGAAAAAGAAACCTGCGGTTTCAAAGGCAGTGGCTGACCCGCTTTTCCTGGCTCGTGTACACCAAAAATGGTGATGGTGCACTTTGTAAATATTGTGTTTTGTTTTCCAAGGATTTTTGTGGAAAAGGATGGAATTAGAAGGTGAAATCGCTTGTAAAAGAACCGTATAAAAATTGGAAAGATGCATTGGAAATGTTCGCAGCACATGAGAAGACAAACTATCACCAGGAAGGGTTGATAATTGGTGAAAACTTCCTGAAAACATCAAGAGATAGGAACCTAGACATCAGAAACATCGTTGACGCTGCAAGAAAGAAACAAGCAGAAGATAATAGAAATAAGTTAATTCCCATAATCGAAACCATAAAGCTTTGCGGACGGCAGGAACTGTCACTCAGAGGAACTGCCGATTCAGGACCAATTTTTGTAAAAGACGACGAGCCGGTAGTCAACGATGGAAACTTCAGAGCAATATTAAGAATGAGAATCAAGTGTGGAGATGAAAACTTAATTAAACATGTTGAAAATGCTGCCCTAAATGCTTCATATATTAGTCCAAAGATTCAAAACGAATTTATCACTATTTGCGGAGAAATAATTCAACAACAAATAGTGAGAAATATCAATAATGCTCACGTTTTCTCGATATTAGCTGATGAAACTTCAGATATATCCAGAAATGAACAAATGTCCCTTTGCGTACGATATACAAAAAAAATGGACAACGAGTACGTAGTCAAAGAAGATTTTTTATGTTTTGTGAATGTAGAAACCACAACTGGGGAGTATCTAGCCAACACGATTGTCACATCCCTTCAGAATCTAGGCATTGACTGCAATAACATGATTGGACAAGGCTATGACGGTGCCGCTGCGATGAAAGGATCGTTTAAAGGAGTCCAAGCAGTCATTAGAAAAACGTACCCAGAAGCTCTCTATGTTCATTGTTGTTCGCATTCTCTGAACTTTATGCTTTATGCCATTCCTGTAATCTGCCAACCATCCGAAACTGCATTGGAACTGTAAAATCTACTGCAACTTTTTTAAGAGCGTCACCCAAAAGGACCGCTAAATTACAAGAATACATAAAAACGCGTTTCCCTGAAACAAAGTGGAAAACATTGATGTCTATGTGTGAGACAAGATGGGTAGAGAATCATGATGAGCTTCTGAGATTAAAAGAAGTCTTTACAGCTGTCGTGGATACTTTAGAATATCTGAGTTCAGATGGAGATATAGACACTTCTTCCAAGTCTTCCTCGTTTTTAAGATCTTTGCTTGCGAGTGAATTTGTTATAAATCTATGTTTTTTGGCACGGGTCTTCTCCTATACAATTACACTCTGCAAAGTCCTCCAGTCTCCTCTTTGTGATTTAGTGTCAGCAGTAGATCATATCGAGAATGTTGTTCAAACTTTTGAAAATTTTCGAACCAATATTGAGACCGAATTCACAAATATTTTCAAAATAGCAAAATCAATATTAGCCGAGGTGTATGAAGAAATTCGTATACCACGATTGACATCCCTTCAGAGATATCGCAGCAATTTTCAAACAAACGACCCGGAACAATATTTTCGTATAAGTGTAGCTGTTCCAGTTTTGGACGATTTCATTGGACAACTGAAAAGTAGATTTGTAGACCACAAAAATATTCTCACCAGCTTATACTGCTTGGTACCGGCTATTTGTTGTGAGAAATCGCTGAACCTAGACAACTTGACCATATACAAGAACAGAGTTGATGTATGCTTATTGCATAGTGAGTATGAACTTTGGAAAACTTATTGGAGCCGAAAGGATGAATTAGATCGGCCAACATGTGCCATTGAGGCTCTTGGAGAGTGCAATGCCGAACTATATCCAAATATTTTTACATTATTGAACATTTTAGCAACTTTACCGGTGACAACATGCACCCCAGAGAGAACATTTTCTACTTTGAGGAGACTTAAATCCTATCTAAGGAACTCCTGTGGCCAAGATCGACTAACCGGATTAGCTCTTATGTCTATTCATAGAGACATTGACATCCCCACCGACAAAGTTTTAAATATTTTTGCAAATAAAAAAAGAAAATTGGATTTTGTTTTGTAAAATTTATACATGACTTCTTTTTCTTATAATATGCTTAAGATTAATACTTAATACTTTTAATAAAATATTTCTCTCATTAATATTTTCGTTTATAAAACTATATGATGTAGTACCATATCTACTACTATAATTTCATTTTGATATATTAACCCCCCCCGAAAAAAAATCCTGGGTACGGCCTTGCAATAGATGATTATTAGTTATCCTGATTCAGTAACAATTTTATTTTACCACAAATGATATTAACCGTTGAGTAAATTTTCTCAACTTCCCACAATCCTTACTGATACCGATTGTATGCTCCCAACGTTTTTTGTTTTAAATCTTAGATTTATGGCTATTGAACATTCAAATTACACATTTTCCGAACAATCTGTAGGGGATTAGTAACCCCAGGGTGGTGCTGTAGGTTTTCCTGGATATGAAAAGTGACTAGGTGCGCTATCAAAAAATCAGTGCCCCGGAGCACCACGGCAAATAATAATAATAGCCGTCATCTACCTGGCGCATATTTCATGCCTTTCGGTACACTCTACTAGTATATATGAGGGAGTATTATTATAAACCTGTCTGGGGCGAGGAGAAGTTATCTCCTCACTCATCTTAAAAAAAGTAGGGACTTTTTTTGTCAGTAAATATAAAATAACATGAAGGTTGAATTATATGAGTGCCCTTAGAAAAACAATGATATCTGATATTCATTGCAACAAACACAGGTTTGGAACGAACGTTGAGAGTGGCATTCATTGGATGAAACTTCTTATTCTTTGGACCATCCCAAATCAAAGTTAATGTGAAACAGAATAAAAAATTTCCTGAATATTTCATTGATCACAATGGAGAAGCTAGCACGATCCGTGCTGCTTGAAAACTATTTATTTTCCCCAAATATTTTTCAATTTCAACTTATTTTAGTGACATTTTTACGAAGGTGAAGAACGGACGGATTATTTCCTCACCTATTTTACTCAGTTGTTTTATTTTTTTATTTCCGCATACTTGCGTATTATAGTAATCTAGTTTCATTTTCTTTGAAAAAACCCATGCACCACCACCCACCGAATCAAGAAAGAGCTCTCAATCTGTCAATCCTTCCGGTGTCCGGGCCTGGTGAGGTTTCCCGTGTTGAGTCAAATTAAGCCGCAGAATTTTTTTATTTTTAAATACCTAGGTTATATCGCATGGTGACATAGATAATCTGGCAGAATTATTCCAAACTTATCTCAAAATAGAAAATCGTGTTGCAGCCGTCCTGTAGATTATCAACTAATAAAACTTTTTGTAGAAGTTATTCCTAATTATGAAGGGAATCCAAATACGTTGGGTATTTTTCTCGATAGTTTTTATCAATACATTTTCAGATCAAAACAATGATCAAATAAAACTTATATTTTGCATGCAATCATTGGCAAATTAACCGGTAGAGCCCTCAGCTTAATATGTTCAAGAACAGGATTGAGAACTTGGCGATTACATTTAGTTTTGGAGATCAACGGAATATTGATTGTCTCGCACAAGATTTGATCGCTTTATTTCCATTCAAAAACGAAGCACTATACAATTTTGGTATGCGTTGCCAAGACACTAGGATGTGATATACCCCCAGCCAACCCCCTGTAGAATCATTTAATCAGTTAATTAAATGCAGGATAACGTCAAAACGTAGGGAAAATAATCAAAACAATAAAAATCCTATCGTAGAACAAACTACAGAAGGAGAAGATCTAACATAAATACTCGTATTCCAGATGCACAAAATGTTCCAATCGATTATTCATCGGAAGCACAGGTGGCCAAAGACAAAAGTTGTTATTGTCTTAGGAATTCACAGACTATAAAAGTCACGAGGATATATTTATAGGTGTAATAATAGTAGATTATACCTGCACGAGTCAATAATGATAGCTATTATTCTCGAGGAATTTTTACGAACCGAGCCGCGTTAGCGGCGAGGGAGTAACATTCCGAGAGAATAATAGCCATTATTGCGAGTAGTATACTCTACTTTATTTACGACAAATTTATTTATTTTAGATTTTTAATGAACAACTTTATTTGTGAATAACATTTAAATTAGTGATAGTACAATTAATAAACTGAATTGGTAGTGAATTATGATTAACTTTGGAAGAGTTTTCGACACGAATATGTGGAATTTCGGTTGCTGTAAAAGAAGAAGTTGCTTCATTACTATTTATCTGTTTGGCAATAGTATCTGCTGTAGTTGTTTTGTTTCTCATAGACTGATCAATGTATCCTTCAGCTACTTTGGTAGATTTCCAGCCCCCATGACGCTTCAATCCAGTTATATCGCCTCCTCCATCAATGTACAGAGTGGCAGATGATCTGCGATAACAATGGCCGGTATAACTTTGAGGATTTGGCAAGTTTAAATATTTGGCAATTTGTCTACCAATGTCTGCAAATTTGTTTTTTCCTATACGTTGTATTGTACATTTCGATTTTTGATAATTTAGAAAGAATTAATTGGTTTCTACATGTGACGGACGGAGATCGATGTACTTCTTTACAATATTGTAAAACGTACTGTTTATGGTGAATTTTCGTACAATTTTAGTTTTAGTCTTGGGTATTGTTATCAATAACTCTGTTTGGAAATCCTTCACGTCTTCTATCTTCATTTCATAAAGCTCGTTTGAGCGGCATGCGCCCATAATTCCAATAACTAATATAACCTGAATTAAATAAGAACATGAGTTTTTGAATAGATCAGATTAAATATGAACATTTACCTTATGCAAAAGAAAAATTTCATCAGCAGCTCTGTCAATAAATTTCCTAATTTCTTCCGGGGTCAGAGTGGAAGATTTCTTTGCTTGAAATCCTTCAGATTTTCTTTTTAAAAACGCTCGTAGTTTCTTATATTTTTCCAGATCAACGTCATGGTTTATCTTCAA
Source organism: Chrysolina oricalcia (assembly GCA_944452925.2). Taxonomy (NCBI): domain Eukaryota; kingdom Metazoa; phylum Arthropoda; class Insecta; order Coleoptera; family Chrysomelidae; genus Chrysolina; species Chrysolina oricalcia. Next base: position 13,860,481 of record OX101828.2, read on the forward strand.
CACAGATTTAATCATTGACTAGAATGACCATAATGAAGATGGCTTGTATTTTGCACCCAATTCAGCGAAATAGGCCAGCAGAACATTTTCGGAATAAGAGTTTGCCTTGTTTCGAAGACGCCATTCGTTGAACGATGCGTACGTTTTATTATAAATGGATTTCAATGTTTCTGGTATTAAGGTAGATGTTGTTGCTGCAGCTAACTGTACAATTTCTGGTGGTGTACAAGTGAAAGATTCTTCATTTTCATTCATTTTAATACAAATACACAAACACTACGCGTTTGACACTGACACTTTTGAGTTTGGTTATATTGTTTCCATGGTATTATTTAATTCGAGAAATTTTGTGATAGGAGTACAAGAGGGAATAAAGACTATTAATCCCTCGCCATTATTCCCTAAGGGATTAATATATGGCATTATACTTCAAAAACCACAAGTATAATACTTATATTATATATTAGTCGTAAATAAATATAATTGCAACACGCGTTTTTGACATTTTTCTGTCGATAAATCTCAATTTTACCCCCTTAAGAATGTCAGAAAACCGAATTAACACTATGATATATGAGAAAATGTCTATTAGAGTGTTATTAATAGCCGTAACTAATGTCACTATTGTGTCAGTTTATTATTCATTATATTAAAATTTATAGCTTCATGAGTGTATAAAATAACTCGTAAGCGTATGTACTTTCAGTATCCTTTCAGTATCAGTCCAGTACTCTTTGAGTAACCATTCGGTAGTCCATCCATTATTCATGCAGTTACGAGTTCCGGGCAAAATATATAATGTTTCGCGAATTTTAATCGTCAGTTCGCAAGTCAGTTCCGGTTTTTAATTCCTAGTCGTAGGAATGAATCGAAAGTATCATCTCAGCATTTTTGCAGCATCCATTCAAGTTTTCGTTTAGTGTTGTCTAGAAAAAACGTTTTTTATTTCAATATGTAGTTTGAGACAGTTCGTTACGAAATGGCGTATTGTTGAGGCAAATCAGAGCCAGCAACAATTTTAAGTAAAGTAGTTACAGCCATAAGGATCTGTGTACCCAAGTATATAGTTTTCAATCCGCTAGTTCCTGTGAAAAATAAACGTCGAGTTTCGATATCGAAAACGAAACGAGTGCTCTTCGTACCTAAGTAAAGAAAGGTGAAGTGCTACGATCACAATAAATACAGTATTTCTACGCCCTTCAATGAAAATTCGCAATCTCTCTGGAATACCTGAAGGCGCCGTCCCATCATAAATCGTGTTGAACCTGATTTGACACGCGACGTTCCCCCTCACATCTGGTGTATTACGTTCGATGATGGTTATCTTATGTGAGTAGGTCAATGACCATATATTCCATATATTGAAGAAATATTTGTCACAGCTGTTTGTACCCATTTTGGCCTATATAATGAACTGAATATTCCTTTTTATATTTGTCTCAGATATTTGTTTTTTGTTTTACAATCAATTCTGTTTGCGTATTTCTGACGTTTTGAAAATGACTTTTGCTGTAGACTCTTTTTGTAAGAAATACGTTTTTACCATTTTCTTTTAATAAATGTTTTTGACCTGCACCGGGTGATACAAAACGAGTTTTACAGTTATTTATCTGTCGCCAGATGTTTCACTTTAAGATTAATTAAGCCATTCTTTTTCTCGTTTTGAATCTCAGTAAGAATGGCTAGAGTTTCATGTTTTTCTTATTTTGATGTTGTCTTGTGTACCATTCACTCATTTTATAGTTTTAAACAAATATTGTTTTGATGCACTGTATACCTTTGCAGTGAGATTTGCATGTTGTTCACACGTTTAACCGTCTGTCTATATACAAAGTGAGATCCTGTGATTTCACACCGAGAATTTAAACCGATATTTTTTTCGTTTTTTAAAAATAAATTAATTTTAGTTATATCAATGTTTGACTTTTCTTTCTCCTCTCATATTAACAAGCATTCTATACTACGTGTTGTGACGAACCATAAATAAATCAGTGAAGCTTTCTTCAGCCGCTCGAAGGAGGTTTCCCGATATTACGACGTGACAGCGATTCTCTTTTGTTTAAGACACCTGATTAGTCTAGTGTCAAAATAGGAGTGCGCTGTCTCGTCAACGTATCGTTTCGTGTGAAGCACCATATTGTCAAAAATATATGGAACATCCTGTACATTAAAATATTTCATTATCATTCAATACGTGGGTAACCTTTTTACCTTCTGCAATTCAGTACGTGAGCGAAGATATTTTATTTTGAGACACAACTTGTCCTCAACAGAACATAAACAAGAGTTTTCAAAAAGGCCACTGATAGTTCGATCTGGTAGTCGAGTTTAGAGTTCTGCCGTGCCCACAGCTATGGGGGGAGTTTGGAAGATTCGATATTAAATAAATGGAAAATGTTCATAAACTGTTTAAGCCGATATGTATTGTAAGTAAAGATCTTTTTAAAATAATTTATCCAATCAATAACTAGGAGAGATTCTTCAATTCTTCAATTCTTTAATTCATTAATTCTTTATTGATTATTTCCTTCATTAATTTCAATCGTCTAAATCGCATATTTGTACATAGTAAAATAAATGTTTTTATATTTTTCTGGAGTGTTTTAAATCTATGAATGATCAGTATCTACCTAGTTAGTCGTGAATCAACCCCAATTCACGACAATATACTGGGTGTTCCACAAGGAGCCTTCTTATTTCAAAATTGAATTCTCTAAATATCACAGCAAAAGAAATCTAAATTAGACTTCAAAACTATAACGAGTTAGCTCTCAAACCATTTATTAGAAGATTGCGAAACCCTGATAGTCTAAAAAAAGCCATGTCTCTGGTGATAGAGGAAGAAAATTTTATTTACAGCCAACACAGGGGTTACACCATAAGTACTCAAAATTCGTTCAAGCCCCTATAAAGAATGCCCCCCGTTAATTCTAAATCAATGCAGGCTCAACACTCGTTCAACACAGCCCACTTCTCAACCCCTCATCAATCGAGACCTGATTTTCAAAATAATTTTCCACCCCCTATCTCTCAAAACAATTTTCAGAAGTCAGCGATATTTTCTTTCTTAATTTCGAGTGTTCAAGTTATAACTCGAAATTTATCTAATTTCGAGTTTTAACTCAAAATTTGCATTAATTTCAAGTTACAAACTCGAAATTAAGAAAAAAATATCGCTGTCCGTTCTTCACCTTCGTAAAAATGTCACTAAAATAAGTTGAAGTTGAAAAATATTTGGAGAAAATGACTAGTTTTCAATCAGCACGGATCGTGCTAGCTTCTCCATTGTAAGGAGTGTGATGAAATATTCTGGAAATGTTTTATTCTGTTTCACATTAACTTTGTTTCGGGATAGTCCTAAGAATAAGAAGTTTCACCCAATGAATGCCTCTCTCAACGTTTGTCTCAAATCTGTGTTTGTTGAAACGAATATCAGATATCATGGTGTTTCTAAGGGCACTCATATTGTTTTGTTAAAATTGTTGTTTGTTGTTTTTTCCGTTAACCAGCTGTCGTCCCATTATCAATCAATCAATCAATCAAAGTACACTTTATTGTCAAAAGAATTACATTCTCGTAGACAAAGCACAGGAAAACAATAAAAACATGTAAGAAGTCAAATATAGCATACGAACGGCAACCCATAGAAGTCAAAACTTGTGCGAGGTCTTACGTTTTTACGTGCGATTCCTAGCACTTTCTCGGGCCATCAGAAAAATTTTAGCAGTCGCCATGGTTTGAACCATCGCCGACTGGCAGCTAAAGTGATTGAAACAATGTCGCTTTAACCACTCGGCTACCTGGCCCCTTTATAATTCAACATTCATGTTATTTTATAATTACTGAAAAAAAGTCACCAGTTACTTTACAGTAATTGAAAAATGTTAAATAATGAAACTATTACCTATTTTATGTATCCTATTTGATGCACTTACCTACATTTTAATGCCCAGAATCGCATTTTATTGTTTGCGGCTAAATTTATAAGAAAAGAGGTACCTGAGTAATTGAACAGAAATAAAACCATTTTTCAAACGACTTCAAAAAATGAGGAGGTTCTCAATTTGTTTGTATGTATATTTTTGTATGTTCGGCGAATATTCCGTGGTGAAAAATGTAAAAAGTGGGTTTATTTTTCTTTTGAATATTAAAAAAAAACAAACTTCAAATAAAAGAAAACCCTGTACTTACTTCTGTAAATTCCTAGGTATGGAATCTTTTTTTTAAGAGATAATAAAAATTAGTCATACTTTATTAAAAATTTCTGGTATTTTCAATAGCCATACCTGAATATTTCGAATGTCTTCTTGCTATTGCTGTGGAGTAGGAGGTTTATGCCAATCCTGGACCTCCCCAACCACTGACCTTAAGAGTGACCTTGGGAAATGACCTTCAGAAGATGATAGGGCTGGTGAATGACCTTGAGAGTTGCTGATTTTGGTAAAATTATGAATATTTTTCAAAATATATGAAGTTTTCTCAAAAAAGATGCTCTCTCAATATGGCTAGTCTTAACGAACAGTCGTTGCCGACCGATGATGAACCCTTTACTCCCATATACACCTACTAAGTAGGCTTATTACCCGTCGTATTATTTAGAGTAGGTAGTACTACTCTAAATAATACCGCTCAACTGACAGATAGTTGTCGCTGTTCCACCTGATGCATAATCTTTAAGGTTGAGATTAAAATTGTGGAGATGACTTTGAGTTTTCTGCATCGTAAATCCACACCACTCCACTTCGAGATACAATAGACTTCTACCACAGGACAATTTCAATAGCCCGATTTCAATTTCTCAAACAGATTATGAAAGTAGAAGTTAGTACTACAAAACGTATATTCACATTTTGCTCTACAATGGTGCAAAATGGATGAAGAATGTTAGCAAACATAACTGAAAACTGCCAAGCCCGCGTTAGCTGCCGAGTGGTAGGAGAGTCTGGGGGATGAGGGGAATTCTTCTAATGTTTGGGTTACGTGATAATACGCTTCCCCTCATCTCCCGCTCACTCCTACTACTCGACCGCTTCCACCAGCTCCGCCGTTTTCAGTCATGTTTGCAAGCATTTATCACCAATTTCGCAGCATTTTAGCGCAAAATGAGAATATACGTTTTGTGGTACTGTACTTCTACTTTCAAAATCTGTTTCAGGAATTGAAATCGGACCATCACTAGAGCAATCAGACACTCTGCAGGATAGTGCAAAAAAACTTCAAATTGCAATTGTCTCAAACCTAATGATCCCACCCTATTTCTTGAAAAATGGCGGAGTTATGAATTTAAATAAAAATCATAAAATTTTCCGGTTTTCCTCCGTTACTAATGATCCGATCGGATTGTAAAACATTTCACTTTGTTCGTATTTTAATTATCTGCAATTCTTTTCATTGGAACAACCAGATTGCTTTATCAGTTTTCATTTTATAAGCAAAACAATTGAAAAAACACGTGTTTTGTTATTTAAATGTTTATAACAAATTAATAAATGACAGTTGCGATTCGAAAACAGAATATTTACGGAATGTCTTCCAAGGGATAGCGCAGTCGGTTTTCTACTAGTATTTTTGTTATAAAAAATGCTATATTGATTGGCCTACGTATATTGAGTGTGTTTTGCTATATTTTGTGGGGCTGTGGGGCATGTTTAGATTTAGGGGATGAACAAAGTGTTATCAAGAATAAGTTTTTGCCTAAAAACCCATAATAAAAAAGTCATGGTGCGTATTTTGACACAGTATGAGAATTTTGTCATTTTCATTCCGTCTCCGCTCATATATCGACACATAAATAAATTCAAATTATGTTAAAAATCACATTTAATTGAAAAGTGACCAAGACACAAATAAGTATTTCAGATGTACCAATCCGGCACAAAACGAATCCTAGTAATTTAAGTATAGTTTGTTCTCAACAGAATAGTTATAAATGTAGAACCTGTTCAATAATAATATCTATAGGAATCCCAAGGTCGCACAAGTCTCCCGAATACTTCTGAGGGTTGCTTGTGAAGCTGCAACCGGATGACGGAAAGAACAAGTTTGAAACAAAATCTATATTTTTATTGAAATAATGATCTAAATTTCTGACTAATGCTTTAGGTTAGATTTTATCTCTTTCATTGTATGCTCAGCTTGTTCTTCCCAATTTCTTTCACATTTCCAGTGTAAGTCGAGTAGATTCTACACCTCACTCAACCTCGCAGCCATCAAGATTCTTCTTCTTTTCCCCAGTTGGAACACCCTCTCCGACTCTAGCATATCTTGTATTTCCCCGAAGCTCATTCCCTTAGTTTCAGGAACAAGCAACCTGCTCAATATGGCGCTGAGTATATTTATAACAGCGAAAGTCCAAAAGCTTTCTGCCATCCCGATGGTGTCAGTCATATTACTGAAATATTTGGTTACAAAAAAAGATACGGTCCAACTAACTCCCGATATAGTAGTACATGCCGCTTGTTTGACGTTGTTTGGGAACATTTCTGAGGTTAACGTCCATGGAACCGCACTCATTCCAATGTTGAAGAAAAATATGTAGCAGGCGATGCTCACGAGTGGCAGCCAAAATATCGAATCAGTAGAGAAGTCTGTGGAGTCTTTTATAAAAAAGAATACGCCCAGTCCAGTGAGGGACACAGACATGCCCAAAAACGAAATTATTATCAACACCCTTCTGCCTGACTTGTCTATGAAAAACGGATTGACAAAGCTGGATAATAGCTCAAAAACCGCGATAACGAGCGAAGAATTGTCCGCAGAAATTGTTGTATTCGTAGATTCGAATATGGGCTGCAGGTAGATCAGTATCACCGTGAACCCGCACAGTTCTTGGGCCAGCACCAAACACATGCAGATCATGAAGGCTCTCCTCACAGTGGAATTCGCGAATAAATCTGAAATTCTGCCGTTTTTCTCCTTCTTCAGAAGCTGGACGATCATCTGTGTTTCTTTTTTCGCGTCTTCTTCACTTATTGTCCGAAGCAGCATTAGAGACTTGGTGGCTTCCTTCATTTTATTTTGCGAAACTAAGAAATATGGAGTCTCTGGTGCTATGAGCAAGAAAAGCACGAAAAAAGCAGCAGGGATACACCCCATCAGTAAGTTGAACATCTTGTACGATATGAAAGGTCCAGTGGCGTACGTGATGAAGTTTCCTATGGCCCAAAACACATTTAGAGCTTGGGACATCATTCCTCTGTCTGAATCTCTGGACACCTCCCCTAGGTAAATCGGCAGCAAGGCATAGCCTGAGCCCATGGCCAACCCTGCGATAATTCTTGCGAAATATATAATTTCAATTTGTTCTCCGAAAGCCAGCATGAAGAATGAGATTATTAGAGGAATAGCGGTACACAGAAGGCCAATCTTCCTTCCGAGTTTGTCGGACAGATAGCCGAAAGGAATCGAACCCATAGCAGCGGCCATCGGAACCAGGCTTCCGATCCAGGAACTTTCGTCTGGTGTGATTGGTCGGCCAATCTGATTGATCGAGGTATCGTTGTGGCTGAGTTTTGGGATCATTGGGGATGGCCAGCTCAGTGGAATGTCAACAGAAGTTGCAAGGAGGCAAACTGAAAATAAAAGTAGTATCAGTTTGGGGCTACTGGGAATCGGAATGTAGAAAACAAATCAACAATATCAATAAAAGTACACGTTGCTCAGCGGAAGATATCAATACAGACACTTTCCGAATCAAATGAAACCCCCTGTTTATTTGCATATTTTGGTAGATGTCTGAACTACTTCGCTGTCTAATGTCACGAAAGACATTGAATAATATCTCACAGATATCTGTGCAAAGGTCAGGGCATAAAACCTTATAAAAATGGCTCTTAGTATAATATGATAGTTTTTTGAAATTTCATTTGGTTCCAGCAATAGAGGGAAGCAAAGTTGAATAATCCAAAATGTATTGATATGGTATTTTCCAAATCAAGGGTCAGTAATGTTCACATGAGTACAGTGAACACCAAAACTCAATGGTTTAAGTAATTACTAGTAATGAAGGGGATGAAATGGTGAAAAGAGTTAGTAATCAAAACTCTAAAATCAATAACAATGAATAAGGTAGTGTTAATAATATGAATAAAAATGTAACGTACTGGTTACTTGTTCGCAGTGTTTCCAAAGCATAATAATTTGGGAATATTTTTTTTTCTTCTCGAAATTGACAAGATTTGAAAGTTATTGGAAGTGAAGGAATGCACTCATATCCAATGTTGAAATGATAGAAACGAAAATGATCTAGGTTGTCTAAGAATCAATCATCAGAAACAAAACGCTACTCATAATCCCAAATGAATATACAGTTTTTATTCCACTCGTAACACAATCATGTCGATAGTTAAGCTATTCATGTTTCTTCGATGTTGTACACCCTGTATAATGATGAAGATTACTTTTTTATAATTCATGTTCATGCATACGAGTGCATTACTCCACTTCTAATACATTTTAAATCTTCTAAATATCGAGAAAAATTCATATATTTCCAGAATGAGCAGTTTCACTTTCTTGAACGCTCTTCAACAAATGACTTTCCGATTTTCTAATTTCTAACGATATACTTCGGAAACTCTGAGAACGAGATCTTTTTTCATCCCCTTCACTACTTGTAAATACTGTACACATGTGAATATTACTGACCCTTGATTTGATAAAATGTTTGCAATGAAAATGCATCGCAAACAACTTAGTCTGGGAAACACAATAAAATGCATTTTGAATCAAAAACTTTGACGCCCTCTAGCGGTTTTCCTAATCATATGATCTTCCTTTCACTTGTCACATTTTGCTGAAAACCATGTTCATAGGGTTTTGTGCCCTCTCCTTTCCTCTCATGTAGACAGCATTGCAAGTTTTCCCAATATTGAACAGCATGGCCATCTCTGACATGAGCAGGGTATGATGACGATCAGCAGACTAGTTTCGAGAGACTTGTCTCTCATCAGTGCAGAGTAGATCGGCCGACGCTTGACAGTCGACGACGTCCCGACCGAGGTTCAAGCAGCAACTTACAACGAGCCAGTCACAGAGGAACTACTTGAACAACCTTAGAAGCACTCCTAAACAAAACTCAGCGCGGGGTTACTTCAAAGGATTTAGACAAAATTTAAGAGTTTACGAGATGAGATGGACATAGTTTTTTTGTTTAACGGATCTTCCATGTTTCCAGAAAGAAACTCCTCAGAAGCTTCTACAGGCTTGTGCGAGCAAGGAAGTTGAAAACCCCTTTTTACATCAGACGGGACACTGCTGGTACAGCTTGGCAAATATATACGTCTTTTTCATTAAACTTTCAGACTTCTGAATCCGAGAAACTATTCAAATTCCAAATTATGTAACAAATGGGAAGAAAATTATTAATGGAGGAAAATATCCACCATGCGAATCTGATATCCTAAATATCGACATCGACAAGGAACCACTGGTATGTCAGTAATTAGTACTCAGATGTTACCAACGTCCCTTTAAAAGGACACTCCTTCCTTTCGTCAAATTAGTTTGATTTCTTTTATATGTTTCAGAAAAAGCTAGTCAACCTAACTTCACAAAGATTTTGTCAAAAATTAGGTGTCCTCTTAAAAGGACTGTTGCCAAATAATCTACTGTACTTTATTACCAAAGTTATTATTTCTCATCAAAATATAAATATTAATCATACAGAGGGCGGGGATTTGCGCAGTGGTTAGGCGCCCGCCTGGTGCCCGTTAGGTCCCAGGTTCGGTTCCCAGCCGGTGCGGCTTTTTACATTTTCAGATGTGAAAGTCTGAATGATTGGGGCTCGTGTCGGCTGGGAATAATCCTCCACGATTCACCTTTGCGTTAATAATCAACAGTGCTGCTCCTAAGGTGGCGTATGCGGTTAGTAACAAGGCATACCCAGAACACATGACTAATTAGTATGGTATATGACAGAGCAATCTTTAGATTGAAAAGCGACTGGTTATGAAGATAAACATGTATTTGGTGGTCTTCTTTTAGTAGACTTTTCTAATGACTTTAGAATGAACACGGCAAGAGTTTTACTGAATGCCAAACGATCAAATTCACTGATAAACAGAGAAGATATAAAATCTTCCGATTGATATAAAAATATATACTGCAATAATGCTTACAACTCGCAATCGAGGTCAAGATCCAGAGTCATGCCAAAAAAAATCGCGATTTTCGTTTTCTCGGAATAACTCTGGATGTTGACCTTGTTCGTGGGTCAAACTTGGCAGAAGGTATGTTCAGCACCATATCTACCGAAATGTAAAACCAGCAAACGTTCACAAACTGACTGGTTTTCAAACGCCCCCCTCCTCCTTCTTGACCTTGACTTGAGAAATTCGAAAACCAAGGAGACTAAACGTTATTTGACTAGGAGAGTCTAATCCCCATAAGACAATGGGAGCACTGATAGAAAGAGATGAAAGAACATTTGTGACGAAATGTGACGTAGTTGGACATGTCATAGCCGCCATTCTCCATAGACAGTGACGGACTAGTTCTTGGTATATGAGAGTTACTGCTGACAGTTTTGTTTCTTGGTTCGAGTTCAACTCTGTACTCATGTCCAAGTACGTAACTATGACGCGTCGATGCTACACGATTCTGATTGGCTAGAGCTTATTAAACCCTCCTGTTAGTTTACTCTCTTTGTTCGAAAACTACATCCAGGCGACTTGGGGCAACACCAAGAATGATAGATATTTCATGCCCAGCAGACGGGTTCTTTACCTGTCAGTAAATCATATAGGCAGCTATCTCTCTAACTATAAGCATTCGTTTGTGAAGATCAATACATTAACTCTACCATCAGGTGCATTGTACTGCAACCCACCGACTTAACCTTCAAACTAGACTGCTAGAGGTGCGTTTCAATTTAACGTCTGTCGTCCGGTAACGGACGATGTATTACGTCATAGTTGTTTCGTCGGGCGATATCTGTCGGATTGAACTTTGAAACGCTCTCCTAAATCGTGGGGTAAATAGTTGACAGTCGGACGTTCCACTGAAGAATTTTGAAACGATGGAATGAAGTTGTCGGACAAGACGTTCTAATATCGAAACGCTTCATAAGAAAAGTTATACGTCGGACGCACGTCGGACGTAATATTGAAACGCACCTTATAGTACTCATTTGCCCACCACTCGAAAAACTCATCCAATTGAACGTCCTAAAATCGTGTCTGCACAATGCGCAAGAGCCACCAGAGAATTGATATTTGACAATCTGGGGAGCCATATTGTTAATTTGTTCATTGGCGTTACCTCGAGTAAATAGATATTGTTAAAATGAAGTGTTTTGTACTTTGATGTAAGAATCCTTAATTTTCAACGATTGAAATGTGCCTTGTTGAAGTATGGTCCCCATTACACCAAATATAAATCTGTATAGGAATTAGTCATAAGTAGCTTAAAAAATATTACAAACAAACATAAATATATACATAAAAAATTATAAGTGAAAATAGAATATCTATTACTGTCACAATCACAACAATATGAATTCATACATTTAAAAGTCATTGACTGAATAAAAATGTTTATTAATGAGGAGCAATATCAACTTTTTCCTAAAGTTTTGGAGAGTTCAACAACATTTTAACTCATTTGGAAATCTGTTGAAAAAAATTAAACCAGAACTTTTAGTAGATCGATATGAGAGCGAATGTCTAGTTGCGGAATATGAAAATTATCTTTGTACCTAGTGTTTTTATCATGATTTTCTGATCTTTTGATAAATTGATCTGTATTATTGAAAATATAACTGCATAATTCAAATAGAAAGTGAAGGTAATGTTAGGATATTCAATTTTATTGAAAAATTCATACAACTATGCCGTCCCGAAACACCAGAGATGGTTCTTATTATTCGTATTTGTACAATGAAAACGTTATTTGCATGTGCAGACCAACTCCAAAAACACCATATCCCAGCCGTGATTCCACCTGTACATAGTAGATGTTGAGTGTTTGTTTTGTATTCAAGACTTCCCTTAAGTTTTTGAGTAAGTAATTATGAGAATTAAGATTTTGGACCAACTCATCACAGTGAGTTTTCCAACTTAACGTACTGGACGAAATGGATACCTAGAAATTGAACACTTGTACAATTTTGAGCCACTTGATTATCACCAATTTTATATACAGTTCTGGGCAAGACCTTTGGTGATTCCGGAATGTAAGGAACTCTGTCTTTTCAGAATTTAAATAGAGTTAGCCAAAAACCATACATTCAACTTTTGGAAAATGTCACTAGACTGTTTTTGTAGTGAAACTTATTTTTTATTGGGATACAATCACTGATATGTATCATCAGCGTATATGGTACGCATATATTGACACGTTTAAGTCATTTATATATAAAATAAATAGTACCGGTCCCAACACTGAGCCCTGTGGTACTCCAAGGGAAATGTCAGTTGCTGAGGATTGCTTGGGTATCTATTTTCCTTTTACTCTTTCAAAGTGAAAGTAGAAGAGGAAATATGATTCATGGATGTACAGTTATAAAATATCCTGATCATTAAATAAAAACTCAATTTTTCAACATTCCACTTGCTTTCGTACTAGACCCATTAATTTTTCCTGAAGTAGGTACGTCAATGTGATTCTGGCAGATAACAGACACAATGTGTCCTATGGCCACCAGTCAATTTCGCAATTGGATCAATAATATGGTATTGGCAGTCTAGTTTAAAGGTTAAGTCGGTGCTGCAACCTGATACACATACGAGAAAATTCACAAAATTATATAATCAGAAATTTATGGCTTCAGAGATTTAACATTAAGATGGTTTCAATCATACCCATCGGAGCGCACACAAATAGCCTCTCTTGACAAAGAAAGTTGCGGAGTGCCCCAAGGATCAGTACTTGACCCACTTTTATTTTCATTGTACATTTATGATCTAGCAAACATCAGGAGTAAATTTACTATGATCGCAGATGATACTACATTACTTTGGCATAGCAACAACGATGAAATCAGGACACATATATCTGAGAACATATATGTAGTAAAACATGCATTATAACCTGCAGATGCACTCTGATGTATGAGATATTCTTAGGGAACTCGATAATAAGTACCTAATCATCAGCCAAGTTTTTGGCACTTTAATTGGATGACAGTCTTTCCGTTAGCGTTCACATCAATGCAAAAAATTATCGTGTGGTTGCTTTGTAGCAAACATTGTATCATCAGAATTGAATACATCTGCAGCAACAGCAGTCTACTTTGCTCTGATTCACTCTCTATGGAGGTATGGAATTTGTTTTTGTGGGAATAGTTCTCAATGGTCACAAAAATATGAGTACTGCCTGCCATCTGACAGTGAATTTAAAACAAAAGCGTAGTCTCCATTTTTTTGCAGAATCAAGTGGCTTGTGTCTGCAGTTTGATCCCACACTTTTGTAGGTACGAGTGGCAACACCAGGGTATTCATCATAGTTTCAGCCAATTGATTGATGAAACAAGAATTACACAACAGTTAAGTAAACTATTGGATCCAATTTTCAAAACAAAAAAAGATGAGTTTTAAATTCGGATATGACCACCATCATCACCACTGGATTTTTTTTGAGATAAATCTGTAGACGTTGATAATCCTCCGAATCATGTGATTTTCAGAGATTATACAAATTTTGATACATTATCAGTTCTTTAAATAATGATTTGCAAAGCTTTGATTGGATAGATATGAAGTATGAAGGCTGAGGGTCACTAAGCTTAAATCCCCTGGTATTAATGATAATACGAAACAAATACTCGAAGAAAGATATTCAGGCTGAGACTAAGCCTAAATCCCCTGGGATTAACGATAATATGAAACAAATACTCGAAGAAAAATTATTCATCGTTGAGAAAATAACAATGAAACGAGAGCAAAACATACACAGTTCAGTGCAACTACACTCAGCACAAATACAAAAGAACAACGCTGTGTGGAATACTTTTGGCTCCAAGGTTCTGAGGTGTACTTCCTAACTTCTTGAGGAATGTTCAAAATTATTGGTCGAGCCCATGAGGTCCTTAAATTTTGTCCTTAAGTTTTATTAAATTCTGTTAAATATTGTTTGTGCGCTACTAGCTCTCGGCACTAGATTCCCTTGCGCGAGACCATGACGTTCCTAACTCAAACAAGAACTCAAAATATGAATCGATGCTATTTGAATAAAAATGTTTTTTTTCTATATCGTGATTATCTCAACGAATTATCAGATGCTACTATTTGTTAAAATAGAGTTATGTAATTTCTTACGTGAACTTGGTTGATGACGTAACCATCATTATAATATTACCCAATATATAAATTTGTCATTTCCGTCAACCTGTTGCATTCCTACGCGCAACCCTTAGAGGTCTTCGAAATACTTGTGCGAGCTATGGAAGACGCAAACCCCTTGCCTTTCAAGGTGTGATGCCGACCGGCGAACATGCTGGGAATCGAACCCACGACCCTACGCTTGAGAGGCGAACGCTCTACCAGCCGATCACCACGGCCTATGTGTTTATACTTACCCGATTTTTCTATACTTACCCGATTTTTATGAACCCACACAATTTATCTGTACTTGACAGGTTTGTCGATGCCCGGTGTGTTTAGAAAAAAATCAATAAGTATATCAGTATTATGTGTTAGTCAGGCAAGTTATAGGATCGCTCCTTAGAAGGAGTGTCATGAACCGAACCGACTCAGCGCTGCCTCAGCAGAATAGGACACTTCCTCCCGAGGAAGGATCAAGTTATATTTTGTTAGCTTTATATTATAAGTCTTTATCCTAAGCTCCTCTTCAAAGCAAAAAGTTTTTTAAAAAGTTATTTTCCGAAATCGAATTTTTTCTGGCGCAGTCGTTATAGGATTTCGTATAACGGTTCGACGACCAAAATCGCGTTGTGCCGGCGTGTTTCAACAGTTTATGGAAGAAACAAACAGTTCGTGGAAGTAGCCATTTGAAGCAATCGAAGAGTAAGAAGTTCCAGAACCCTAGCAGAGGACACATTGCCGAAACCAGCTTAAGATGTTCCAAAACCCTGGTAGAGGACACACGTTGCCGAAACCAGCCTAAATTAGGAAACCCAAGGACCAAGGAAAAACTCTCCTGAATCCCATTGGCACTAGGATATGAAGAAACGAAATGAAAATCATCTTAACACTGTAAGAGTAAGACATTTTTTTTCCTTTGATTGATTATTTCCTCACCTATTTTACTCAGTTGTTTTATTTTTTTATTTCTGGTACTTGCATATTATAGTAATCTAGTTTCATTTTCTTTGAAAAAACCATTTTTTTATTTTAAAATACCTAATTTATATCGCATGGTGACATAGATAATCTGGCAGAATTACTCCAAACTTCTCTCAAAATAGAAAATATTGTTGCACCCGTCGTTATGGCATGTCCTGTAGATATCAACTAATAAAACTGTATGTAGAAGTTATTCCTAATTATGAAGGAAATCCAAATACTTTGGGTATTTTTCTCGATAGTTCTGAAAATATTATCAATACACTTTCACATCAAAATAATGATCAAATAAAACTTATATTTTGCGTGCTATCATTGGCAAATTAATCGGTAGAGCTCTCAGCTTAATTGGATCAAGAACTGCACTGAGAAATTGTCGATTACATTTAGTTTTGGAGATCAACGGAATAATGATTGTCTCGTACAAGATTTGATGGCTTTATTTTCATTAAAAAACGAAGCACTATACAAATTTGGTATGCGTTGCCAAGACACTACGAACCATCTTATTTCAAAATTAAATTCTCTAAATATCACAGCAAACGAAATCAAAATTACACTTCAAAAGTATAACGATTAAGCTCTCAAGACATTTATTAGAAGATTTCGAAACCCTGAAAGTATAAAAAAGCCATGTCTCTGGTAATAGAGGAAGAAAATTTTATATAAAAAATGCCCCCCGTTAATTTTAAATCAATGCAGGTTCAACACTCGTTCATCACAACCCACTTCTCAACCCCTCATCAATCGAGACCTGATTTTCAAAATAATTTTCCACCCCCCATCTTTCAATACAATTTTCAGAGGTCACCATTCCCAAATAACATACAGAGACCCCCCTTTCAGAACAGTTTCCAACAATCTCAATTCCCAAATAATTTTCAGAGATTGCCATTTCCAGTAATTAGACAACCATTCCAGAATAATTTGCCAAAAGCATATCAAAATTATCAAATGCAGCCTCGATTCAATACTAATTTTCCACTTCGAGACAAAGCCAAGTCACTAAAAATTATCCACAATCATCAAATCAATTCCAACAGAAGTCAGAACCGATGGATACTTCATCCGGTAACACCAGAATGCAACCCCGAAAAACATTTCCATCCTACTGACTGCGCCAAAAATAAGTTCGATTTCAGAAAATGACTTTTTAAAAAACAATTCATTTTGAAGAGGAACTTTAAAATATGTTTATAGCATGAAGACTGATAATATAAAGGTAACGAAATATAACTTGAACCTTCCTTTATAGACTCGGGAGGAAGTGTCCTATTCTGCTGAGGCAGCGCTGAGTCGGTTCAGTTCGTGGGACTCCCTGTATGGATCGTTGCTATAACTGGCAATATGAATGATTGAAGAGTCACTCACACATCCTACTATCATTATACAAGATGGGAAAGCCTCATGAAGGGCCTTACCGATGGCTCTAAGACGAGCAATGGAATATATGAGGAGAGACACAGTCATGATAGTATTCCAATTCGCGATGCTCAAGCTTCTACATTCCAAGCAGGCCCGGATTACCCATAAGGCCAACCTAGGCCATGGCCTAGGGCGCACGCTTGCGGGGGGCGTAGCGCAGGATACGGGGAAATCTGACTAACTTTGAACTTGTGACTCACCCGACAAAGACGATCGCGAAGACGAAACTAACCAAACCAAAACAGATGACTGCTTATTTTTAGACTGCAGTACTCCTAGTACTAGTCCTAGCACCTCTGTTCATATGATGCAGTCTTTCACTTCAGGAACAGAATCGGAACTAGACACAAAATTTGAATCTGAACCACAGGAAGATACTGAGAGTCTTTAATATCCAACACCAATTCAAATGAGTTTAGAACGTGAACCTGAAAAATTTGAGTTTTGATCTAGTCGATCCTGATCCAGCAAACTGGGTTGTAAATAATTAACTACGTGGTTACGTATCCCAACATGGGTTAATTCAAAATAAAGAAGCTAATTTTTCAAAGGCAAAGAAGGAGTATGGTAACCATTTTCGGAGTTTTTCAGGTACTCATTTTTATAGATATTTAGCAAAAGGAGAAAAAAAGGCAGAGCATGGCTTGTGTACCCTGCAACTAAATGTGCAGTTTTTTGTGGTCCTAGCCGTCTTTTCCATTCGGAAACACAATCGGAATCATATTTAGTGAAAAATGGTTTCAGTGACTGGAAAAATGTCCATGTACATCAAGGCTCAAAGAACATGAAAACTCCCTTTCATATAAAACAACACCATCAATTTAAAAGACAGAGGAGAGAATCTGGGCAAGGTTAGTTCCCACGTACCTAACTAAAATGATAGATCCAGGAATTAGCTACTGGCAAATGTTATTGCAAAGAGTTGTCGTGGTGATAAAAGCTTTAGCTTCTCAAGGATTACCATTTAAGGCATTTCTTGATTTTAATTGAATTGCCCCTAGGTTGAGGAACATGGTACCAGGTTGGATGAAATCAATAAACTCCTTGAATTTATTCAAAAAGAAAGTGAAGGCTTGGATTTTGTCTATGAATAGGATCAATTTGCACAATCTTATTGACACCTCATGAGAATTATATTTATTATCAAAGATTTTGATTTCTTTATATGCTTGACTTCATATATATCTCACATTTCGAAGAATCATTTTACACTTTTGTCTAAGCTTGCAGTCCTGAACAATTAAAAATTTTATATCAAATGTATCGAAAATATACTTAAGTAATATATGTGTATATATTATGCGTGTAAAGTTCCATAATCTATGTATTATTAACGATGTCTTAACAACTCTATTCTTTACTCCTATCACTATTGTTATAACTCTTTTATGAATTTTTATCTCGAATTTCACACATATACTCATATGTACAGGTCCATCTAGTCCATAAGGTAGAAACTGCCCATAGACAAGCTCCTTGAGAGCTTTTTTGGGACATTATCTTTATCACCATATGACTAAGGAAGTCTGTGTAATCTAAAATTGTACTTTTGTCTGTTTTTTATTGATTTATTAATTGATTACTACCTCCTAGGCTATTCAAATATGTGTAGATTAAGTGATATTTTCTTACCCCTGATTTTATATTCTTCTGTGTTTTATATTTTTTACCAGTAGCAATATCTGTACTCTTATTTTAATTAACAACATACAGGCCATATACAAGCATCTGAAGCTTCTATGGTCGTTACCAAGATCAATTTAATTGATACCTATCACAAACAAGCATTTTTTGCTTCTGTGATGATTCGCTTATTCACTGAATCAATGTACCTATACTTACCTATTTTTATTGTAAATTTCTTCAAGTGAATAAAGTTATTATTATTATTATTATTATTATAACCTGATAGGTTGAACTTGGGTATAGGGAAAGCTGAAATAAGTCATCCTAAGATTCAATTTTCTCTTCAATGGTTAAGAAAAAAATGGAAGGTGCCATTTGAAAAATTTGAGTTTTTGACAATTTTATAATGCGACATTCGAAAATCGTCTGCGCCCATATGGTACAAAATGGGACCGTCGATGGGACATCAGGCGTTAGCCTGGACTACCAGCTAACTGCTTCATTAATTTGGTTTCCTAATTTTGAACGGTTTGCGGGCTATACGTTTTTTTTTGTAATCTACTACAGCGGTATTTTTTTAAGAGAAATGGACATATCTCAAAAACTGTAATAGATAAGTTAGTACAACCTAGGTTGCCTGAAGTCATGATCAGAATGCCAATCGAACCATGACAAAAAAATTAGGTTTCCATTTAAAATAAGAAAGTTGGTACCGACTTTTGGGATACCCTGTATAGTTGTAGGACTGAAAATATTTGGGGTAGGACGCACATGATCAATTATGTCAGCATACTAAATTTCAAGTTTCTAGTCCAACTGCAAGTTGAAAAACTTCTAATGCACGGCCTACGTAAATCACGCTGTATACAGTGCTGTTTATTAAATAGTGTGAATTTGTTTTATTTCTCAACATGATTTTTTTTTTAATATCTGCTTACTTAAATTTGCTTTTCATACATTTTGGAATTTAAAACTTTGGCCTAGGGCGTAAATAGCTGCTAATCCGGGCCTGATTCCAAGCATTTCCGTTTGCACCAGATATATTCTTGTCTTAGAAAACAACCCATACAGAGAACACTCGAAATAGTGTCGTCTGCAAAATGAGGACCACTGTAAAAGTATCTGTTTGATATAGATCAATACTCGTTCTGGTATTTGCCAGGGAAGTACTTGTTTCGTGACAGACATTTGCCGTAATAGCCTACAAGGTGAAATTCAAGAAGAGTAAAATAAATGATTTTGTTCTGGATGATTTTCTTAATGTTACAGAGATTTAATAAAACGAGGTACCTTTGTCTCTACCTGCCTTCTAATTTCAATTTATTTCAAACATACAACCCATCTGTCAGTTAGAGGGAAAGAGAACTTTTGTAGATATCAAAAAAAATTGCCAACGAAAATTCTTATTGTTTGGTACTTTGTCTGCAGGAGGCTGTATTTATTAAACCAATTTTTCACAAAATTATTAAATCCATATTTTCAATGGCATATTGAGAGGAACTACTCTTTAGCTTCATGTTGATTGAATAATTCACACAGTTCTGAATCAACTCCTGAATCACAAAGAAGTATTTAATAGGCGAGAATACTTGAGAGAAAATTTAAATTGAAATGTACATTAACCAATAATCCATCACTGAAATAAAATATTCAGAGTTTTTGAAGATGGCCGTATCCGCCATAATTGTTCTTGACTAGTCACTAATTCTGACAACTGTTACGAATCTTCTTGGACTCTTTCCAAGTATTTCTTGTAACTGCCTGTATCCACTGGCCACTGCTTCCAACACCAATTGTCACAAATCCCTTGGATCCTCCCGAAACTTCCTTAGAAACTCAGAAACTCCCTCTTTCCAATCAGTATTACTTGTGACACCATTTGTCGCAAATATCTTTAGGCCTACCCAACAATTACTATAGTCCTCACTTTCAGTCGGCTGTATCCACCACAAGCAGTGTTTTCGACTAGTCACTAATTCTGACAACTGTTACGAATGGATCCTCTCATTTCTTGGATTCTTCGCAAATATTCCTTGGAACTGCATGTATCCATTGACTACTGCTTCCGACACCAATTGCAAAAAAAGTCCCTTGGGTCTTCACGAAACGTCCTTGGAAACTTCCTTTTTCCAATTTGTGGAAAATTTCCTTGGCTTACCAAGAAATTCAGTGGAAACTGTCTGTAGTCAGTAATACAACCTCTGACAAAAACTGTTAGGATATAAGGGTTTGTGACTAGGTACAGAAAATGCTGAACAGTTATGACTTGTTTATTTACTGCTCAATAATAAACAATAAATTATCACAATCCAACTATACAAGTCGAATAAACTGCCACAATAATCTTCGTTATTCAATGGAAACTAATTATTTAAACATTTTATTCAAGTTGTCAACTTAACGTGTCCGACCGCTGGAATCGCTATTGATAACTATAAACATCGAGATCTCCTGTGGCTAGACTTGGAAGTGTCCGTTGTTGGTCCACGCTTCGAGATCGTCGATAGTGACGTAATCCAATTCTCACTGGCCGTTGCTTATTTACAATAGCTGAGTTCGTGAAAATGTGTACCGCTTCGTTTCTGAAGAATTTGTTCACCGTCAGCAACAATATTTTCTGACCGATTGGATCACATTACTCATCACTCACTAACTCCATACGCCATCTTGGGAGCACTGTTAATTTACATGAACAGTAAATCGTTCAGGACTCACCATGCCGAGATACGAAATATAAATAATTTGATCAGTCGAATGAAACAAAAAAAAAATCCAGCTCTGACCGCGGCTCGAACTCGGCACCTCTGCTACAGAATCGGATGCTCTACCAACGCTCTATGCCCCAGCTTGAAAAGTTATGATTTCACTTTCACTGATTCCGAAGCGGTGTTACCAGAAAATTCTTCAGATCGGCTGTAGAATATTACTCAAATTAGCTAAGATAAATTTGTTGATCCATGAGAAACCAATGCAAACAACGTTGCCATAGCAATTCATTGATGGAAGTATACTTGTTATTTATCCTACTGTCTTTATAAGTTCAGTTTTTTTGGTAAAGAATGCATTGAATTCAATCTACCGACTAATTATTAAAGCGGCAACGTTGTTTTTGTTAGCTCCGTCGCGAAGTAACGCGATAAACACGATTTTTGTGGTGCGGAAATTGTACGAACCGCAAGCAAATACGAGAAATATTTACTTCAGTACGTTCAACACTTCTATCATCCGTGATCGACGACAACTACGAGCGAAATGAAAATGTTTGTTAGTTTTAAACACATCTTGCGATACGGCAACGCAAACTCATGATAATCGCGGGTTCCTACCAATTTGGACAACTCATTTATTTTGTTCATGTTTTATATTGCGAGTTTTGCACCAAACGCATCGCACGCACCGCACATATCGCGTTTACCTAGGACAGCGTAAGGATGCAACGCACATGTCGTTTTTAACTAGGACATGGCGTAAGGATGCACCGAACATATCATGTTTACCTAAGACGTAGCGTAAGGATGCACCGCACATATCGTGTTTAACTAGGACATGGCGTAAGGATGCACCGCACATATCGTGTTTACATAGGGAATAGCGTAAGGATGCAACGCACATATCGCGTTTACCTAGTACATAGCGTAAGGATGCAACGCACTCATCGTGTTTAACTAGGACATGGCGTAAGGATGCACCGCACATATCGTGTTTAACTAGGACATGGCGTAAGGATGCACCGCACATATCGTGTTTACATAGGGCATAGCGTAAGGATGCACCGCACATATCGTGTTGACCTAGGACGTAGCGCAAGGATGCACCGCACATATCGTGTTTACATAGGGCATAGCGTAAGGATGCACCGCACATATCGTGTTTACATAAGGCATAGTGTAAGGATGCGCCGCACTATCGTGTTTACCTAGGGCATAGCGTAAGAATGCACCGCACATTTCGTGTTTACCTAGGACATGGCGTAAGGATGCGCACGCAATGAAATATATGACATCACATCCGCAGTTATTTTCTTCTCTGTTTGAAAAGGGGGCTTGTTTCATCTCAATGAAGAATATGGTATTTTTGGTACAAATTAGCTTTCTCGCCTACTCACTTCTAGGGTTCATCTCAATTCAATAACTCACCTGTACACACCGTGAGTAGATTATAACTGAAAAACTTGATTGCCATATTATAGTTTTTGAGTTACACTTCATCGAGTTTGTAGTACAAATATGGTTTGTTGATCCACTGGTGCTGTGTTAATCGCCTATAATATTTCAACAACTGTTATCGATGTGAAAATAATGAGATATTTCACAAAGCACTTGATATTTGTTTACTGCAGACTCAACTATCGCTTCCACTGCAAACCTCTTGAATTACTTTAAGATTGGAGATTTCATTTGATTTTGTAGTGGTTCGGAATTTATATTTTACTTATCATTTCATTAATTGTGTTATCAAACTCTCCAATAATCGAAAAAGAGAATCTTGTAAAACCAAGGGCGTGCTGTAAATGGATAAAGGATATGTTAGGTTAGTTTTTAAGTGAGTGGGTCTATCGCGGCCCACCTCTGCGACCCGTGAGGGTCTATTGTGGCTTACACCAATTCATATTTCACCAAATAAATTCCGATTCTTCACAAAGCCGATTTGTTAATCTGGTGAATGATATTTCATGTCTGATAGAAAGAGTGAGGCTGCTCTGCCAAACATCGTAAACCTAATTCTGTCCGCGAAGGTTTCATTAGATGAATAAAACAGTTGACAAATCATTTAAAGTGTTATAAAAATCTTGAGAAGGGATTAGGTGTATGCTCACTGTAACCTGTACACATATATTGGGGTTGAATTACATAGAGAGGTGTATGTGATGATGCAAAATTGATGTGCGAAATACATTTTTTCTATTTGGGTCTAAAATGAAGTCATTATGACCCAAATTCGTATCGAAATGGCTTCTATTTCGATACGCATTTTAATTTTTTTCCGAGATTGGTAACAATGATAACATCAACTGTCAGATGAACGTCAGACAAGAGGGATGGGATTTTCAGATATCAAACAAAGAAGAAGAATAACCTTTGAATGTTGTGGTGTTATTTGTTGCCTTGGATGGTGCAGTTATTATAAACTTCAATTGTTTCTCGGGCGTTTATAATTGAATTAGCTGGTGTGGTTTGGACTGGGTTTACAAAATTATGCTCAGTGGTCTGATTGTTTGAAAAGTTATTTTGACTGCAGTGGGAGAGTGGTGAGGCATCGGATACTTCGAAATTGTGAAATTCCTTTTCGTAAGCTGAACGAGATTTTTTTGGCAACAAATCATTCACAGCCGTTTGAGCAGTTACTCTCAATTCAGGAGGAGTGCAACTTGAGTTTTCTTCATCAATCATTTTAAAAACGGTAATTTACTGATATTTGTACTTAAAATTTAAATAATTTATGTAAACAAATGAATTACCTACCTGACAGTTTATTTCAAATTTTAATATCAATATTACCAACCCGATATTTCTGATATTATTTATTAATTTAAAATCCAATTTTTGCCAATAAAAAACTACAAAAAATGCCAAATAGAAAAAACAGTATATGGAACACGTTTTAGAAGACACATTGTCGCACTTGTTCTCTTGGAACAACGCGTGCGACAAAATGGTGTCTTATAAAACTTGTGTCATAATATACTATTGCGACACTGTCTAGTCTAGTCCCATTAAGGTACCCCCCTTTTCCAACTCTGCCAGTATTATTACCTACAATTATACTCGGTGTGAATGGTTTAACAGTATATTAAACAAAGCTGTGTCGAGCACTAAGCACTCTTGAAAAGTGTCCAGAAATGTCGAGCACTAAACTTTTGTATTTATTAAATGCTCGCGATTACACTAAACACTTTCAAAAAGTAATTCTAGTCAGGGAGCACTAAGCACTAAACACTTCTCAGACTAAACTGTAACTTTTTCAAGCGGTTATTGTGCTTCAGAGGTCTTTTCGGGATTACTAGGTACTAAGCCTTTTCGTTGAATGCTTCGAAGCACTAAGCACTGGTTCAATAAAGTGTTTGGGAGTTCAGTGCTTTCGAGCACAGAAGTACTTTGAGTTCTTTCACAAGCACTAAGCACGGTGCTTTGAGACAGCTCTGATATTGAATAAAATTGGATTACAAAAAAAAAAGTTGTTGAGTTATAATAAAATAATAATGCACTACCTCACTCCCTATATGAGGCCACTGTCTCTAGAGGAATTGAACTATGCTTCACAACAGAACTATAACGACCTCTCTACAGGGGGAAAGTGTCAGCTTCAAGCTAGCCAGGGGCTGTCCCCAGGAAGGGGGGGGTCCTTTCCCCACTGTTATGGTCACTGCTGGTGGATGATCTGCTGGCCATTCTCTCGCTTTGGGAGGTTGATCTGCAAGCATACGCTGACGATCTGGTCTTACTAATAAACGATAAATCCGAAAAGACGATCTCCTACGTCCTTCAGGATATTTTGGATATTATATATAAATGGTGTGAGAGGGAGGAAATGTCCATTAACCCCCACAAAATGGTCATAGTACCATTCACCAGAATCTGTGGCAAAACATGGGGCATGTCACCAAAACACGTATATTGGTTGTACGTGACCGTCATACGTCCAATAACGTATGGCAAGGGTCATAAAAAAATGGTCATTGCTAAACTTAACGGACTACAGAGACAAGCGTGCCTGGCGATTACTGGAGGCATTCGCTCCACGCCAACGGCAGCAATGGAAGCCTTCTTTGGATTACTTCCTCTCCACATAGTTCTGGAGAGAGAGGCAAGATGGGCAACATACAGACAGTACCAAGTGGCCATTAGTCTACCGCAGGCATGTGTCATGAGAGGCAGCAGCATGCTGGAGGGCATAATAGCTCACAACATTCTAGGAATGCCCTTAGACATCATGCCTAAAACTATCAACCTTCACACGTCCTACACTGTGGTCTTTCCCGAAAGAGAAGACTACGTCCGGAATGAAACCAACATATGTAGGGCAAATGAACGTTGGTTCACCGATGGTTCCAAAACTCTGGAAGGCGTCGGAGCCGGAATATATGGGATGAACCCAGTAGTGAAACGCTCGTTCAGTATGGGTAAACTAGCAACGATATTTCAGGGAGCTGGAAAATCAACACCACACACGAAAAACAATAAAAATATTTTCAGATAGTCAAGCAGCACTTAAAGCGATTGAATCCAACTTCTTTAAATCTAGGGCAGTATGGAACTGTAGAGACACCTTAAACCGACTGGCGCAACGCAACAACGTTACCCTAGTCTGGATACCAGGTCACACAGGCCTAGAAGGAAACGAAATAGCGGACGCCCTAGCAAAAGGGGGGCCGAAACAACGTTCACTGGACCAGAACCGGTAATCGGTTTAGCATATAGCACTGCCAAGAATGTCATAACAGCTTGGGCAGACCATGAAAGACTCGAGTACTGGCGTAGTCTACCGGGCCTAGCCCATTCCAAAGCATTTATTGCTTGTTCAAAGAAAAAACAGGACTCTGACAAACAGAACTCAGCAGAGCGCATCTCAGAGTTATAGTAGGTTTGCTTACTGGCCACTGCAAACTCAAACATCACATGCACAAAATCGGACTTGCACAAGATGCAGAGTGCCGGCTATGCATGGAGGATGATGAAACGGTTAAACACATTCTGTGTACATGCCCTGCAGCGGCCAGAACCAGATTCTCAATAATTGGCGATACGACAGTAAGGCAAGAAAACCTGGCAAATTGTTCTCCCAATGCATTCCTCAATTTAGTCAGGAGATTGGATATACTGGGAGAAATATAACCATAGGGTGAGCCACAATAGGCCATTGGCAGCAGTGGAGGGCCTGATACGGGCCCACTCACGTTCAATCCTAACCTAACCTATAATAAAATAAACAGTTGAAACAGAACAGAAAAAAAAACAGAAGAAAAAAACAACGCTGCATATCAGTACGATTTCAGTTCGCGACCCGATTCAAATAAACACAAACAAATTTGGAGCTAAGAAGTTCACAACTCTACACGTGCTTCAAAAAAAACTTTATCAGATTCAGTTTTTCAAAAAAAATAGAAAACAAACTCTGACTCAAATTCTTATTGCGTCTTCGGTCAACTGTTTGATCTCGCTTGCCGAGCCCGTCGTCTCTCTCATTTTCATCTCGCCTCTCGGCAAGTCGAAATTCTTGCTGACATCAGCGTTTTTCTTTAAGATCCAGAGTCGGTCATCAAGTGTCACCTACTGTCCAATTATATTCATTTTATGTGTCTGCCCGCCAAGCGATTTTAAATCTATTGGCTGACTGCATCGGAAATCTCCTCCATTGCCCTCAGATATACCTCTCGGACTGTTAAATTTACATGTGTTTATCCTACAAAAAACGTCTCTCGATGCTATAGAGGTCTGATTGTTGTTTAAAATTATTATTTTTTAATGGAGAATCTTACTAGAGATTGAATTTCTGGTGAGTAAATTTTTCTGTTGATCAATTATTTATGAGAGTTCGTCTATTTTCTAACGATAGTATTGTAAATTTATTTCTCAGTTGGTGTATTCGTACAGTTTTGTAGTCGGCTCGTTGGTTGTATTTCTTAAATTAAATGGATCTCAGAAATTTGTTTTGTATTTTTTCTAACTGATCCAATTTATTGTAGTATTCAGCAAACCATAAATGTGTACCAATCTCTAATTTGGGTCGAATTATACTGTAGTAAAGAATTTGAAGAGAATTAATGTTTGTTAAGCTTGTAGATTGCCCGATTATGAATCCCTGTAAACGATTGGCAGATTTCAGTATACTTGCAATGTGGTGGGAAAAATAAAAATTGATATTTTTCTCAAGAAATCCCTTGAATCTCCAAGACACACACCATAAACAAAATGCATATCTGCAAGCTCACCAAAGGAAAAATTTTCATTTTGGAACAATTTCTTTTGAGGAACTGTATTCATTACTCTGTCCAGATAAACCACTAAAACTATGTGCATCTTCGAATACAAGTAGGTAAATACATGATTTGAATAATTTTTCAAGAAAAATCACTGCTATGACAGATGCCAACTTGATTACCGTAAAGATAATCATCTGAATCATCTTATTGCGGATATGAGTGCATTGCAAAATTGAATTGAAATGAATGATGGAAATCATTTTGGATAATTTTTCTGTATATCAACTGGTTTTGTTGTGCTTTTTTCTTGTCAATCGAGCCAATAAGCACTTAGAGAATAAGTTCCACATAATCCTCTTATTACACATGTCCATTGGAGAAATGATTACAATATTCCAATATTATGGTGAATGAGTTGGAAAAAATGCACATCAAAAGTGCATTTCTGTTTGAAACAACTGAATGGTAATTCAATGCAAAATCTGTTTTAACAATAATTATACAATACAATAAAAAATCGTAAATTATTTTTGAAAGGGTTATCCACTTTTTATAGACTATTCCTCGATGGATATGAGGTGAAAGAAATTATGGTATTCCTCTGCACGCCATTGGAAAATAGAACACCCATTGAAGGAAAGCATACCATCAAATTTAATTGTTTTTTTTTTTTTCATAACTATTATAGTAAGTGTCTTTTAATTTTCCAGTTCCAACCGTGTACTTACCTCTGCAAGAAAGCAGCTTCATGAAAAAATGCAAGAGAAAGTGTCATTATTTTTATTGGTAGAATATCCAGTTTCCACTTGACCCAGTAATTAGGATTCAACACTTTTCATCTCTGCAGTGAAAGACATTTGAGAAAAAATATATTAGGAAAGTCAACTCAAGTTTACCAATTTATGAATGAATCTCAATGGAAATACCAAGTAAATCTATAAACTTGTGTTGCGCCACCCCGAAATGAGGTTCTGAGATGTGAGTCTAGATAAGTGATTATTGATGATCAGTATCAGATATTCGGTTTCAGGATTGAATGAGAGAATTGTTTTAATCTTTTCAATGAATTCATGATTATTTTTCTGATAATCAATCATTTTGGATATCATTATCTATTATATAGTAGTTTCTATCAGAGTATTTTTCTTATATATTAGTTGATTTTCTCTACCAGTTACCATTCCACAGCTGGTTTTGGTTCAATGAGAGTTGTTTCTACCCCGCTCTTGCTAGGGCATTTGCGCTCTCATTTTCCTGGACTCCCCTGTGACCTGGTACCCAGACAAGTTTTACCCTGTTCTGTGCTCCAAAGTCTTTAAGGTTTTTGTGTGCCGTCCAAACTTATTTCGAAGGAAGCCTGCATGATTGCAGGGCCTTTATTGCCGCCTGGCTGTCGGAGAGAATGACCATGGGTTGGGTTAGGTTAGCTTGGTTTCTACGACACATCCTTAGATTCTCTATCGTGTAAACGGAAATAGCCTTAGACTATATAAGCTTGAGTACCGAGGCTTAGACTAATGTCCTACCTCGGTCTCTCCCCGTACATTCCAGAGTATAATACTTCTATACCCATCCGTATAACAGATTTGCCTCATGACAGTATTGGTATGATGGACTTGACAGGTTGCTGTGATGGTTGTGTATACCCCATCGACGGAGTAGGTTGGAGCCATTTTGTCCGACGGCATCTCAAATGTGTCAATTATTATGACCCATTATGTTGAAGAGGCCTAGGTTATTGCCCCTGCATTGGCCCAGAGGAAATTTAGTCTGGAGGCTTCTATCCTCGTCTCCGCTACAATTTGCAAATGCAGAAAAGGAAGGTTCAGAATCACCTCCATCGTCGGGAGACAAAATTTTATAAAACTTTGACTTTGATATGCTTTCCAGTAAATTTAAGTTATTTCTGAAAGCAGTCCTGGATTCACTTGGTAATACATTAAATTGATCCCCCTTCACTCAACTTCTTAGAGGTCCTAGTAAGTTATCCACCCGAAAAAAGTTCAAATCTCAAACTATATCAACCTGAGCAAACACTGAATCCAACGTATTCCGATAAGATTCAAGTTGACATAAAACCTAGACACAAAAGTGTTTGCACTGGGACTTCCATATGTGTTTGTGTTTATGTAGTGACAACACTAGTCACAATAGTAAATTTTATTTAGGATTGCCTAAGAATACATGTTTTATAGTTGAAATGATTTCAAAACATGTAAATATTAGTTCAACTGATATTCTTGTTTGTTTGAATAAAATGCGAAAATACGACATCTATTATCCAATCAGCGGGGCTTTGAAATTGAAGTTACTTGAAAAAATGAAATACTAATGTTGTACAATTCGACATCCTAAAGAACATATTAAGTTTGCAACCCCCACCCTCTTGAGTTTTCGTAGCCATGTTGAAAAATGATACCAAAAATCAGGTATTTTCAAACAACTTCAGTTTTCCGCCATGTCCCTTGACAAAAATAAAATGTTAATCTGGAAAACGGAGCGATAAAGTAATATTTTGCTAACGTCAAAAACATATTCTTTCATGACCTGAAATATCATATTTTTCTTTCGTAGCAGTAAAATTCTTGAGCGAAACAGTTGAATGGTTTGGTATTTAATAATTGCAACTATAAATGTCGCTCTGCTGAATTCCGATTTATTTATTATTTGAGAATTTTAGGTTGAGTGTAAGAGCAGTCACTAACTGAACTCCGCATTGAATAAAGACACTTTATTATTATTATTATTTATTTATTTATTTTTTATTTATACGGGCAAGCCCAATTAAAGATATTACAAGATATACATTATGTGAGTAATACTATTATAGTAGATTTATACTCTAATTAACTGACTAAAATAATTTATTTAACGAAATACAATGATACAATAACACAATACTCTAATTTACATAACAATCACGGAACTAGGTATTTATATTCGACTTTCACTTCACTCTGACTGTCCGTCTGTCCGCTGCGTAGTTCTTTTTATATCCGACGTTGACTTCCCCGAATGCTCCAGAATTTTCCATCGAATTGCCCAGACTCACCGAACCGTCCAGATTCTTCTCGGTGCAAGCGCATCGACAGTCTCCCGCGGTCGGTCGCTAGCTAAGTGAGAGTTCAGGTCCGGCATCGCCCGCAGCTTCGCCACATTGCCCCCTTCTTAGAGATATTTCGTCCCGAACTGTCATCCTTGGAGTGTGTCGATATTTGCAGGACTCCCCATATCTGCATCGTGAAGTTCGATGGAAATAACACTCCACAGTCTTCATGTTAGGTCGTGGAATAGGATTACAGCAAACAAAAATCTGGATGCCGCTGGATCGGAATATCGTCTCCAACATACTTCTTATAACGCTCCAATCCAGCCCATCAATACCACAGGATAATTTTGGGATTGCCAAGTCCACCAGATTCTGGTCCACCATCGTATCTCTTAGTTGGGTGAGGCTCCTCCAGACATCTTCATAGGACGGTTTGTCTTGGGAATGCTTCTTGGTCACCAAGTAGTAGATGTTCCTCTGGCCCTTCTTCAACTGTAGCACACCTCCAATTTCTGGATTCTGTTTCCGTAGTGTTTGGAGTTGGCCAAATTCCTTGGAGAACACTACAGCGATGCCCCTGGACATTCGAAGATCTTCTGCGACGCAGTGTGCTAGGGCGTAATCGACTGGCACTTTGAAAAGGTCCCGTGACTCCTCTCGAGTTACCCCGTGTGACACTTTCTGTCCATTTGAGTATAAGGACATAAATTTCTGGAACGTCATCGCATCCTCTGGTGGTCTGAGGGTGCGGACTTGGTCATGATTTCCAGCGTAAGGGGCCAACCTGTTGAAATGAACGACCCTGGGTTTACCTCTGGGTGGCTTGTGGATTCGGTAAAGCAGGTCGTTTATCCTCTTGATGATCTTGTACGAACCTTCCCATGAATTCCGTAATTTCGGTGACAGGCCCCGACGACGCATCGGGTTGTACAGCCAAACTAGGTCACCAACCTGAAATCCTCCAGCATCGGCATTGATGTCATAAGTCGCTTTCATTCGGTCGCTGGCACTCTGGATGTTCAAACGGACTCGTTCGTGGATGTCTTCCATTCGCTGACGGAGTTTGCTGATGTAGTCCTCTCCCGCGGTATCCTGTCCTGGTGGCGTCCCAAACTTTAGGTCACAGGGAAGTCGCAGCTCTCGACCCATTATGATACTATCAGGGGTTTGGCCGGTCGACTCGTGTACTGCGGAACGGTAGGCCATCAGGAACAAATGAAGATACTGGTCCCAGTCTCTTTGATGGTCAGAGACTACCTTGGACAAGTGGCAATTGATAGTCCTGTTCATCCGCTCAACCATTCCATCGGACTGTGGATGTAGAGCTGTGGTTCTCGTCTTGCAGATGTTCAGCAGTTGGCAGATTTCTTGGAACAGGTTGGATTCGAAATTTCTGCCTTGGTCCGAGTGCAGCTCCAAGGGGACACCGAATCGACATATCCACTCTTTCACCAAGACGTCCGCGACGGTGATGGCTTCCTGGTTGGGCAGGGCATAGGCTTCGGCCCACTTGCTGAAATAGTCCATTGCCACAAGGATGTATTTATTTCCGTGATCTGATACGGGGAACGGGCCGGCGATGTCAATGGCGATTCTTTCGAATGGACTACCTACGTTATACTGACGCATCGGGGCCTAGGGGCGTGTCCTAGGTCCATTGCTGGCAGCGCAAACAGCACACTTTCTGCACCAGTCATTGACATCAACTTGACAATTGACCCAGTAAAACCTTTGCCTTACTTTCTGCAGGGTCTTTGCCACACCCAGATGTCCTCCAGCAACTCCATCATGGATCTCTCGGAGTACTTCCTGTCTTCTGTTCTTGGGCACCACTATCTGACGTCTGTCTTCCTCACCATCTTCGGACTCCAATACACGTTTCAGGACCCCATTGTCCAGGGTAAGGGAATTCCATTGGGCCCAGTAGGATTTGAGTGCTGGGGAATATCTTGCAATTTCCTTCCATGTCGGTCTTTGATTGCTCTTTTTCCAACCGATGACTGACCCAAGATCTGGATCCTTTTCTTGGTCTTTCTGGACCTCGTCGTCATTCCAGTTGTTGTCGACTGCCGTGGTTCTACAAACCGCTGCTTCCTTCTCTTCTGCTCGTCGGCAGTGTGAGCAGTCGTCTGGACACGGTCTCCTTGACAGGGCATCTGCATTCTTGTGGCCACTCCCTGCTCGATGTTCGATCTCGAAGTCGAATTCTTGGAGTCTTTCGATCCAACGTGCTACTTGGCCCTCGGGGTTTTTGAACTGTAGGAGCCACTTAAGGGCTGCGTGGTCGGTCCTTAACAGGAATCTTCTTCCGTACACGTATTGGTAAAAGTGTTCTACTCCCTTGACAACAGCCAACAGTTCTCGTCTGGTGACACAGTAGTTACGCTCCGGTTTACTGAGAGTTTTACTGAAGTATCCGATCACCTTCTCTTGCCCATCCTGGATCTGGGACAAGACAGCTCCAAGCCCCACGTTGCTGGCGTCCGTGTCCAAAATGAATTTTCCACTCGGAAGGGGATAACTTAAAATTGGTGCGTTGATCAATGCCCCCTTCAGCTTCCTGAACGAGTCTTGGCATTCTTCGGACCATTGGAACTTTGTTTGACCTTCCGTGAGCCTGGTCAGTGGTTTAGCGATGTTGGCGAACCCCAGCACATATCGACGATAGTATGTGCACAAACCAAGGAAACTACGTAGTTGGTGTATGTCTCTCGGAATAGGCCACTCCTTCACTGCTCTGATCTTCTCATCATCCACTGCTTCTCCGTGCCCAGATACAACATGGCCAAGGTAACGTACTTATTTTTGGAATAGGTGGCATTTCTTGGGGCTCAGCTTCAATCCGGAATTTCTCAGTCGCAGGAATACCTCCTCCAGGTTTTTAACGTGGTCTTCGAACGATTTGCCAACTACAATAATGTCATCGAGATATACCAGACACGTCCTCCATGAGAGTCCTTTCAGAACCGTCTCCATCAATCTCTCGAATGTTGCTGGAGCATTACAAAGTCCGAATGGCATAACGGTGAAATGCCACAGTCCCGAGACGATGGTGAAGGCTGTATTTTCTCTATCTTCTCGAGCCAGTTCTACCTGCCAGTATCCACTCTTCAGATCAAGGGTCGAGAAAATCGTGGAGCCGGCCAACGTGTCTAGGGTGTCGTCTATTCTCGGAAGAGGGTAACTGTCTTTCTTCGTCACGTTGTTCAGTTGACGATAGTCTACGCAAAAGCGTGTTGATCCGTCTTTCTTCTTCACCAGCACGACTGGAGAGGACCATGGACTGTCAGATGGTTCAATAACTTCATCTTTCCCCATATCACTGACTATTTTGTCAGCCTCTTCTTTCTTGGCAAGAGGAAGTCTTCTAGCTGATTGTCGGATTGGTCGGGCATCCCCAGTATCAATTTTATGTTGAACTACATTCGTTCGACCCCCTTTTCCTTGTCCGGTATCGAAGATGTCTTGGTACTTCTTGACTAATTCTCTCAATCTGGGCTGTTGGGCTGGTTTAATGCCCTTAGAAGAGAGGGTAATCAATTTTTCCAGTTCCGCTGTCAGGTTGTTGTCTTGACTAACAGTACTGTGTACACTCCTGATCACAGAGGAAATTGACAAGCAGTGCCCCAAAACAGTTCCTTTCTTCAAAGTCACTGGGTAATAATTGACATTCATTACCCTTACTGGCACAATTTTATCAGCACGCAACCAAGTCTTGCCTAGTGCAATCCCTCGTCCAATTTTCTCATCATGAAGCTTGGGCTCGAACATAACCACGCTTCCATTGCTCGCACCTCCATCCAAGCGAGCCTCCAGTATGGTCTCAGCCCTCTCGGGTACACTTACATCTTCAGCCAGCAGAACACGAATCATCTCATCACTTCTTCCATGTAGCACCAGCTCTTTTCCGTTCACACGTAGGACGCCATCTTTGAAGTTCAATTCAAACCCTCTGGAATTCATGATGTCCATTCCAATAATTGCATCGTCCTCAATGTCCGCTACCAATGCCCGATGTTTCACTTTTGTGCTGCCTAGAATCAGTTCAATCGGTAGCTCTCCATGTACAGTAGCCGGCTCTCCTGTTCCAGGATGATGGTTCCATTCTGTCTGATGTCTTAGTAAAAGCAGGCCCAAGGATTGTCCTAGTCGCACCTGTATCCAGCAGCATTGCGCAAGGCTTGTTGTTGATGAAACCGTCTACGAAGGCTCCTTTGTTCTGTCGTTGGAGGACAGCGACATATGCGTTATTCACCGGGGCTTTCTGAGTATAGGACGACGATTGCCCCTTCTCAACAACCTTCGTTGGTCTCGACCTCTTGAGGGTTGGACATTGACTACGCACGTGTCCAAGTTTCCTACAGTTCCGGCATCTCACTAGTCTTCTCTCAGGTAACATCTCCTTCACGACCTTTCTTATGGCAGCTTCCAGGTTAGCAGGCTCCTGTGGGTCTTCTTCAATAACTCGGACTTTACTTTGGCTTCTGCAGGATTGCTTCGCCGCCTCAAATTCCAAAGAGCGTGCCAGTGCATCCACGAGATGAGTTGGACGAGCTAGTGTCAATGCTTGTCTGGTTTCCTGGTCACGAAGTCCATCTAAGAAGGCCTGAACTGCTAGTCGCTCCATTACCTTTTCCGGTGTAGCCTGGTATGCAAGGCGAACCAAGCGTGCTATGTCTGCTTCAAATTCCTGTAAGGATTCGCTTGATTTCTGGCAGCGGTTTTTCAGCTGTGAGTGGTACACATGTTCTAGATGGGTCTGTCCATACCGTAATTCTAGATGTTTGATCAGCTGCTCGTAGTCCTCTTGTTCTTGAGCCGTGAGGGTTTGTGAGATATTCGTTGCTTCTCCACGCAACGCCAGTGTTAGTGCCACAGCTCTATCTCCTGCATTCAATCCATTCGCCTTTGCTGCAGCTTCAAATTTATCGGCGGTAGTTTGCCCATGGTGTTTTCCCATCAAACTGAGGTGGTTTCATAGAGAGTTTTCCTGTTTCCGAACTGATCTTCACATCTTTCAGACCCTTTTGAACATCATCCAAGTTCAAACTCACTTCCAACATTGAATTTTCGTTGACAGATTCTGTGGTGTGGGTAGTATCATTCTGGTTTTCCAACTTACTGATTTTCTCCTTCAATTTGTTGATTTCTTCCTCGATTCCGCCTCTGATTTCATCGCTGATTGTTTCCTTCAATTTTCCCATCTCTTCCTCGATTTCATCTATTCTTCCTTCCAGTCGATTCGCCACCCCGGAAAGTTCTTCTTTCATGGTATTCGAATTTTCTAGCAGCTTTTCTTCCAAATTCCTCGAAATTTCTTGAAATTCTTCTTTCAGACTATTCGAATTTTCCAGAAGTCTTTCTTGAAGTTTTTCTTCCAAATTTCTCGAACTTTCTTGAAATTCTTCTTTCAGACCATTCGAATTTTCTAGAAGTTTTTCTTGAAGTTCTTCCTTGAGAGTATTCGAATTTTCTAGAAGTTTTTCTTGAAGTTCTTCCTTGAGCGTATTCGAATTTTCTAGCAGCTTTTCTTCCAGATTCACCGAATTCTGTTGCATTTTGTCTTCCATTCCGTCGAGTTTACTCATTATGGAACTCATATCCATTCCAGAAACTTCGAATAGAAATGTTTCTGGGTCCTCGCCCTCCTGAACTAATCCCTCGGCAAGTCTTGTTTGAAGCACGGCCTTTTTACCACTTGTGTCAAGTTCCCTCTCCTCCAGTTCTTGCTTCAATTCCGCAACCTTCAATTCAACCAGGCGAACTTTCCTCGAACACATTTTGTCTTAGTCTATGTCTATTTCACGGGTCACCAGTCTATTATTATTATTATTGTCTATCTCACACAGTCTATTTCCCGGACACTAGTCTATTACTATTATTATTGTCTATTTCACACAGTCTATTCCACAGCCACCAGTCTATTATTATTATTATTGTTAGGACATGAGTTGACAGATGGGGGTGAGGCAAGGCTGCAAAAGACAGAACCAAAGAGAAAGATAAACTATAAATTGATACCTTGCTTATATGGGAAGGCAGAATAAATATACAGAAATGACAAATAACTTGTTAGAGTGCTCTACCTCAGACGGAACTCCCGGTATTTATTCATTTATTCATTTGTCACCGGAGTTTCAGGCTGCAAGATAAGTGTATCAGATATTAGTCAGATGTTAGTCAGATGATTATTCGTGGTGTTGGAGATTATTAGGTGCGATTATGCATTACGTTTGTGACGGTGATGGAATAAAGTTGTGTGAAGAGGATTGTCTTTCAATACGTAGTTGTGCCCTAAGTGTAACAAACTCTATTTCCTTAAAAAAAAATTACAATAGGCTGAAGGCCGAAAATGATTAGCTGAAGGCTAAAAAATTGAGGAGCTGAAGACTATAAAAATTGAGTAGCTGAAGGCTGGAAAATTCAGAAATTTTGACATTAACGATATTGAATCCAATAGATGAACATATTTTTATATAACATATGTTTATATAATTGTTTTTCCAAAGATTCTCCCTTCATTTTCTCCCATGTGGAATGGTATGATATGAGTTGTTTCCATCCACTTGAAATTCCACCTAACAAGACAGCCAAAACATAAGGAACTACTTTTGTCCCTTTTTCTGATGTTTGCCTTCCCATATTAGTGCAAGTAGCTACACAGTAGTTACTGTTCTCCAGGTTCTATAATAATGAAGTATTTCATGGAATGGAGGAAATTGAATGTGACTTATTTTACGATTCAACGTTTTTATCCCAAGTAGATAACGCATAGTTCAGTTTTAATAAGGTTTTATAGCCAGAAGTACCACATGAGAATCTAATAACTAATGCTACCTCCACAGGTCCATTACGGATTCTATTTTTATTTAGAAGGTGATCTGAATTCAAGTCAAATTTTCCGTAAAAATTCAACTTTGCAAATTTTCATTTCTGATTTGAACTCGTTTTACCAAAAAGTTCTAAAAAAAATATAAATTTTTTTTTTTCTTGCTTGAAAACTTCATACTAGACCGATTTTAACTTTAACTCGTCGTTTTCTTTCAAAACATTGGAAAATACCTTCCTCCATGCACAGAAAATTTTGAAATAATCTAGTACCAACTGATTCATGGCCGGTTGCACCAAATTTCTTAAATGGCTCTCTCAGCTAAAGCTCGGCTCAGATTAATGTTCACATTACATTTAACTTCTAAGGGAAACCGGTGCAGACAGATTTCTAGATTAAGTCCAACCTAATCGAAGCGGTGCAACCGGCCATAAGTCTCTTCAATCGTTCTTGAAACAGAAATTGCATCAGTTTTCAACTTCTTTGCGACATACCACTCAAAATCTTCTTTATTGAAGTGAGCAAATTGTTTGAATATTTCCTTACCAACAGGGTAAATAACGCTTGTTTTGTGGCAATTTCTGGATATTTTCGTACCATAAATATTTCAATTATCATTTATCAATTATCATTTATCAATTATCATTAAAAATAAATGTTTCTTAACAATCTGTGGTTTTCAGGTAGATATAATGAAAAATATCGTTCATTATTCGTCCATAAATTCTTTTTCCGTGCTTGCACGACTTCCCTGTTCTGCTTCGCCTCTCACGGAAACATCTCGCGCACGCACGGAAAAAGGCTATTTTCTGAACTCGTAATGAAATATACTATTCCAGAAGGAAAATGGTACTAGAACTTGTCGGTGCATCCCTCAATATCTTCACTTCAAAAATAACTTCTCTCTTTCCTGACATGAAATAAAAAAGAATACATTGATTTTTAACACCATAATTTGTTCCAACAAAAATCAACACAAAGTGATGGGATATTATACTATCACATGTATACGATGAGTCAAATGAAAAATCATTTATCATAATGGAGCACAACTCAAAATTAGCCTAATTTTGAGTTACAACTCGAAATTTTTTAACTCACAACAATTCAGGTATATAAAGCAGGATTAGTTACAAATAATTTGAGGTTCTAGGAATGTCCAATATGTGCAGATAAAAGGGTATTATATTTCCGAATAGACTCTACCTTCATACCGCTCTATCTTCCTAAGTTCCGGTATCAACCCCTGAAACCAGTAGATAAAGGGGAAGGAATGAGAACGATTTAAATATGGACTCAGCAAAAATTCTAGAATGGGAACCCAACAACTCGGTGGAATTCAATGCGAATGACACCTTGGAGTATCCATGGAAATGAAGTCCTCCATTTTGATGCTGGGTATTACCATCAGCAGAACTCTTTCATGGGAAAACCATGTGATGTCCATTGGCAAAAGTGCTTCTGAAAAGCTTGGTTTTCTGTTCATGCCAAGAGATATTTAAGTTCCCGTCAATTTATTATGATTTATGAGCCACAGATCCGACCTGTCCTGGATTACTGTTTCCTTATATGGAGTGTAGCCTATGAACTCACACTGAATTTTTTTAATTCTGCCGAAAAAAGAGCAAATAGTCTCGTCGGTGATGCTGCGCTTACAAGCTCGCTCATTTTTATGGAACACTGCAGAAAGGTTGGCGACCGGTCTCTTTCTCATCAATCTTTCCACCATCAGCCTTCAAATCCCTTTGTCGTCACTCTGGAGACATGCCGAACATCCCTTTGCCAGGGCTAGTTGTCACAACGAACGGCAAAGCTGTGGAACTCACTGCATCGGGAGGTGTTCCCTGAGGCATACAGCCTCCAGAAATTCAAGAATAATACCAATTCCTACCTAATTATTCGCTGGGTTCCCAGGGGTCAGTATTAGGCCCAATTTTATGTCTTCTTTATATTAACGATATGGCTAAACTCGATATATCTGGAGCATTCACCTTGTTTGCTGATGACACCACGATACTTTGGCGTAATGAAGACCCCGCTTCTTTTACTCGATACATCCACTAGATAAAATAAAAAACTGGGTGTGACTCAAATATGTTATCAGTTAATGATTCTAAAACAAACCTGATGTCATTCGAGTGGGATTTGGAGCAGGTCACATTAGGAAGTCGGATTATTGAGAGTAAATCCATTACCAAATTTCTCGGTATATAAATTGACAGTAATCTAAAATTTGAGACACATATTACGGCTCTGAAAAAAAAGTTGTCTTCTGGTTGCTTTGAAATAAATGTCATACCCCTCTCTCTCTCTCTCTCTTCAATTATTGTCCTTCGGCTTCCATACGGCACCATTAGGACATGCCCTGCTGCGAGAATTCCGTTCCCATCCGGCCTCTAACCGGCGTAGACAGCAAAGCTGTATCGGGGGGACACAGTTGTCTTGCTCTAGGTAATACTGCACCCCATATTAATTTACACTTTTCAATTTTTAACAAACACTTCAAACTTTGGTCGATGCACGTCCTCAGACGGCGGACATTACACACATTAACCTGACTTCCATCACAAGGCCGCTGTCTGACCTCAACCGCTGTCGGAAGTCGAATCTAATGTCATACCTCGTGAACTCGGATTTTCTGCTTCAATAAATACATACTATTCACTTATGGAGAGTCATCTCCGATATGGAATTCCTTTCTGGGGCTCTAGCAGCCAGGTTCTGATGCAAAGTATTTTCGTTATTCAGAAGAGAGCTTTGAGAATAATTTCCAAATTTAAGATGCGAGACTCGTGTAGGCCACTTTTACGGAATAACGGAATAATAACCATATTCGACATTTTCATTTTAGAGACTGTCTGCTTGTTTCACAAACACGAAGACAAGATTTTGAATCATACCCAAAGGCAGACTCGTAGTGATAAAAAACTTGCCCTTCCTCTCCCACCTTATCTTTGACAAGGCATTCACAAATCTACAGAATTAGACAGATATGTAATCATTTTCCGAAACAAATAACAGAAATCAAAGGAAATAAGCAATTTAGAAAATCGGTGAGAAACCTACAGTTTGGGAGAGTATTTTGAATATACATTCTAGTCATTCTAGTATATAATGTATATACAGCATATATTACGATTTATATTACATTTTTAAAGTTTTTTTAGTGTGATTGTGTTTGCTTATTCTACGTTTTTTTCATGCTTTTACTTTTAATGATTTATTATATACTTTTTATTATAATTTTATTATTTTATTGATAGACAAATAATTTTAGACATGACATACTTTGTAGACAATAAAGCCTATTTATTTATCTATCTATCTAAACTTTCCCTCGACTTTCAAAATATTCTCTAAATAATACAGGATTTTCCTTTTCGTATGAAAGAAATTATAAAAAATATGGCATGTCCGTTCTACGGCCTTTATATACAGAGTTAGTCAAATGTATGTAACAGATGGTTATTTTTCGAAAAACATTTCTATTTATGTTTCTATAGGAAAATGTCAATAGAAAATTTTGTTCCAGAATAATTGAAGTTCCCTTATCTTGAGTTTCTCATATAAAGAGGTAAGAAAAAAAACCCAAATAGTCATTTATTTCAATACTTTAAAATATCACTATTTTTGTAATGAAAAGAAAGACAACATATGTAGAGCGGCTATTTCATTTACTTATTCATTAGTCTTGAAAACTAATTCTTTATTTGAACCCGTGATCTGAGATGAAAATGTAATGTCTTGAATGGCTGAGCCATTGAGGTAAATTTTGGAAATATCCTATAACCATTACTCATTGTATGAGGCGAATGTTAATTGTGAACATCGTAAGTTGAAATTTTTGATGAAACAACTGTCAATGTACCACATAAAAAATATTTTTTTATAAAAACTTACGTACGCCACTGTCTGAATCAAATCGCTCAAAATATCTACCTCGATACATTCCATGATTGGGAAAATTTTTGAACAAATTAAGCAATAGGTAGATAAGTGAATTACACAGGTGGATACAAAAATAAGAAACACACTATCTATAGTTGAAATAATATCAGTACTACTGAAATGAGAAGAAAAAACAAGCTTTCTACTGATACTAAATATGACATATGGTTCCATTTTTAAAAAATGCCGATGACGTCACTACTCAACCAATGGCACATCTAAAAATTATTTGAATTCATAAAAAGGTGCAGAGTGAAATACCCTCCAACTTTTATCAGAATTTTTTTTCGATAACCCTCATATTAACTGAGAAAAGTGGGCGGGTCCGTACATTTCACTAACTCTGTATATTAGTTTATTCATTCTTTATACCTATACGAATAATAGTGGTGGAATTGTCAGGTGAGCGTTGTAATAGAATCAAATCCATCATTATCTCTAATCAGTTGTTTATCACACTTGAAAACGAGTATAAAAATATCAGAGTCGCCAGAAGATAAAACCATTGAAGGAAAATGATCACTCTGCCTGATCATGCACTTTATCAAAACTACGTTCTACAAATATTCTAATACTACTAAAATGACACAGTTCAAGGAAACATATACACTACAGTTCAAAAGGTTGTCTCAGGGGCTGGCTATAGAGACTATCACAAAAATTACGCCAGAAAGTCGAACGATTCTTGACTGTACCACTGGGGATAATTACGAGAGTTGCCTTTTAAAATTTGCGACAAAAACAGCGAAGAAACAAAAAGAAATGACAAAGTATCTTGTGTAATATTATTCGAATCAAATCCCGCAGGCCGCAGATTACATGAACCCATCGCCAAAAATGCTGGTGTTCCGCAGGGATCCATTTTAGCACTCCTTCACATCAATAATTTGTTGGGAGTCACCTCATGCCCAGAGCATAGCTTTGCGAATGATTTATCTGACTTCTTGCAATTAAACAATATAATTAGTCGTAATTAGTTTGGATTCCAGTCGAAAAATAGTACCCATGATAATATTATATTTATCCAAGCTCTGGCGTCCATGGCATGACTCAAAAATGGTTCACATCATACCACAACACCTTCAGAGAAGGCCATTATAAACAGCGGTGTTCCAGTGGGATCAAAACTGGGACCTTTTCTGCTTTGCATAAATAATTTGGCAACTATAGATATCATAGGGAAATTCACCTAATTTGCAGATAATAAAACTATGTTATGGCTCAAAAAATGTAAGAAAGATCTACCGGGTGGCTACGGAAGTATTGCCTACGGAATATCTCAGTTATTGTATGAAGTAGGTTTGTGAAATTTGGAGCGTCGATATAATGACATAAGAGCTAGAATTTGAGCATATTGACATGTCGAAGTTAACTTCCGGTCTGACAGGAAGTAACATCAACTTTCTTATTTTAAATGGAAACCCTATTTTTTTTCTTTTCGCTTCATTCAGCATTCAATTCCCTTTCTAATGACATATCACAAGTTGGTATCTAACCAGAAACTAGATCAGAAAAAAAATATTATTGAAATTCACCGAGTAGGCCGTGGAAGCAAAATGAAAGCCAAAAATTGAAAAGTTGGCTATGGAAACCATACGTCACTTGATAACAGTTGCTACTACTGTGATATTTTATTTTCATTCGTCGGCGTTATAAAAAGCCGCCAAAAAAAATATTGGAAAAATTGGAAAAAAAACAATACTCTGTAGGTCCATAACTTAAATAGAAACATACAACTTTTTCTTGCCTGTACTATTCAACATAACCATTCCTTTCTAATGATATAATAGAAAATAATTTTTTGAACTGAGATACCGAAAAATCCAATTATTATTCTTCAAATAACAAAACAGATTATCGCCATACGCAAAAATAAAATTAAAAATAATGTGGAATGATAAATTATATCCTGTAGGTTCTAGGTTAAATAGGAACATAAACGTACTTGGTCTGTGCCATCGTCCATAGATATTCTAATATCTACCTATGGACGATGTTTGTGCTATTCAGAATAATCATTCCATTGCAATAATCATTCGAACCAAAACATTAACAAGTAGGCTGATTAAGATGTATTTTGGAATGAAACAAAAAAGAAATGAGAGCTGTCACGAACGCTGCTATCCATATTATTTTGACGTTCGAAGTAGTGTTTTTGATTCTGCCATTTTAAAAGGGTTTGGAAATCGAAATCAGTTAGTGGAATATTCAAAAAATGCCCCGTTACTCACGAACCGAACAAATTGACATGCTTCTCATTTATGGTGAATGTTTAAAAAATTCTTATGCCGCTGAACGATTATATTTAGAGCGATATCCAGGGAGGCAGCAACCGTCAAGAAGGTATTTCCAGTGGCTTGAAGAAAAATTAAGAACTGAGCCTGATGTTCACGAAGACCAAGAAGCATTTGTTATTAATGAGGAAACTGAAATTAATGTATTAGTTTTAGTACAATATGATAGCACAATTTTCTCAAGGCAGGTTGGCGCCGAATTAGCTATAAGTAAGGACTCTGCTGGGAAAATTTTGAAAAAACATCGATTGAAATCCTTCAAGTATCAGTTGCATCAACATTTGTATGAAAATGACGGTGAAAGGCGCCTGGAATATTGTAATTGGTTTCTTCGACAAAATGCTGAGAATCACCTATTTAACTATTATATCTTGTTTACGGACGAGTCAAGATTTACCAACAATGGATTATTTAACAGGAATAATACAAGGTAGGTACTGTACTTTATTTGGATTATTGTCGATAGTCGAAGTGTAAAGTGCTAAAAGTGTGAACGGTATTTTGTTCCAGGTACTGGGCGATAGCAAACGAACACCGGTTTCGACAAGGCGGCTTCCAGGAGAGATTTGGTGTGAATGTTTGGGCAGGAATAGTTGGAACTCATATTGTTGGCCCCATTCTTTTTCAAGGCTAACTAACCGGAGAGAGATACTTTAATTTTTTAACGAATGAAATTTCGGAATTCATTAATAACCTACCAGCGGAAATAACTGAGAGAATGTACTTCCAGCAAGATGGCGCCCCTCCGCATAATTCAAGAATAGCGAGAAATTATCTTCAAAATCGCTTTCAAGAGAGACTTATAACAACCCATGGTCCAGTCAGGTGGCCACCAAGGTCACCTGATCTTACTCCGTGCGACTTTTTTCTATGGGGACATCTTAAAAATAGGGTGTATTCCACACAGCCTACAACTCTACATGAGCTAGAAGTAAAAATTTGTAGAGCTTTCCAAGATATCACGCCCCAAATGTTGAGAAACGTTTTACATGAAAATATCACCAGAGTCAATAAATGTATTGACGCTGAGGGAATGCATTTCGAACATTTGTTTTGAATTTATTTTATCTTTAATCCTATCAATTTGAATTTTTTTTTTCGATAAATCTGTTTTTTCGTTATTTGAAGAATAATAATTGGATTTTTTGGTATTTCATTTCAAAAAATTACTTTCTATTATATCATTAGAAAGGAATGGTTATGCTGAATAGTATAGGCAAGAAAAAGTTGTATGTTCCTATTTAAGTTATAGACCTACAGAGTATTGTTTGTTTCCCAATTTTTCCAATATTTTTTTGGCGGCTTTTTATAACGCCGACGAATGAAAATATAATATCACAGTAGTAGCAACTGTTATCAAGTGACGTATGGTTTCCATAGCCAACTTTTCAATTTTTGGCTTTCATTTTGCTTCCACGGCCTACTCGGTGAATTTCAATAATAATTTTTTTCTGATCTAGTTTCTGGTTAGATACCAACTTGTGATATGTCATTAGAAAGGGAATTGAATGCTGAATAAAGCGAAAAGCAAAAAAAATAGGGTTTCCATTTAAAATAAGAATGTTGATGTTACTTCCGGTCCGACCGGAAGTTAACTTCGACATGTCAATATGCTCAAATTCTAGCTCTTATGTCATTATA
This sequence comes from Chrysolina oricalcia, assembly GCA_944452925.2. Taxonomy (NCBI): domain Eukaryota; kingdom Metazoa; phylum Arthropoda; class Insecta; order Coleoptera; family Chrysomelidae; genus Chrysolina; species Chrysolina oricalcia. Next base: position 13,905,455 of record OX101828.2, read on the forward strand.
TCGACGCTCCAAATTTCACAAACCTACTTCATACAATAACTGAGATATTCCGTAGACAATACTTCCGTAGCCACCCGGTATATAAAACCATCAGTTCAGATGTTAAAAAATTCAAAGATTGGTGTAACTTAAATCATTCAATATCTCAAAATCCAACATAATATCATTCCGATGCAGTATTGACGACATACTTTTAGCCCAAAACAGTTGCGTGATGGAAAACAAAACTTACACTGAATTTCTAGGGTTATCTAGAGGTAAAAGTCTCAGGTGACCAACATTACTGCGCTCAATAAAAAGATTTCTTCAGGGTGTTACTGAACTGGGATCCTCTGCAGCAAAAACTGTTTATTCCTCGTTGATAGAATCACACTTACGATATGGAATTCCATTTTGGGGAGTATGTGCAAATACAAATATACAATCGGTTTTTGTGTTTAAGTTATATTTACAAGGTTAAACACGGGAGTCTGGCAGGTCCTTATTTTTGGAAAATAAAATTCTAACAGTACATGTCAGTTCCATCATGGAAACGGTTTGTTTCATAAATAAACTAAGTCAAAATATTCCAACACCTCTGAATTCAGAAAAACCAAAAATTATCCACAATCGATAATTTCAGACCAGTTAGATCAAGTTTTTCGTAGGTTTTCGAGTACGCATTTTTAGAACGATTGATGAACTTCATCGTTTCTCATAACATTTTGATACCGAAACAGCATAGTTTTCGTACTGGAAATTCAACTCAAACTGCGATACTCTCTTTTTATAAATATCTGATGGATTTTATAGACTCAGGCGAGTGCCCTGCGGTGATCCTATGTGACCTGACTCGACTGCATCAATCACTCCAAACTACTGAGTCTTTTGGAAAGCTATGGTTTGAGAGGAAAGTCACTGACCTGGATATCATCATTCCTTACTGATAGAAAGAAAGCAACTTGTTTCACTCAAATTTGATAGCGGAAATGCCCTATCGTTCTCAACATCAGAAACGAAACTGGTTCGGATGGGAGTACCTCAGGGTTCCATCTTGGGACCAGTCTTATTTCTTTTGTACATCAACAACATAGATAGAGAATTGTCATGACCTTTCTTTATTGTCTACGCGGACGATATCTGCTTTCTGATCTCCGCAAAGAAAAGCAAATTTTAGCTAGTAAATGCGAAGAAATTTTGGATGCGGCTTCCCGTTATTTCAACCAACAGAATTTATTTCCTAACATTAATAAAACTCAAGTGATACGTTTCCACAATTTAAAAAAAAAACAGATACATTTCAACTAAACACGAATCACACATATCATCATAAGCACATGTGATAAAGTCACGTTTCTAGGAATTCACATGGACGAGTATCTGAACTGGAACACACATTAAATTGATCTCACTGATTCACATGTCCAAAAATTTAAGAACGGTATTGTACAAAATGCAACTAATGACCATATATTGTGCCCAAGTTGAGGCCAGGTTGCGCTTTGTTGAGTGCTTGTTGGGTAACTCATTAATGAGTAAGAGCATTTTGTTGAACAAAACGCTATTTTAGGTTGTATATTTAATGCTCCAAAACGCAGCTCATCTAAACACTATTTCAGAACCACAATTTTTTTTAGTCAACGGCGATATCCATGATAAAAATACGTGCCAAAAACATTTGATTCACTTGAAACAAACTAAATTTAAAGCATTTTCAATTGTTTATCAGAAACAATTAAATCCACTAAGAATTTGGTAAAATTCAAAAAAATTATTTTTTGCTAGATAACAGTTTTTATACTGTTGACGAGTTTTTTTATGTGACCAATCTGTGATTTCAGCGGTACAAATGTATTTGTATTTTATATGTATGTACTTTAATCTTACTCTTTTTATATGTATTCTGTCTTTGCTATTTTATTTTTATATCTCTTTAGTCTTAGGTATATTTTGACTATACAAAATGAAATTTTTTGTCATTTGAAGAAAATAAAAGGATTTGATTTGATTATTCGGTAACATCTAACTGTGCCACCGGACAGACCATTGATATCAAAATCCCTATACCTACTTCAACTCTTATTAGAGATTATATTATTTACAACAGATACAAGATGTACAATCACCTGACACCTACGAAATTACGTGAGGAATGTAAATGATGCCACCCATTTCATGAATGCTATTAGAGACCTTTTAAGTGAAATACCCTATTATAGTTTGCAAGAGTTTTATGAAGACGTCTGTTTAAAATAGAGTTTAGTCTCAAATTTTGATGTATTATTGTATATTGAGATGGATTTTAAAATAAAACTGTGATTTTTATAATTCTTCAATGTGTTTGTGTTCTGTTTATAATTATTGATATCACGTTTGTCATGAATTTTATACATTCATTTAGCTGCATAAGACTTTATCACTTCGTTAATAAGTTCAACTCTTTGGACAATGAAGCATATTTATCATTATTATGTGCTAAATATACATATCAAGACATACTCACAGCTACAAATGGCCTGCTATCATTGACGCCTTCCCAGTTTCAATCAGCATCAGCTCAACCTCATCCATTTTCCTGGACCCTTTGGGAGGTGTCATCATCTCCTGAATCTCGCCAAAACTCTTCCCTTTCGTTTCTGGCACCAGAGCGATACAGAACACAGCCGAGCACAAGCAACACGCTGCAAATAACCAAAACGTTCCAGACTTCCCCATCCACTCGCCCATATCATTGAAGGTGTTGGTGGTAAAGAAAGACGTTGTAGACCCGAAAATAGACAGAGCAGCAAGCGCCACGCGTTTAACTTTGCTGGGAAACAGTTCGGATGCCAGAACCCAAGGCATGGAACATATTCCGAGGTTGAAAGAGACGATGTAAAATATCAGGCTGAAAATTGGCATCCAGTTTATGGACTCGGTGTTACAGTTCATGTCTTGTAGGTAGAAAAAGGAACCCAGCATTGTGAGAGCAGCGAACATACCCAAGCAGGACCATATGGTGAGAGGTCTGCGTCCTGCTCTATCCACTAGAAATGGAGCGATGAAGCTCGATACGAGGAGCAAAAAGCCTACAATCAGAGCTGATATCTCGGAGGCCATGTTAGTGCCAGTGGATTCGAATATTGACTGCAAGTGGTTGGTAATAACACTGAATCCAGATAGTTCCTGTGTTGCTATCAAAACCAAGCACACCATGAAGGCCTTTCTGAGGGCCTTGTCTTTGATAATGTCCCAGAAATGTCCGTCCTCAGTCATTTTCAGATACGCTTGGATGCTGTGCAGCTCTTCTTGAATCCCATCTTTATCACGCGATCTCAGTAGCATCAAAGACTTTTCTGCTTCTTCAATTTGACCAACTTCCACTAGGTAATATGGAGACTCACACCCTAGGATCAAGAACAATATGAAAAAGGTCGCTGGTATGAGGGCAAGTGCCAAGTTGAAGCAGTAAATGGTCAAGTAAGGACCAATGGCGTAAGGCAGGAAGTTGCCGATGGCCCAAAATACACTGAGAGTCAAAGACATTGCCCCCCTGTTCGCATCTTCCGATATTTCCGAAATGTACATCGGAAGTAAGGTGTAACCCCCGCCAAGCGCCATTCCCCCCAAGAATCTCGCGAAGTAAAAGTAGTAGACGTCTGTTGCAAAAGCCATGACTATGAAGGAAATAATGTGTGGTATAGCCACGGAGAGCAGTCCGATTTTCCTTCCGAATTTTCCAGAGATGTATCCGTAGGGCAGCGAGCTGATTATGGATCCAATGTTGAGCAGGGAGCCTATCCAGGAGTCTTCGTCGGGTGTTATGGGCCTTCCGAGTGGGTTGATCGAGGTATCGTTGGAGTATAGTTTAGGGTAGATTGGTGATGTCCAGGAGAATGTTATGTCGCCTGATGTAGCCAGTAAATCGGCTGCAATGAAAAATGTTGGAACTAGAGTGCCCTGCTCTTTTCGAAATTCATTTCAGTGATCAAATATAAATCCAGTACGATATTAGCTACCTGTTAATTGGTGTACTTCACTCATATGAGTATTTGGAACTTTTGGTGTTAATACTATTTAAAGATATAGAAAACTATCCAAACACCAAAGCTCCGAGTTTCTAAGGCATTTTCAGAATCCTCCAAAAGACTCTACTATTTTGTTTAAACCATCAATCGCTTGTGATGATATAATATAATCAATAAAAATTATTTTATCAACAATATATCTCTTTAGTGATGGTAATTTTGAAAATCGAATATAAACATATTATTTATATGTTTCCAAACATTGGCCAAATATAAATATTTTACATATTTCGTAATATAGTAATGAAAATATTATATTTGAATCGATCCATTTTATGACCAAAAAACTATGTATTTTTTGGTACTTTTTTGCACTGTGCCTGACGTGAGTTGAATATCTAAAGAAATAATAATATCTTCAATTGTTTATCGAAATAATCAATATAAATTATTATATCGTTGATATATCTCCTGGGTGATGATAATTTTGAAAATCAAATGTAAACGAATAATTTATATATGTTTACAAAAATTGTCCCTCTAAAGTTTTTCTGTTATCAGACGACATATGCATATTTTTCATTCCTCATCATATAGTAGTAAAGTGTTTTTCAAATTGATACAGTTTACTACCAAATAATTATGTATTATTGCATACTTTGCCTGACGTAAGTTGAATACCTAAAAAAATATGTTCAGATATTGATCGATATAATCAATATGAAGTATTCTACATAACGATAGGTATCGCTGCTATTAAACTTACGAAGCATCATCTCAAACTCGGTTACAGGATATAAATACTATCAAAAACTTTTGTAAATTGTCCGTCAGTTATTGGCATTTCATGCTAAGAGATACGCACTCTGGTGGCTTTAATGTAAACTAGTTTCTGCGACATTGTTTTCTAACCACACTTTCGTATCGTTTGTTGACCATTGATTTTTATGAATATAGAGCCTTTCTTTGAACCGTTTTTATTTCATCTTAATTTATTGTTGAGAAATTTCCTTTTTACAGGTAAAGCGACCCTTCCGGTCTTATAATGGAGTCTTACAATGGTTATTCTTCTGTGCCACATTGCAACTCCTAGACCAAAAGAAATTAACTTTTCAAAGATATCCCGATGAAAATGACCCAAAGGTTTATTTTGAAACGGAGATGGGACGAGAATTAATCTCAAGAAGAAAAGCCTGAATATTAAAGGTTCGGATTGGCAAACCAATAAGCAAATTTATGAAAGTGTGTTCGCTCTATTTTAAGCAAGATTATATTAACAAAGGTAGGTAGGCATCTTGTTTTTATTTACTTATTTACATTTGCATAATTTTAATATAATCGTCTATAATTCTGAGTTCTCCACTCGATGAGGTTTGGATTGTAGAGCGCTTGTCTGGAGACAGAGGGCACACACTTTTGTCACTGAAGAGCTCCATATATTTTTTCCATATAATATTATATGGTCTGCATTGAGGACTTCTTCACCTTCTACTACACACCGAGAACTTTCGGTCCCTTCAACATACTTCAGAAATTCCAATAAACTTAATTTTAATTGGGCCATTTGTCTTTGTTTGTAAGAAGACGATTGGAGTATTTTATCACTACCTGTTTTCTAACAAGGTAACTATTAACACCTTAACACTAATCCTTACACTAATAATCATTTATTTAAATGAACATTAATAAAAGGTAAAAGTCATCAAAATCACAGTTTTAACAATGTTTAAAGGGCCTAAACCACGCTTCAAATACTCAATGCACGAAATAAACAAAGTAAACAATGAAATCTATATGGAAGAAAAAGTAAGGTTATAAATCAATGTCGTAGAAAGTACTTCATCGTCCGCCGCCGGTAGCGCCACAATCTTAATTTGAAATCCCAATTGGACCCCGTGGGTTACCATGATAACAATAGCATACTTTAATGGTTTATTAGGCTGCTTAGCCTGTGCCTACCATATTTGATAACCATTTTTAGACTGGACATTGTGCATAATACGTCATTTCGATGATGAAAATAAGATCAATGAAATGTGACGTTGATACAACGCTGAAAGTTGGGACTTATCGCCTCAGAAAAGACCGTCGTATTCGAAACATTAGTTTTGAATCAGTTACTTGACATATGTTATGATATGCTATTTGGACATTGAGAATAATACGTCATTTTGATAATGAAAACATTATCATTGAAGTATAACGTTGATACAACGCTGAAATTGGGACTTATCACCTCAGAAAATAAGTATAATGGATCCGTATTGATGATGTTGACCATCATTCATAAGACGTTAAGTTTATGTTCCACATATAGTCTAAGATCCGGCTGCAGGATTAGTGCGCTCATCGGTTTTTTGCTCAAAACCAAATTTTTATGTATATTTATAATTAGAAGTACCTATATATATTTACCAGGTTGCCTATCAAAATTTGGCCGCCAGTATTTTTAATTAAATTATTTTTAATTGATTTTTTGGAAGAAATTTCGTTCACTTGTTTTTTAGATAAAAGAACGTCTACATCACGGCAATTTATATGAAGATTCTAAAAAATCACGGTTGCCGTTGTGCAGCTGGTCTTCGCATCCAGGTGTAAACAGGTATGATTTCGATACACTTATACGTTCATAACGTATATTTATTAATCATATACCAAATTAAAGCTAATTTTTTTCTATTTATTATCATACATGGTTGCCTAATCAAATCCGCCCGCAAATAAAGGTTACTGGCTGTTAAAAATAATAAATATTTAAGGTAGAGTGAAAGAGAGTTAGCGTGTAACATCATTTGTCAGACGAGGATAGCGATTGCCGGCTATGCGACGCTTTAAAGCCATTGTGCAAGCGTCGAATGTTAGTGTTCTCAACTTATATTAACAGCTGCGGCATTTTTATTCTAACATAAAAACCACGCTGTTTTGGAGTTCGTAATTCACAACGTTTTATATTTAAATTGTTGTTTTATTTGTCCATCTAAAAATCATTAAATTAATTAACGTAAAATAAAATTGATAAAGATGAAGTCGTGTTTTCTGTATAACGAAAAAAGAAAAGTACTGGACTTTAATAATGCATCATTCAAAAAATGCTCGTTAATGTTATTGTTTCGTCGTAAAAAAAATATAAATATCATGACACTTTATTAACAATTGAATCTACTAATTATTTTGGATATCATACAGAGTGTCTAAAAAAATTACAGTTCGAAAGAAAAAAGATAAAGAAGAATTTGAAGAGTTTTGCATAACACAAACCGCAAGTAAAATTTTAATTGAACTTAAGAATAATATAAGTTACAGTTATAAAATTAATGACACAGTGCTAATATTGTTTTTTTGTTAAAAATTATTTTTTTTTAATTTCTTATCATTATTAAAACAAATTACTGCATTTTTTCAAAAAATTAACAATAGAAGAAATTTAATTAATACATTTTTCAAATAATTAATAATTTAAAAAAATTAACAATGACCTTTTTTCAAAATACAATTAGTAAACCTTTTTTTAAATTAATTATTCAAAAATTTAATGTTTTTTTTGTTTTTTCAGTTAATTAATTAATATTAATAACTTAAAAAATTATCTTGTGCATAATTTGAATAATGAATAATTAAAAAACTCCACTAATGCATTTAAAAAAAAATTAATTGAATAATTTTTGAAAAAATTAATGATTAAATAAAAATAGTAAATTAAAAAAAAAAGATTATTATTGTTTATTTTTATGGAAAAACGTGGTAACGTGATTACGAATTCCTAATATATTACATTTCTTAGACAGATAATCATCAGGTATTCGGACCTTTTTCAACCTTATTTCAAACAAACAATAAAATCATTCAGCAATATAATGCGGAGAAATAAAAATCGACTTTCTCTGCTAACTATGCGTTATATCTTTACAAAAAAAATATGTCACTGTCTGTATTTGAAAAATTAAAGAAAAAACGAAGATTATATATTTATATTCATTTAGATCGACTTAATATTTTCATTTAATTATATCAAATACAGTGAAAATAGTGCTGTTTGATGATGTTACGCGCTAATTCTCTTTCACTCTACCTTAAATATTTATCATTTTTAACAACCAGCAACCCTTATTTGCGGGCGGATTCAATTAGGCAACCATATATGATAATAAATAGAATTTGGTATATGATTAATAAATAAACGTTATGAACTTATGAGTGTATCGAAATCATACCTGTTTACACCTGGCTGCGAAGAGGTACGGCCAGATGCGCAACGGCAACCGTGATTTTTCAAAATCTTCATATAAATTACCGTGATGTAGACGTTATTTTATTCAAGAAACAAGTGAACGAAATTTTTTCACAAAGATCAATTAAAAATAATTTAATTAAAAATACTGGCGGCCAAATTTTGATAGGCAACCTGGTAAATATATATCCTTCTAATTATAAATATACATAAAAATTTGGTTTTGAGCAACAAACCGATGAGTGCACTAATCCTGCAGCCGGATCTCGTACTAATATGTACGAATTTAAAAAATGTTCGCCGGGTAGTGAGTTATAATGCATAACTCACTAGTGTGTTATTTGGTAGTTCACCTATCTAAAATGGCATTAATAATGACAGTCATAACTGTCATGTGTTGGACAAAACATTGTATGCCTCGTGTGTTATGTTTCTTAAGTCACTTGAGAATTTATATATAATATATATATATATATATATATATATATATATATATATATATATATATATATATATATATATATATATATATATATATCTGAACAATTAAATAACAAGACAGATGAATCTTAAAAATAAAATAAAATATTGAATATAAACACCATTGAAATACAAATATTTTCTAATTTTGTTAAAATAAAAAATTAAATAAATATAAAAATTATTAAGATTAAAAGTTTAAAATCAAACCGAAGGACTAAACAATCAAAATTCAAACTAAAGGATTGAACAATTAAAAATGAAATAATTGGTATTGTTAAAATTTTATATAAAAGCTTTAGACAACACAATTCTAAAATATTAAATTTTATATCAGATTGAGGAAACATTTTGGCAATAAAGTCGCATTGGAATAATAACATCTACAGGCATGAGCAACACCTCATGCAAGTCTATAAAATACTCTGCTTATAGCTATAAAGCTTTCTAGTGTTTCCAACGGAATACTGCATAGCCAAGTTCTGACCTTTTTCTTGAACATTTCGTATGAGTTCGGGCGGTAGCTCATTGAAAAGTTTTGGTCCCAAGAAAGTGTAACATTTTTGTCCTATCGTTTTTTCAGTTCTTGGTATCACAGCATTACTTTTATGTCTTGTGTTGTAAGGGTGCTGAATAGGTACCAACGACGATTTATGTCTAAACTGCCTCAAGAAGATCGCAAAAACAAATATCTGACTTACATTCATTATCATTGTTTCTTGATATAGGCTACAGGATGGATATTCTCGCGGTTTTTTATACATCATTTTAAGAATGCACTTTTGAATTTTTTGGAGGTTATTGATAAGTGTTTTTGAGGCTCCTCCCCATGCAATGACTCCATAGGAAAGATGACTTTCGACCAAAGCATGGTACAATATTTTCAGATATTTTATATTAATGATGTTAGATATGTTAATAGATACTTAATCTTCCCATTTCAAATGAGAATATATATATATATATATATATTTTGAAAATCAACTTCAATGTTATTTTTGAGAGTGGTCCAGTCAGTTCCTTCGTAAAAAACGGCAGTGTCGTCCGCGAAACTCACAACTTCCCCACACGTATCTTGTTCGAAAAGATCATTAATATACAAATTGAAAAGAATTGGCCCCAAAACAGTACCTTGAGGCACTCCATATTTTATCATTCGATAACTGCTCATAGTTCCATTGATATTGACGCATTGTTTCCTGTTACATAAGTAACTCTCAAGTAATTTATGAGCAACTCCTCGAATGCCAATATTTGAGAGCACTGACAGTAGTTTTGAGTGGTCAACGGTATCGAATGCTTTTGCCAGATCAATGAAAACACAAATAGAAGGATTTTTTTTGGAAACATTCATTTCATTTAAAAAAATATTTATAACATTGATGCTTTTTTTAAACTGAGGCAACCATTTTCATTTCGGAATTTTGTTGTTTATTGTATTAGTTATAGATTTAGGTCCCTATTATAAACATTTACGTTTCTTGGGGTCAATAAAGATAATAATTGTCATTTTATAAATAATTAATAATTTTCATCAATAAGACAATATGAATAAAAACAATAGTCACACTCACCTGTAAATACCACTAGTAAGTGGTAATTCAAGATGTTTGTCATTGTTTTCTCTGGTGCACACCCTTCAAGAAGCTTTAAATCACAGGTAGCAATAAAAATGTATTTTTTGATGAATAAGTTGTGAATATCCGGTTTACTATTACAACAAATCTTATGAATGTGAATCTCAACTGCTACAAATATTTATTGGGAGTTTCTGATGAATAACAAAAGAATATCATTTTGAAATGGTAAATAACTTATTTTCATTCTTGTGGCATACTAAAAATAAAAACTTTCCAACACGTTGAAAGATATGAATTGTTTCAATGTTCGCTTTATCTCATCACTTACAACAATACTTAATATAAACACGAGTGTGCGCAACTTATACGCTGAAACTGTTTAAACAAACTTCTTCGGTTGTCCCAATCACAAAGACTCTTTTGGAATTGGAAGTCCATGAAAGGGCCTCGCACCATTTCAATGGGAAATTGGCTTTCGGTAAATTTGCTTGAATTTTTTATATATTGTTTAGATTATACAGGGGGCTGAAGTTGAATTTTCCAAAATTTCTAATGGCCATTGTGAAGACAATTTTACGAATCTATAAACCAAATCAACTATGCATCGATTATTCATATACAGGCCCGGATTAGCAGCTATTTACGCCCTAGGCCAAAGTTCTAAATTGTGGAATTTTTTTGGCATATTTAACTGTAAACCTCGTTCTAGAGCATCTTTGGGGTTATTTGAGCTATTGAAACATTTTTATTTTTAGTCCCTTTGAATACATTTTTAACTGTTTTCCAAGAAAATAATTTGTACCAATCGCGCAATAACAGTGATTAAAATTCCAAAATGTATGGCAAATATTGACTAAAAAAACATGTTAAGAAATAAAACACACTCACACTGTTTAATAAACAGCACTGTTTACAGCGTGATTTACGTAGGCCGTGCATTAGAAGTATTTCAACTTGCAGTTGGACTAGAAACTTGAAATTCAGTATGCTGTCATAATTGATCATGTGCGTTCTATCTCAAATGTTTTTAACCCTACAACTTTACAGGGTATGCCAAAAGTCGGTACTCAATTAAATCAAGAAATGCCTTAAATGGTAATCCTCGAGAAGCTAGAGCTTTTTCTCACCGCTACAACTCTTTGCAATAACATTTGCCAGTAGCTAATTTCTCGAAATCTCTATCATTTTAGTTAGTTGGGAATTAACCTTGCCCAATTTCTCTCATCTCTCTTTTAAAGTGATGTTGTTGTTTTATGTGAAAGGGAGTTTTCATGTTCTTTGAGCCTTGATGTAACATTTTTCCAGTCACTAAAACCATTTTTCACAAAATATGATTCCGATTGTGTTTCCGAATAAAATAGACGGCAAGGACCACAAATAACTGCACATTGAGTTTCAGAGTACACAAGCCATGCTCTGTCTTGCTTTTTCCCATTTGCTAAATATCTATAAAAATTAGTACCTGAAAAACTTCAAAAACTGTTACCATAATCCTTCTTTGCCATTGAAGAATTAACCCATATATGGATACGTAACCACCTAGTTCATCATTCACAACCCGGTGGATCGGGATTGACGGGATCAAAACTAAATGTTTCAGGTTCACGTTCTAAACTCTGTTGAATTGGAGTTGGATTTTCAGTTGTAATGCCAAATGGCAACAAGTTTGAGAAAAAATGTGGAGAATTATTTTCAACTTTATCGAACTCTTGTGTGGTATTCGATAGATTATTTTTTGATGCCCCAATCATAGACACATTCTCTATATAACATTTTTATTCATTACTGTTATCTAAATTAATTTTTCAATTTGCTTGCAAACTGATGACAGACGTCAAATCAGAAGTATCAGTTGTTGTCACACAATAAAAACAAAATACCACGAATATTCCCGAGGCGATAATCTAAGTAGAAAATTACCACTATAATAATGTTGTGATTGGTTTGAAAGTACATCATAGCTTTTAATTGATGGTTTTTATTGGTTGCAAGATATGTCGAAAAATAATCAATGCTATTGGAGGGGCTCTCAGTGTCTTCCTATGGTTCAGATTCAATTTTTGTGTCTGGTTCCGACTCTGCTCCTGAAGTAAAAGACTGCATCATATGAACAGTGGCGCTAGGACTAGTACTAGGAGTACTGCAGTCTAAAAATAAGCAGTAATTTGTTTTGTTTTGGTTATTTTCGTCTTCTTTTGACAGCCAATTTTGTATTGTCCCAAAGTATTCCTTGTTCTCATCTAATTTTGGAGAGACGGCGTCAGTCACGTGATCGGCTTCGTCGGATGAGTCACCCGGTGCTCGGACTCTCGCTATTCAGATTTTCCCGTATCCTGCGCTGCGCCCCCCACAAGCGTGCGCCCTAGGCCATGGCCTAGGTTGGCCTTATGGGTAATCCGGGCCTGTTCATATAGCCGAAACAAATCCACTATGAAGTATATAATTCCTGTACAGACCCACGATATACGGGGTGAGTCCCAAGCTAGCAAGTTTATTAACCCGCGATATACGGGGTGATTCCCAAGCTAGCAAGTTTATTAGTGATTTCTAAAAAATTGAGCGGTGGAATTTCATTCATTTCTAGATATTTAGAACGACACAAATATCGAATTCATTTGATGATGCTAGCATCTCCCGAAACAGACCGAAATGTTATGTACAAGACGTTCTATTTCTCATAAAACCGCATCCGTCTTGCTTGTTTATATATCCTCATACATGGAATTCCGGATAACTCGGTAATACAGCAAGTGCTTCGAACATTAGATAATTCACTTTGTATAGTGTCAGGTCAACATTTTACTAGCGCTGGAAAAGTGTATATTCATATTTATCTACTTTGTGTTTCTCAAAAGGATATCATAACAACAGAGACTCGTGTTACAGGCATAATACAACCATTGTCTAAAGAAGTATAGTCAGTCAACCTCATGGGATTATTATTGGATGACGATGGGGTTTATTAGTAGATGGCGCCAGCACGATTGCCCCCAAAAAGGAGACAAACGAATGAGATGGAAAGTGTCGTAGTAATCGCGTAAAGTGAATAATGAATGGACTTTCGTGTTTTTGATTGGCTCAGTGTCCGTTCCACCTGCCACTTGCAATTTGCATGTAAACGAGAGAGCAAAGTAGCGAACTTTCGTGGTGTTTGGCATTTCATTGTTTTTGTCTTGTTAGGTCTCAGTCAGTTTTCGAATTCACATAAGTAGATATTTTCAGGGTGATTTCTCTTGACTAATGTTTGGGGGAAGATGTCCAACGTTCTTGATGACAACCGATGATTGGTTTCAAGTAATGAAGGTGATGATAATGCCATTTCGGACAGTTACCATATTATTTTCTGTTTTTATTGAGAGCTTTTATTTAACTTGCTCTGTGTGTGTTAGATGGGTACAAATCTTGCAAGCTGAATTAGAACAACTTCCTCTTATTCTATGGAATTGAAATTTTTCGTGTTGGTTCAGTTCCGATGACAAAACATTAATGTCGAAGAAATTGTCCCCCCTGCCCCCCGAAAGTTAGATAGAGAACGCGTAGGGTTTCGGAAGTTTTATTGACGGATTTGGACGTCAGAAATAACAACGAAAAAAAATAAGTAGGAGGGGGATGCCCTCCCCTTCTCTCGAAAAGTTGGAAAACTAACTCGTGAAATTAAAATCGGAAAAATCTCTAAAAATCGTGAAAAATATCTGACAGTCGAATGTTATGGTTTATAAAACGGAATTGTCCCCCCCGTCCTCCGAAAACTAGATAGAGAACGCGAAGGTTTTCGGACGTTTTTTTGACGGATTTGGACGTCAAAAATTACAGCAAGAAAAAATGAATTAGGGGGGTGTTCGCCTCCCTCTTTTCTCGAAAAAAAATGGAAAAAACGCGAAATTATAATCGGAAAAATCTGTAAAAATAGTTTAAAATATCTGACCGTCGGAAATTATGTTTTAAATAATTTCGCCTCCCCTTTCCCCTCTCAAAAGCTAGGTAGAGAACGCAAAGGAATTCGGAAAATGTTTCAACAGTTTCGGACATGGAAAATAATGATGAAAACAAAAATAGATCGATCTGGGGGTTCGCCCTCCTTTCCTGTCACAAAAAAATAGGAAAACTCGCTGAATAGAAATAAAAAAAATCCGTAAAAATAGTGAAAATTATCTGGCCATTGAACAAAACGGTTTTAAAAAAATTCACCCCTCTGCCCCCCTCTAAGCTATTTAGAGAACACGTAGAAATTAGGAAAAATTTCCAACGGTAAATTAACAGGCAAGCGACCGTGCAACAATGGCGCATTGATTGAAATGAACAGACTAAGAAACATATTCACAGAAAACTAAAATAAGAAATAAATAAACTTAAAAGACCTTTTCAGATAAAAGCTTTTAAATAACCTCTATAAGTGGATTTCCTTATCAAAAATGAAACTTTTATGACTTCATGACCAATACGCACAGAAAACTCATATAAAGAAGATGAAATAGTTATTTATATATGATACAAAAATTCGTAAATTAGGACTTTTTTTTATGAGCGTGGAAACACGAGTGCAAAAAAGCTCTTTATGAAAATGTATCTACAATTTTATTTCTACGCCTATTATTATATTGGCAAATTGAGTATATTTTATTCTATGAAGTTTTCATTTGATGACTTTCGAGTAAAATCTGACGCAAAATACTGTCTTTTGGAATTATATGAACGATGCGTAAAACATAACTTTGTTATTATATTGGCAAATTGTAGCAATTGTTGAGTATATTTTGTTCTATGAAGTTTTCATTTGATGAGTTTCGAGTAAAATCTGACGCAAAATACTGTCTTTTGGAATTATATGAACGATGCGTAAAACATAACTTTACGCATATTTGATTTTTTCACTTACGTGTCCTGAAAAGTATCACTTTAGGCACTGTACGTGGACACTGCGTAAAACCATAAATATTTCCATCTCCCCGATGATCGTGCATGGTCAGTAAACTATATTTTTTTCTACAACCGCTTACCAAAGTAGGTAGCCTTTGACGCTTTTAGATCTCAACAGTTTTTTCGCTCTAGTGCGAAAATATTGAAGAAACGATCGATCTCTCGATCTCTTTCGTTGAAAACGAACCTATTCTTGCATGATGTTTAGTATAGACAATAAATTCATAACACTCTTAGGAACTGTGGTGGTGTTGAGAGCGTAGCTGCTATCAAGCTGAAGACCTGTGATTCGATCTCGACATACTTTTTTTTTCAAGCAAGTTATCTTGTTTTGTTAGAGATGTGAATTATTGGATATTTGGATAGCTTATTCATTTGGGATTACTATTGAGTATTTATTTTCTCATGGGTAATGTTAGGTGCCTATGTTGAATGAATTGTCAATCGTTTCTATGTTTAAAAGCTGCGTTTGAAGAAAAAAAACATGTTTATTTCGAGAACAAAGTGCCATTGCCGCTCTCCAAAGATTATCGTGCTCCTCGCGCTCTAAATACACAAATAACTAATATTGTACAACAAAAAATGTATTTTAGGCCCGTGTAGGAGATTAATGATTTCTGGTGACAACCTCCTTTGAAACTCTCCTTATATGTCCATGTACATTGTTGATAACATCGAACCATCAATTAAAGAACACCTGTCCACCAACACTTGAATTTTCCTTGAATTGTCCTTGAACTGTCCTACCCAAATAATTCTAGATCTATCATGGACGGATTCGGACATGAATCACAAAATTTGTCCTCCATCTTGAATGTTCGTATTGGTCTCCAACACAACAAGCCCTTGTATAGGTACCAATTTTGAAAGATTCTAATCAAAAATCGTATTCGCCATTTCGAATTTTGAAAAAAAAAACAAAATCTACTCGAGATTCGCATTATGAATAGTTGGACAATAAATCACAAAAACTGTTCGCTATCTTGTTTTTTTCTTTTGTGAATGTCGTAACGAACCTGAATGAATTTAATGGACACCTGCCAAATTTAAAGATGTTTGGATCAGTGGAATTGGCTCAAAATTTCCACTGAAGTTTTGACCCCGTTATACGCACCTAGACAGTAGATACTATACCTGTTACATGTGAGTAAAACTAAACAAAAGCTTGTACAAATAATACTGATATATTATTATTTACCTACTTATTGGGTGCCTTCAAGCACTAATGAATATTCTTTATGTGTTTTCAAAACATATCAACTGCGATATAATATCGTAATAGAACATTTTTGTACCTATACTTAGGGATCATTTTTCAGTAAGAATATTGCTACATTACGTGTTTCATCATCTGATATTCGAAACATCCGAATGCAAACTTTGACTCGTCTTTTATTCTGCTAAACATCTCACCAATGACAATATTCTGCACATTTCGAATGAAGTGAATGAAAACTGGCGTTCTATTTTAAAAAGAGACAGAAGTATAGTTTTGCGTGCCATCCGATAACGGCGCCACAGTACTGGATACATTTTCAATGTTTCCAGTAAAATAGTATAGATGTCTCAGGTGACGGCCATCCAATGCATTTTGCACAGGGATTGTCTGACTATTCTTCTTTAGACAATGATACAACAGTTTACTTGCAGTAGAGGCAGGTGTTCTACGATAATGAAACTATTCACCTACTTGTTGATATGCGACCATTTCGGGATCAATCGGTAGTAACCGTTGCACTGATCATCAACGTTTTCGCAAAACTGGCCTCATTCCAATTCCAGCATTTGAGTTAGTAGTTGTATGTGGACGTGTTACATCGTGTGCCGGAATTATACTATTATTACTGTTGTGAGTTGTGTGAAAAGTGTTAATTTGATTTATGTATTTTACTTGTTGGTACGTAGAATGTGGATTTTGACCTAACATTTCTGGTAGAGTATTGACATTTTGTATAATAGAATCAGGAGAATTTTATAAAAGACTAATCAATAGTTTTGCCTCAATAAAAATATTAAAATTTTACATATTTTTATTTCATTTCTTCATTATCTTTTATTTTCAATTTTCAGAACGTTCTAATTCTACATTATGTTATGCATAACTTGGATTTTTTATGATCATAATGAAGAAAGACATTAGCGTGCCTGCTTGTTCATTCATTCATACTGACGAATACGAACATTCACTACATTCGAATTGTTCGATTCGAATATTAAACTTTTTCGATTTCAGCTCCATCTAGTGGAAGAATATCAACAAACTATACATTTTTGTAATAAGCATTCTGAGAAAATTGTTGAGCTGATGAAAATGGACAAGATGCAATTTTCTATAAAAAAGTTGTCAGCACTTCTGACTCGTCCTGTAGGATTATGTCAGGAACGTTTCAATAAAATTTCGTATATTCCAATCCTATACCTCTACTTCAAATTTGAAATCTCTATGTGAAGCGATAACTGAATGGTAGGCTTATCTCATATATCATTGTTACACAGTACCCGTTCTCTGTGGCATCATGGGAAAGTCAGTATGAATTTCTCGGCAGTCAAGTTATGTATTGTCATTCCACGAATAATTTTCCAAATAAACCTTTTTAAAAAGAAACATCCTGACAAATACTGGGAATTATCATCCCTGAAGATATTTCCTACAATACTTAACCTGCATTTTATATTTGTGTATATTTTTACGTATAGATTTGTGTGCAATCCGTTATATTTTATATTCATACATATATTTTTACTGAACGTACTGTATCTATTTACCCATTTTAGCCTCATGTAGATATTGTTCATTTTGTTATTTACTTAGATATTATTTATTTATTCAGATTATTGATCACGACATGTTTATTTTATTTTTATATATTATATCAAATTAGGTATATTATATCATTGTATTAATGCATGAATACTATTTTTTTGAGTAAAATAGACAGATGAAACTTACAAGATGGCGACTGGGCGCCGTCAGGGAAAAAAATTAAATGGAAAGGGGGGTCTTGTGACACATCCTTTTGAAGCTCTTGACGAATACTTCACAACCCTAGAATATAAAGTCAATTTCTTCACCTACTACAAAATGGCGGAACATTTAATAATTACCTGAATACAAACACATTAATATCCATATTTCTAGAAATATTTTGTTTTTCTCTGGCAATCCCAACAACCCGATAAGGTTTGATAGATTATTTAAAAAAAAACGACTAAAAATATCAGAACGACAACGAAAATCATTGTTCAGTTAAAATATTCTCATTTAGTTTTCGGTTTTACTAGTAGATAGGTACCACGTGAACTATCTCTAAAATGGTCAATTCTCGTCTATTAGAAGACAAAATCGAAGCGATTTTTATTTCCGGTTCGACGAGTAACTTTCACAAAACTGAAAGAATTTTTTCATCCGTCCATTGCGGAAGAACAGTAAGTTCAAATCTACTTCCTCCGTCACGAATGTTTGTGAGGAGTGTCCTGCTAATGTGTGGATTTTTGAAGAGGAATAAGTGTCATCCATACAAAATCAAAATGGTACACCAGTTCACTGAAAATGACCCTGATCGAAGAACAGAATTCTGAGAAATTATGACGGAAACCATTGAAAGGCATCCTAAATATCTCCACAATATTTGTTTAAGTGACGAATGTAATTTTTTTTCTCAACGGCAATGATCACAGACAAAATTGCCGTTGTTGGAGTGACCCAACCCTAACGTCTTCCGGGAAACTCATACTCAATATCCAGAAAAAATTAACGTTGGGCAGGAATATTGGGAAACCATATTGTAGGACCTCTATTCATTGAGCAAAATTTAACAGGGGAACTGTATTTGAATAATCTAATCACCGAAATATTCGAAGCGAATCCTAATGAATTCGAAATGGATATTGTATTCAAACAAGATGGAGCACCACCATATTACTCCATACAAGTAAGAAACTATTTGGATAATACTTCCCCTGGTCGTTGGATTGGCTGTCGAAGTCCTAACGAAATGGCCAGCCCGCTCGCCAGATTTAATACCTTTAGATTTTTTATAAGGGGCTATTTGAAGCAAAAGGTGTATGAAACTGAACCTGCTTCAATATTGGATATGCGCAGAGAATAATAAATATTTGTAGAAATATCGACGTTACTGGTGTGCGTGAAATATCGGGTAGGCTGTTCTTATGTCAAGCAGTTCAAGGCAACCATAACGTGCATCGTCTGAACTGAACTCAGCTTATTTTCTCAAATTATGAAGTTAAACTCGATGTATTCAGATAATTATCAAATGTTTCTCCATTTTGTAGTAGGTGGATATTGACTTTAAATTCTAGAGTTGTGAAGTATTCGTCAAGAGCTTCCAAAGGATGTGTCACACTTTTCCATTTAATTTTTTTCTCATGTGCCCAGTCACCATCTTGTAAGTTTCATCTGTCAATTTCTTTTTAAATATAGTATTCATGCATCGATTTCATTAACCCAAGTTTCAATTTTTTTAGTTGACCCGTTCAAAAAATAAAAGGGGGGGTGGCATTAAAGAAAAGCACTGGCATATCATTAGCCACCAAGATGAAATGATTGTGGATAGCTTGCTTTATAGAAAGTTACTCATGATATCTACAGTCATTAGTTGAAACTTAATTTGACACGAATCAAGAAATCCAAAGTTAAATGTTTATCAATTTATTGACAGGCAGCCAGCAATTTTGTTGTTCTACCAACCCAAGGTTCGATCAAGTTTCTAGTACCTACGTTAAGAGGAACGCAAGCAGAATCTAAGTGAAAATAGAGTATTTTTCGATTCGATTCCGAGAGTTCCAACCTTTGACAGCTGTTTCGTGGTCACCCACTCATCAGAAAGGATTTATGGAGCTCTCGAAATCTAAACGAATCCACTCAAAATTAGTGCCGTAAAGGCAAGACAGTATATTACAGAAAGTTAATCATGACAGTCAGTAGTTGAAACTTAATTTGACACGACTAAGGAATCCACTCATCAGAAAGGATTCATTCATATTTAGATATATACCTATTTTAACTTTGTCAATACGAAAACTCTTTGACAATAAAGTGCATTGATTGAAGTTGGAAAGTGGCCATTTTTTAAAAGTATTATTGCTTTTAGGAAAACATCTTAAGTGTAAATATTTAGCTTGACTAATAATTCTTACTTTAGGCACGATTTTAGACTGTTTTTGATGAAAAATGTACAGGGTAAGTATTATTTAAATTCATTGAATGACTTTAAAATTATCATAATATCAAATATTAGAACTTTTTTCAAAATTGCGTTGTGAAATGAATGTGTGGATTCTACCTACCAGGAGGACAAAATATCCAACTACATCCTCTCAGACTGTATAGCATTGCACAACTTCAGAGCACTAAATCTTGAGGCCTATGACATTACTCTGCTATTTCAGAATTTTATAGACTGTCGAAGCTGCTTGACAAAATTTGAAGCCAACAAAAAATCAAGCTGATCGACCAACTTTAGGAAGATCACGAACATTCCCAAATTCAAATTATCCCTGCTTACCACGCTTTGACCATCAAAATCAGTTGCATTGACCAATTCAACTAATTACTTCTCTTTCTCTCCAAAACCGATCTTGCCAATAATTTCAATAGTTTCTCGTTCTTACAAAATAAAGTTATTAACCGATAAACACTTCAAATACACTGCGTTAGGCAAACAAAAGATAAGACATACTCTCAGAAGAAAAAACTAAAAAAAAAACAATTCAACGCAGTGTGATTTCAATTTATTATCATCGACAACAACGAAAAAAAATATCGGTCTCTGATGCCACTGTCAGATAGCCAAAGGTGCATAATTTGAAGGTCCAGTGCCGGATTTATACTCACGCCGGGAGATAATTCTAATGATCAATTTTAAAGTACCTATTTAATTTATTTTTCTTACCATAAGAAAAAATGAATATTCATACATAACATTTTTCAGGGAAACACATTTGTGGATTGTTTTTACTGAAACTTATCAAAGGCGATACCTCATATATGTAATTATTCGATATAACAAAGAACTCGAATTTCTTTTTTATGTTCTGGTTCTCACGAAAAAAATAATCCTGTAATGTTTAGAAAACATCGTGAGAGCCGAGGAAAAGTAGATAGGAATTTGTTTGAAAGTGGTTGACTATGTATCAAATCAAATCAAATCTTATTAGATCCGTTTTCCTATTATACAATGGATTGGACGTGTCTGGTGAGGTAAAACTCACATATACAGAAAATTACTTCTGGAGTACTAATTCATGTACACAGACAAAATAGAGTATATATATACATATATGGATGAAACACTAATATCACTTAATGACATATAAAGACAAATATATAACACATCTTGATATAAATATAAAAATATAAGGCACATTAAATACTATGAACTCAGTTAACAATGCTAGAGAGCAAGTCATCAAACTCCCCCAAGCTATAAAAACAATGATATATTAGGATTTTCTTTAACCTACCTTTGAACATTTCGTACGTATTACTATTTTTTATATTATCAGGGAGCCTGTTGAAGTAAGACGCTCCAGTCATCAGAGGTGATTTTTTGTGGAATGTGTGGTTCGCTTTTTTTTGCAACAAGTCGTTTCTATTGTCTTGTGTTATAATTGTGGATATCAGAATTTTTTGATAGTTTATTTAGGTTTTGGTAAATATGGCTCAATAATTTATATAAGGAAATAGAAGTAACAGTAAGAATTTTTTGGTTTTTGTATACTTCTCGACATGAGGTCTGAAAAGGTAGGTCAAAAATAAATCGCAATATTCTTTTTTGTAATACAAATACCCTTTGAATATCACGCCCTTGCCCCCATGCTATGATACTATACGAAATCGCAGAGTGAGCATATGAATAATAAACATTCAATAAAGTATCCCTATCTAGCATGGATTTCAAAACAGTCAATAGATAGAAACACTGGTTAATTTTCTTACAGACACTATTGATTTGTTCCTCCCAAGATAGATTACAGTCGAATATGGTTCCAAGAAACTTTGCAGACTTCGATGTACTGATTAAAGTGTTATTTAATAATAGTGAGAAATTTGATGGTGATTTTTGAGCTACATGGTATTCAATGCAAACCGTTTTCGAGACATTCAACATCAATCTGTTACAATAGCACCAATCTTTGAATTGGTTTATTGTTTTGGTAAGTTTATCTGAAAGTGCAAGTTTTGAGTGATCTGATATTATTGTCACAGTCTGCATACATAAGAACTTTTGCCTCAGTTAGATATTTAGGAAGATCGTTAATGAATATAAGAAAAATTATTGGACCAAGGACACTGCCCTGAGGGGTTCCAAGATCAATATTGAATTCATTTGAAAAAACATCATCAATTTTCACTATAATCTTACGGCTTTCGAGGAACGAGAGAAACCAGTCATTAAGGCAGCCACGAATACCCAACTTATCTAGTTTTTCTGAGACGAAAGACCTTTCAACTGTATCAAATGCCCTTGTTAAGTCGAATAATACTGATACCACATATTCACCTTGACCCATTCTTTCAAAAATAGTTTGAGTATACTCAGCCACACTAGATTCAGTGGAGAAGCCATTTCGGAAACCGTGTTGATTGTTTGTTATTAAATTGAAAGAACTCAGATACGCTTCTATTCTCCGAGCAACCACTTTTTCAATTATTTTAGAGAAAATACTAAGTAATGAAATTGGTCGGTAATTTTCTACATTACCAGGATCACCTTTTTTGTACAATAAAATAACAGAGGCAATTTTCTGACTTGAAGGGAACTTACCTTGCATAATCGACAAATTTATAATATCAGCGAGTATTGGAGATATGATATCTTTGCATTGTTTTACTACTGATGCAGGTATTTCATCCAAACCTGTAGTTTTTTTGTTTGGTAATGATTCAATAATCTCAATAACGTCATTCACATTAACTGGTTTAAAAAACATAGTTTGTATTGTTGGGTCACTTGTGGTGCAGCGAGAACTAAAATCATTGTCGAAAAAATTAGATAATTTTTCGTGAATTGCCGTAGATAGATACTGCCCAAAAGCAGCAGCTTTTTCTGTGGTATCAGTTATTACTTTGTTCCCATAATTAATTTCGGTAATTTGGTGATTTTTTTGTTTGCCGGTAGCATTGTTTACTATAGACCAAGCCGTTTTGTTTTTATTATTCGACTTTTCAATGATGTTTTTGTAATATATTTTTTTCTCGGATTCAATTTGTTTATTGACTTCTTTTTTTAAACGTTTGTAATTAATATTTAAATTTTCATCTGCTACTCTTTTCCGTAACCAGTCTAAGTTGCATAATTCTGTTCTTTTTACGTTGAGCTCTTCAGAAAATTTTACTTTTTTTTTATTAAATTTTCCTTTCACGTCACCTTTTTTGTTTGTTTTCTTTGGGAACGCAACATCAAAACACCAGAGAAAATCATCCAAAAATTCACTTTTATTAATATTAAAAGTTGTTTTGGAAAGCTGATATCTAAATTCGTTCATGGAACTTTCATTGAAACTTCTGAAAGAATGTATCCTATGAATAAGATGAACACTTTCAGTATCCTTGGGTAAATTACCGTGCACTATTTGGCAATAATGATTTGACAGCCCTGGATCGAAGTTGGATATTTGGAAAATATGTGGTATGTTGGTAATTATATAACCTATTGAGGTATAACTGGTGTACGCTATGTTCGTAAAAACTCTTGTGAATTCTGTGATCAATGATGTCATTCCAAAAGAACTCAATATATCAGACAACATTTTGGCACTGAGTGTGTTACTGAATTGGTCAATATTCAAATCGCCACCAATAATTACGAATTTTGAATTTTTTCAGTGTTAAGCTTAGAAGTTTGGAAAACTGTGTAAAAAACAGCTCTGTATCATTCGGATCATTAGAAGGGGGCCTATAGATCAGTGTTAGTGGAATTCTTCTGGACTTCCATTATCTAGAAACAAAGAAATAAATACTTTGCATGTGTTTTGAGTCACGGCGTGTCAACAGTTAACATCTACTGTCGTTATCAAGTAAGTGAATGCGACAAGATATCTCGGATACATATTATATAGCATGCAACTAATGTACCTGCTTATTATACAGCAGGCACAGACTATATACTTATTATATCAGATCATGAGCATGAACTAATTGAATGCGTAATTTCAATAGAAACCTAATGGTGAAAACCCCATCTCTCTAGCTCTTACCGTTCTCGAGATAACAATTTTATGGTCTTTTGGGCCGAATGTTGGTCCTACGAGCCGAATTTACAAAAAAATTAAACCCATCCGAATTCACCTTGAAGTCGTGTATTCTTATTATTGGTGTCCAATTATAATTTTAAGCCCTTTGAAGTCGTAGTATTAATATTATTCCTACAACTTCGAGGCCCTTCAACTTCCTAGCCCTCACTTATTCTTATTATCAACTGCAACCTAATTTAGTTGATTCATAGGAAAAGAAAAAACACCGACGACTAAAATTATAATCAAGCACGCACAGTATGTGCAATCACAGGTTTATCACTATACAGAATACCCTTTTCAATATCTTTCATCACAATAGTATTCTCTTCTACGCCACCTTCCACAGTTTTCGCGGATTTCAACATGTTCTGAATTTCACTAAAGCTTTTCCCCTTCGTTTCCGGAACGAAAATCACACTGAATATAGCGCAACACAGACACGAAGTGGCGAAAAACCAAAACGTCCCCGACTTTCCCAGCCAAGCGTTCATGTCGTGGTAAGTCTTAGTGGTAATAAAGGAAGTTACCCAACAAAAACTGGCAACTGTTGACGACGCGATTTGTTTAACGTTATTAGGAAACAACTCAGACGTGAGAGTCCACGGAACTGAGCAGATCCCGAGGTTGAAGAATATAATGTACATCTTCAGGCTGAAGATTGGCATCCAGCGTATGTATTTGTTGTTAGGGTCCAAGTCTTGCAGGTGGAAGAACATGCCCATCATGGTCAGGGCTACGCACATGCCCAAACATGACCAAACGATCAGCGACTTCCTTCCCGCTTTGTCCACCAGAAAGGGCGCGATGAAGCTCGATATCAGAAGAGTCAGGCCGACGATGATCGCAGATATATTCGGAGCCAGCGTGGTGCCCGTAGACTCGAATATCGGCTCCAAGTGGTAGGTAATCGCGCAGAATCCTGAGAGTTCCTGCGTCGCTATCAGAACCAGGCATATGACGAAGGCTTTTCTAAGGACGCCATCTTTGATTATGTCCCAGAAGTGTCCATCTTCATTCAACTCCAAGTAAGTCTTGATGCTGGAGAGCTCCTCTTGGACATCTTCCTTGCCGAGCGACCTTAGCAGCATCAGCGAGTCTTCAGCTCTTGTTGTTTCGCCGATTTCCACTAGGTAATACGGAGACTCCGGACCAAAGTTCAAGAACAACACGAAAAACGCCATGGGTATCACAGCAAGCACCAAGTTGAACCAGTAAATGGACATGAATGGCCCCAAAGCATACGGCAGGAAGTTTCCGATTGCCCAAAATACGTTGAGCGTTAGAGACATTGCCCCCCTGTTGGCGTCTTTGGATATTTCTGCTATGTACATGGGCAGCAAGGAGTAGCCCGCCCCAACTGCCAGCCCAGCTAGGAACCTAGCGAAATAGAAGTAGCGGATGTCTCTTGCTAGCGCCATAGTCAGGAAGGAAATGATTTGCGGTACGGCTATTGATAAGAGTCCGATTCTTCGGCCGAATTTTCCCGATATGAATCCGAAGGGAAACGGGCCAATGATGGCTCCAAAGTTGAGCAGAGATCCTATCCAGGAATCTTCGTTCGGTGTTATCGGTCTGCCAAGAGGGTTGATAGAGGTGTCGTTGGAGTAGAGTTTGGGGTACATGGGCGATGTCCATGATAATGTCACGTCACCTGCAGTGGCCAGCAAATCAACTGAAAATAAAATATAAGGGTGAATTGGTTATATCTGGGGTTACGTATTGTTATAACAAAAGACAAAGATAAGGCATAACTTAGAAATATAAATAACAATATATGCCAGAGACAGGTAGATAGATACATCCATTATTCTTCAGGGCATATACATAAATCGTATAGGCCTCGTCAGTATAGATAAAACTTATTCGAAAAATTCGCTAACGCTATAAAAACAATTGTTAGTTCAATATATTTTCAAATTTTTGTTAAACCCCCTTCACTTTATTTGTACATATTCATGTACATTCAATTATATTGCGATATACAGGGAGTTAGTGAATAAGTGCGACAAACTTCAGAGGGTGATTCTGTATGAAAAAATAATGACATTTTGCTTTTTAACTTTTGTCCGCTAATGCTTCGTTTTCCGATATACGGGGTGTTACAGTTTTACTGACTATTTATTTATTGCTCTGAAACCGGTCGAGATATGCAAATGAAATTTGGTCGGTTTTAAAAGGTAGTTATTGCGCATTTTCTGACATGTAATTAAGAATTTTATATTCATAATTGTCGCGCATACGGGTAATGATCTCAAGTTTTTTAAGAAAAAAATAGTACGCCACTGAGATAAACTACCAATCATTTTTGGATTCCTCTTTTAATTTGTGACAATTAATCTCTCCTACCTTTTAATGTGTGAGGCGCCGTTTTTATGAAAAAAATAAAACATCTTAGCGCGTATTTTTCATTTCTTTAACACATTATCCAATAGCGACGCTGTCAACATTCTTAAATACGAATATTTCAACGAAATCTCAAATTAGCGTTTCATCATTTTTAAGCTTTCAGTTTAGTATAAAATTAATATTAATGAGTAATTAAATTTTCCGTTATCGAAAAGAATGAAATTTATACAAATGCGGAATTGTCAGACATGCATTTTGTCTTTGGTCGAAGTAATGGAAATGGTCGGCAAGCTCGACGATTGTATGCTGAGTTGTATCCAGGACGTAGGGTACCCCATCACAAAATATTTGCTCGACTTCACCAACGTTTGCGCGAAAATGGTACATTAAAGAAACAAACGGCTGGCTACGGGCGCCCTCGAGAAGTACGAACTGTGCAACTAGAAGAAGCAGTTCTCGAGTTAATTGCGGAGTCATCTGAAACAAGTACTCGAAAAATTGCCAACATATTGAATGTAAGCAACTTCACTATATTTAAAAAAATTTAAAGAACAGCAATTGTATCCGTTCCATATTCAACGTGTGCAAGCTCTACTACCTAGAGACTTTCTTCCGCGCCTAGTTTTTTGCAATTGGATTCTTCATCAATCGCTCAAATTCCTAATTTTTCAAATGGCGTTTTGTTTACTGACGAAGCTAATTTTGGACGACAGTGTATACGAAGTTTCCATAACAATCACTTCTAGGCTGAGAAAAATCCACATGGAATCTTTGAAGCTCATATTCAGCATCAGTTTTCAGTAAATGTATGGCTTGGGGTAATTGATGATCATTTAGTCGGTCCATATTTCCTCCCACAACGACTAACATGCGACTCTTTATTTCCTATAGGAAGAGTTACCTGTTCTTCTTGAAGAAACCCCACTACAGCTGAGACAACACTTATGGTTCATGCATGATGGTG
Source organism: Chrysolina oricalcia (assembly GCA_944452925.2). NCBI lineage: Eukaryota > Metazoa > Arthropoda > Insecta > Coleoptera > Chrysomelidae > Chrysolina > Chrysolina oricalcia. The sequence goes on from OX101828.2 coordinate 13,933,214, forward strand.
CACCAGCCCATTTTAGCATTAATGTACGTAATCACTTAGATACAGTATTTCCAAATCGTTGGATAGGTAGGGGAGGTCGGAACATTGACCTGCTCGATCGCCGGATTTAAATCATCTAGATTTTTGCATTTGGGGTTTTCTCAAGTCGTTAGTTTATTCCACTCCCATCGAAAGTGTTGAAGACCTGAGGAATCGAATTATAGCTGGCTCTGAGACAATAAGAAATACACCAGGAATATTTACGCGAATACTACAATCAATGAGGCGAATAGCTGAATCTTGTATCACGTCTCAGGGAGGTCATTTTGAACATTTGTTGTAGCTTTGCGCCCATTTATTTATTACTGTTATTTTCTGTTATTGTTCTGGTTTAATGATATTGTATTATGAAGTATTGAAGAAATGAAAAATACGAGTTAGGATGTTTTATTTTTTTGCATAAAAACGGCGCCCACACAAAAAAAGACAAGAGAGATTTTTTTGTCACAAATTGAACGAAGAGCCCAAAAATGATTGTGAAGAAAACAGAATTATTTGGGAGATCGTTTAATAACAGCAGTTGCCGACCGATGATGAACCCTTTACAAGTACCTGACAGAAAACAACTACTCCCCTGGCTAAGACCACGACGGTTATTGAATTAAATCTAACAGATACTTGTGCAACGTTCCTCAAAATATCAGAGGACGCAATTGCAAGTGCCCTCTGTGACTTATTCAGTAACACCCTGTATGTAAGGCAGCACTATTTCTATCGTACATTAGACGGTACATCCTATTTCAACCTATTTACACATCTACCGCATTCGCCAAAATTTTAACATCCGAGTTTAATCGTACCTATTTCAGTTGTCAATAATTTTTTGACAGAGGTGGTGTTGAGGTTACGTGATATTTTCTATGTTTTTTCATAAAACTAATGGAATAAGTGGTTTTGGAACTTATCTTGGGTGAGAACAGATATCAATTCTATAGCTTTATAATGATTTGAATAGTTTTCTATCATATAGATTCCCAGAACGTAGATTGAATTATTATGTATATGAGGATGTACGAACACAGTTTGTGACACAAAATTAGAAAACAAAGGTGTTACTGAAAAACATGACCAATAGAGGCTTGATCCACTTTTTTCTTTTCAGGAAATGAATAAATCAAAAAAAGATTGAAAGAGGAAACTCACAGAAGATGAATTTCTGTACTATTTGGAAAATGACAGCAACAGATATTGAATTTCTGTCAGACTCAGACTGTGAGGATCCAATCCAATCCAAGATGCCTAGAATAAATGATAGATGAACTCAACAAATATATAAGACAAATAAACAAAAACATTCTGTAGTTCAAATAAAACATCATACAACTGATGAAATCCTAACTGAAAAAAGTCAAATAGCGAATACATTCAATACAGCTTTCTCAGAAACTCGAAAAACTCTCACTAGCAAAATAAAAACCAACACGCATTCAAGTATGAAAATAATATCTCTTACAAACTCATTTGTTTTCTACAAAGGCGTAGAAGGGCCACGAACAATTTTTTTTTGGAATCCCGACTTCAATCTCGGACCCCCGACTTTAATCTCGGACCCCCGACTTTATTCTCGGACCCCCGACTTTAATCTCGGACCCCCGACTTTAATCTCGGGGGTCCGTCTTTAATCTCGGACCCCCGACTTTAATCTCGGGGGTCAGACTTTAATCTCAGACCCCCGACTTAAATCTCGGGGGTCCGACTTTTATCTCGGACCCCCGACTTTATTCTCGGACCCCCGACCTTAATCGCGAACCTCCGACTTTAATCTCGGGGGTTCGACCCCCGAGATTAAAGTCGGGGGTCCGAGATTAAAGTCGGACCCCCGAGATTAAAGTCGGACCCCCGAGATTAAAGTCGGACCCCCGAGATTAAAGTCGGGGGTCCGAGATTAAAGTCGGACCCCCGACTTTTCTCAGGATTTCAGTCGAAAAGCGAATCAAACCATCTGTTCATGTGGTGGACGAACGTTCGCTTGTCAACCATGAGGGCATCACACGTTGAAAGTTAAGGGCCTGGTCTCTCCTAGCTCACAGATACTAATGAGGGTTGCTCGTAAGAATGCAGCCGGTTGATGGAAATAACATATTTCAAACAAGCAGCAACAAATATCATATTATGTTTATATAAAGAATCAGCACACGGAGTTTATTGTTTTCATTCTAAATCACCCTGTATATATTTGGCTCCGGATCTCAGTCTGGAAGACAATAGTTACATTGATGTGTTCAGATAGTTTTTATCCTTTCAACCAATAGTGAACGAGGAAAAACTTTGCATTTTGTGTCTATAGCTCTATGAAGAGATTTCTTGGTAAAAATTCTAGAATCTGAGAGCACTGAGTCGAATCCCGATATTAAAGTCGGGGGTCCGAGATTGAAGTCAGGGGTCCGAGAATAAAGTCGGGGGTCCGAGATTAATGTCGGGGGTCCGAGATTAAAGTCGGACCCCCGAGATTAAATTCGGGGTTCCGAGATTAAATTCGGGGTTCCAAGATTAAAGTCGGGGGCCCGAGATTGAAGTCGGGCCCCCCGAAATTAAAGTCGGGGGTCCGAGAATAAAGTCGGGGGTTCGAGATTAAAGTCGGGGGTCCGAGATTAAAGTCGGACCCCCGAGATTAAAGTCGGGGGTCCGAGATTAAAGCTGGACCCCCGAGATTAAAGTCGGGGGTCCGAGATTAAAGTCGGGGGTTCGAGAATAAAGTCGAGGGTCCGAGATAAAAGTCGGGGGTCCGAGATTGAAGTCGGACCCCCGAGATTAAAGTCGGGGGTCCGAGAATAAAGTCGGGGGTTCGAGATTAAAGTCGGGGGTCTGAGATTAAAGTCGGACCCCCGAGAATAAAGTCGGGGGTCCGAGATTAAAGTCGGACCCCCGAGATTAAAGTCGGGGGTCCGAGATTAAAGTCGGGGGTTCGAGAATAAAGTCGGGGGTCCGAGATTAAAGTCGGACCCCCGAGATTAAAGTCGGGGGTCCGAGATTAAAGTCGGATCCCCGAGATTAAAGTTGGGGGTCCGAGAATAAAGCTGGACCCCCGAGATTAAAGTCGGGGGTCCGAAATTAAAGTCGGGGGTTCGAGAATAAAGTCGGGGTCCGAGATTAAAGTCGGGGGTCCGAGATTAAAGTCGGATCCCCGAAATTAAAGTCGGGGGTCCGAGATAAAAGTCGGGGGTTCGAGAATAAAGTCGGGGGTCCGAGATTAAAGTCGGACCCCCGAGATTAAAGTCGGGCCCCCGAGATTAAAGTCGGACCCCCGAGATTAAAGTCGGGGGTCCGAGATTAAAGTCGGGGGTCCGAGAATAAAGTCGGGGGTCCGAGATTAAAGTCGGACCCCCGAGATTAAAGTCGGGGGTCCGAGATTAACGTCGGACCCCCGAGATTAAAGTCGGACCCCCGAGATTAAAGTCGGGGGTCCGAGATTAAAGTCGGGGGTCCGAGATTAAAGTCGGGGGTCCGAGATTAAAGTCGGGGGTCCCAGATTAAAGTCGGGGGTCCCAGATTGAAGTCGGGGGTCCGAGATTGAAGTCGGGATTACAAAAAAAATGATCGTGGCCCTTCTACGCCTTCGTAGTTTTCGAAGAGATAAGCCGAATGAAAATAAAAAACTCAATTTTTGAGCTTTAAAATAGAAAGTCTGTAGGAATTGACTTAAAAGTTGAAAATATGAAATTAATTTTTAACTACATTTTAGATCCCTTTACTTATATCCTCAACGAACGTGTAAATCATGGTATATATCCCAACGATTTAAAACATTCAATTGTCATTCCTTTATTCGTCCAATTTCATTAGTTACCCATCTCTCGAAAATATTTGAAAAAATTATGAAGAAAAGACTCTCAAAAAATCAGTTTGGATTGGAAGAGGGCATTTCGACTCAGTACGCTATTTTGTCATCGACTTCAAAAGTAGTCGAAGCTCTTAATGTATTCTCTGTGTATTCATCGATCTGTCGAAAGCATTTGATATTGTCAAAAAAATCATTACATCATGCCTCGCTCCAAAACTTTACATCTCTATTCCCAAAGGAATCAAATCAATTACAAACATCAAATTTTTCAAAAATCAATTGAGAAAATATTTGCTACAGAGTCAAAGAATCGATTTTATTGAAAATATTCGAGAAGCGGGATCTGAGAAAACATGTTTATATAAATATTACGTTTACTTGTCATATACTTGTTTCTTGCTGTTGTTAGTTTTAACTTGAAATTAATTCAAAATTATTTTTTATTAAAATAATATTTTATTGTGTGTTATTATAATATGTGAAATTTTTTTAATTTTTGAATTATAATATTTTATATGTTTTAGCAACAATAATTTGTAATTATATTTAACATGCTATATGTTCCACATTATCACCATACGAAACAAGTACATGTTGATGACTTTATTATTTACCAATCGCATTATTATCGCAATTTTATGTACTAATGTAGTGTGCAGTATAATAAAGTTATATTCATTTATTTATCATACCAAACACTGGAACAATGCCTTACAGTCTTAGGTGTGTGCACTCGCTAGCAGTACATAATTCAGGAATCTACTACTGCAGTAAGTTTTTTTTATGTTCTGGTTCTCACGAAAAGGAAACCTGGAATGTTCTCAGAGAACATCATGAGAGTCGAGGGATTGTAGGTAGGAATTGGTGTTTGTCTTGAATTTTTGCAGACTGTATGCCGCAGGAAACACCTCCCGAGGAAGTTGTTCCAAAAAGCTTTGCCGATTGTTGGAGGAACGAGCCCTGGATGTTCGAGCGAAGTGAATGAGCTCGTAAGTTCAGCATCACCCATGAGAGGAGTAGCTCTTTTTTGGACATAATCTAAAAGTTTCAGCCGTAAATAATGGGTGGTATGATTAAAAAGAGTATTTGCTTGTACTTAAAGTCAATGCTCCACTTTCACTTCAAAAAATTAAAGCATTTATAGACCGGGATCCCACGCCTATTTTCAAAAATGATAAATAACAGGCTGAATCTTCCTGAGTAGCTTCATTTTGCCGAGACGCCCGATTTTTTCCTCTACGAAAATTCTCGATAGTGGTAGCTACTAAAATGTGCAGGCGTCAATCATGTCGATTTGGTGAGTGCAAAAAAGTCATTAATAACAGTTGGTATGTCGGGGCGTGGCGCAGTGGTTAGAGCGTCCGACTTTGGGTCGAAAGGTCCGGAGTTCGAGCCTCAGTTGCGACTGGGATTTTTTAAATTTAATTTGACCGATTAAATTATTCAAATCTCGTGGCTGGACTGGGGTGAGTCCTGCACAATTCACTGTTGCGTTCCAATTAACAGTGCTGCTCCTAAGGTGGCGCATGGAGTTAGTAACAAGGCCTATCCAGAACACGTGGCTAATGACCATAGCAGTCGATGCCAAGACTCCAAAGAAAAAAAAACAAAAAACAGTTAGTTTTTAAGTTGAACCACGCGATAATTCGATGAAGTCTCGAAAAAACGTTTGTCCTACAAATTGGATGGTAGGACTGAAGAGTCCCCCACTCCCATCATGTACCAATGACGTGGTCATAAAAATTCATTAATAACTAGCGGAGTTTTTTACCTCTGCTTGGTTAATATTTGTATAATTGAGTGGTCATATTGTCCTACAAATTGAATGGTAGGTGTTCCCAGTCCTACGCTACGAAATTGTCAATTCCATGGTAAAAAAAAATTATTAATAACTGTAGGACAATGATAACACATGAAAGGTTAGTGTATTCTTCACCTGAATAATACAGTGTCCTACAAAAAAACGGGTATGTATCGCTAGTCCTACAAAAATTATTCAAAATAACGAATTATTTTGAAATTGTGGTATAGCCAATTTAATATATTTTCATTCGTAAAGTAATGTTACTTTCAATGTATAATTGTTTGTTCAATTCAAAAATATCATAATTTACGTGAAAAGTTTATGAAAAAAGTGGGAAATTTTGTTTAGCTTTCATAATTTTTATAAACATATTGAAAACAACAATAACAAAGTAAAAACATTGAAATAATCAATCTGCCCTCCGGGGCGGCTTAAATTCGCTTAAATTCGCTTTAGCAGATGCAGGGAAACCCGGAAAAACCTGCAACACCACATCGTCGTCTGAAGAGCTGAAATTTATAATTGAAAACTTTCAAAGAGGTCAGACGAATTGTGAAATTCTGCTCTATGGTAAAACAGGATGTATGGTATCTCCAGAGGCCTCAAAAAGTCCAGTTCGAAAGAGATATTATATTTTACGGGGGTCAAGTGGCCAAGTAGTTAAAATACCGATCTTTTATCCACTCTGGTCGCCGCTCGTGTGTTCGAAGCCTAGCGACTGCTTATATTTCTCTGATGGCCCGAGAAAGTGGAAAAGCACGTAAAAAGTGAGAATTCGTTAATCCTTGGCTCTCACAAGTTTCGTCTTTTTAGGGGTGTCGTTCGTAAGGGAACGACATCTGGTTAACGGAAAAATTTATTTTAAACAACAGTTTATGCAACTATCATCAAAGGACCCCGCACACATTTAATGAAAAAAAAGTATTACTGTGAAAATGTCTGAATTTTTGGTATGTTGTTGCTGGAGCTATTATGAGTAAAAGTCTCCATTGGCCCTACTCGATCGTATAACCAGATTCGGCGCTAGAGGGCGACACATCATGAATTTTTAGATTTTTGGAAAAATTTGAATGTATAATAAAATATCAATATACCATTCATATCCAATATTGAACTAGTGAGTGACTGGTCATTACTGACATTCGTGAGAAATATGTTTCACAATACAGAAAAAACGAAACTATGTTTCTACAAGGTAGTCAATAATATAATAAATTATCCTGTGTATGAATACGCAAACGAGTGTATAAGTTGATTGAGTTTATCATTGACGATCAATCAGAATGGAGTTTTGAATTTTGGACACCCTGTAGCTCGAAAACTGGCCCTAGTATCGATCTGTGAACTGGACAACGTAACGAGGATGGCAGGATCAAAAAATCAAATCAAATCAAAAAATATTTGATCATTTTTTATTTCAGAAGGTATATGGTCGAAATATCAGGTAGGCTAGTTAAGCCCGTGGCTTACGGTCAAATAGATTGATTTTACTGCCTTGAAATGAAGTTAATTGATTGGTTTGTTTCACCATGAGCCATGAGCTTTAGATTTGGGTAAGCCATACAATTTTTGCGCTCTCCAAATCAACATGACTTTCGCTTACGCAGTTCATTAGCTACTAATATCAAGAATATTCGTGGAATTGAAAATTTCGGAGCGTAGGACTGGGAACACCTACCATTCAATTTGTAGGACAATATGACCATTCAATTATACAAATATTAACCAAGCAACGGTGAAAAAATCCGCTGGTTATTAATGATTTTTTATGACCACGTCATTGATGCATGTTGGGAGTGGGGGACTCTTCAGTCCTACCATCTATTTTGTAGGACAAAAGTTTTTTCGCGTACTTTATCGAATTATATCGAGGTTCAACTGAAAAACTAACTGTTATTAATGACTTTTTTGCACGCACCAAATCGTCATGATTGACGCTTAGGCATTTTATTAGCTACCACTATCGAGAATTTTCGTAGAGGAAAAAGTTGGGTGTCTGGGCAAAATTAAGCTACTCAGGAAGATTCAGCCTGTTAATTCAGCCTGTTATTAATCATTTTTGAAAATAAGCGTGGGATCCCGGTCTATTACTCCACATAATTCTTAAACTAAGACTATGTACTAGGAGCAATTACTCCATACCTTGCTTCACTTACTTCGATATAATGGACCTACAGAGTATTGTTTTTTTCTCAATTTTTCCAATATTTTTTTTGGCGGCTTTTTATAACGCCGACGAATGAAAATAAAATATCACAGTAGTAGCAACTGTTATCAAGGGACGTATGGTTTCCATAGCCAACTTTTCAATTTTTGGCTTTCATTTTGCTTCCACGGCCTACTCGGTGAATTTCAATAATAATTTTTTTCTGATCTAGTTTCTGGTTAGATACCAACTTGTGATATGTCATTAGAAAGGGAATTGAATGCTGAATAAAGCGAAAATAAAAAAAATAGGGTTTCCATTCAAAATAAGAAAGTTGATGTTACTTCCGGTCAGACCGGAAGTTAACTTCGACATGTCAATATGCTTAAATTCTAGCTCTTATGTCATTATATCGACGCTCCAAATTTCACAAACCTACTTCATACAATAACTGAGATATTCCGTAGGCAATACTTCCGTAGCCACCCGGTATAGAAGTAAATACTCCAGAAATTACTAATGTTGTCAAGCATTTCCTTCATTTGGGAGTGTTTGGTGTAGTTTTTGAGAAGCTACTCATACAGTAACTTCAAATCTTTGATTGAAACGGTATTATGCCTTTTTTATGAATTATGGTAGGAAAGGGAACGAAATGTGTAGACGTAGAACGTATGGGGAGGAACAATACAGCAAATTATTTCGGCAAGTAATTTTTTTGGTTAGCATGCTACTAACTATTAAGCACTGTACTTTTAGCTTAAATGCAAACAGTGTTGAATGGATAGCTAGTGAGTTCTTAGGAAATCATATTAAGATGAGACAAGCACCTTTATAAAATGTAACGGAAATTGGGATATTTATTAAGAACTCTCAACAATCGAACCAATTCGACATTAAACACGTCGCAGTATTTACTACTAGTCAATACTTCCCATCGAAGAATTTACTACATGTAAAATGTTGTACACCATAGGTAGATGCACACCCCAGCAGTAGCAAAGTTCGAGAATATAAGTTATTCGATAATTTCTACTAATGCCAAGTGAGTTTGTTGTAATCAGCAAGGTCGACTTTATAACCACAGGTGATAACTCGCATGTCCCCTATCCTATCCGAGTTTCTTGCTGTGCAATAATAGTTATTTAAGTAACAAGGAATGTAAAGACGTGTTAACATTCGAGGTGAGCGAGTACGAGCCGAGGCAAAGCCGAGGCTTTTCGCTTGCCGAGGATGATAACAGTCGATACATTCCGTGTTACTTATTACGTTTTTCCCGCTGCTTGTTGACATTTCTCAAAATTTGCCTGAATTGAAGTTTGTTTTCTTACCCTTCCTTCATGATTATTCGTTCGCTATTTCATTCTAAGTTGCTTGTGCGTGTAACTAAGTTACCGAATAAGCAGACAACAATAATATTCAAAAGGTCTCATAACCTAAAAATTGATATGAATGAAGCTGAAGGTATTACTTGTCACAGTCAAAGTCATTATTACCCTAGGCATGTAAATGACACTATTAAGTTCCGTTGTCAAGATGAATTAGTAAACGAATGATATAGGCCATTTACCTGTTTTGTTGCTAAGCATGTATGGACTATTTACAGTGTCGGCAGCGGGAAAAAGTTATTTAATGATCATATTTCACACACCTTACAGTTATAACCATTATCTTGTCCTTTTCTGTAAATAAATTCTCGTTAAACCATATTGTGGTTTACCATGCTAGTTTACTGCAAAAATATCATCGCCAAATGATAGTAATACTTTCAAGAAGGCATACTCGAAGTGGAAAGAGGCTTATGGTTATCTAGTAAATTACTTGTCTTCTAGATAATTAAGAATATAATCCACCCTCTTTTCCGAAGGTATATGAAAATGTACCTGGGAAAAAAGATAAATATACTGGGATTATTAAAAGGCCAGAAATTATTAAACAGAATTTACCCATTTAATGATGGCTCCAGGAATTTGGATATGCTAATAAAACTCTGTCTCTCTTTGCAATATCTGTGACCGATAGACATTTGTTTTGTTCAAGGCAATCACCTAATAAACCGTCAGATAGTGACAGATATAGGTGCCCCGTTTTCGCATACAAGCCTCGAATAGGGTTGAAAAGTACATCGATGTTGAGTAAAATCGAGGGAAATTTACGAGAAATGAATTTTAGAGATCTTAATTGATAACATAGTATTCAATAATTCAGCTCGTGCTTCACAGTGAGCATTGAATAATAAATGCTTGTCCAATTTGACACATAAGAAAGTACTACATTCCGTTTACCTATCGACTGCTATGGTCATTAGCTATGTGTTCTGGGTAGGCCTTGTTACTAACTCCATACGCCACCTTAGGAGCAGCACTGTTGATTATTAACGTTTCTGTATCTAAATTTGTGATTTTCTTATTTTATCGTTTGGTGTGGAAGTTCATATGACTGGTTTTGGAAGAATTTAGGCACAGTGAGTGAGCGTAAGACCACTTGCAGGCTGATTCGCAACTGGTGTTAATTTCATTTTGAATTTGAGCTGAATATTAGTTTGTGAATAAGAGCCTGGAGACAACCGCATAAAGACAAGTAAGTATACGCATCGTGGAATTCTAGGGGGAATTCATTTGTGTAAATGACAAATTATATGGGGGGACCCGAGGACCCCTATTCTACTTGAAAGTGGGCTAGTTATGTTTTTACTTCATCCTCTTTGTGATTTATCTTGACCTGCTGAAGCCGTCCGTTCAAGTAAAAGAAAAACCGTTCACAGAGTTTTCCGACAATTCCATATTGATAAAGTTTATCTATCAAGTGTTTATGCTGGACACAGTCAAAAGCACAAAAGCCCGGCTGAAATCTCAAAATATTCCATACGAGCTGCTTCCATAGAATCCAATATTTTTTCGTAGAATTCATGTATTTCGGTGACTGTATAACGACCAAACCGAATTTTAAACGCTCAAAATGAGAAAAAAGTAACAGTCAAGGACCAGAGGGGTACGATTCTCAAATGTCTACTAACATTTGTCGCATGCGACAAAATATATCCATCTCTTTTCAATGCATATTCGAGAAAGGCGATGGACATATTTTGTCTCATGCGACATATGATAGTCGACATTTGAGAATAGGGCTCCAGCAGGTGGTAAATGTTGTTGGGGTTTGAGGAAAAAAAATTCAAACACGAAAACACAAAATGGTGAAATGGGGATGCAGTTTAGGGGTTGAAAACGGTTTTTGCTATTTGCGGCGGAACGTGACCTCTTAGCGGAAAATGTTCAATAGCAAAGTTGTAGATAATAAAAAAATCAAAAACTTTTGATTCAATTCAATTTTAAGCGGTTAAACGATCAATAAACCACCAAGTCACATGAAACATTTGCAAGTAGACATTTTAACAATTAGATTGTTTATTTTTTCTACGACAGTGCGTAAACTAAGCTTTTACGCACTGCTGACCGTGCCTAAAGTAATACTTTTTCGCACAAGTACGTAAAAAAATCACCTGTGCATTAAACACTCAAATTAATGATATAATTGCTACAATTTGGCAATACAATATCTGTCGAAGAAAAAACTTTGTATGAAACACTTTCGTAAAGAGCTTTTTGTACACGCGTCTCATTCAACAAACTTCACGTTCATACAAAAAAGTCCTACTTTACGAACTTGTATCATAAATAGCTATATTTGACTACGAATATACACATATTTGTAGCAGGTCAGGTGGATTCAAAAATAAAGAAAATACACCCTTCACATAAAAACATAGACGTAAAAACATAAGTATGTACATGTAAGACATTTACATTCATGAGTTGACAGACACTCAAAAAAAACATAAGGACATCTACTTTCATGAGTGGACGGATACAATATAATGAGTTCGATGTCTAATAAAAACTGCATGAATTGTAAAAATATCGAACGCTAAACTCAGTCGGAGAGTAAACATTATTATTTGTAAGATACTATATATAGGGTTATGATAAAGTAATGCACAAAATTCATAAAACGTACAACGATCACTTTTGCAAAAAATACAAAAACACGTCAAACTATTTTTTTTATTCCGCATCTTTTGACATAAGTTACAAAAATAACACGTCAAAGTTGTCAAAGTTATGACGTCATCAACAATTTTTTTTTATGGGAAGCTAAGATTTTTATTACATTATGTGATAGAGCTTGTGTTTTTACACAAGGGAAACATAGTTGTAGTAGGGCTCACATAAGAAAAAAAACGAGAAAATGAATAAAAAACGAAATAAACGTAAGTTTCATAATAACTTTTCAATTAACTAAACAGTCCATTAAACCAACTTTGACGTGTTATTTTTGTAACTTATGTCAAAAGATGCGGAATAAAAAAAACAGTTTGACGTGTTTTTGCATTTTTTTCAAAAGTGATCGTTGTACGATTTATGAATTTTGTGCATTACTTTATCATAATACTGTATACTTATTAATTAGAAATCTCATACCCTAGGTACTCTTCAGTCAAATAGAAATTACAATTTTCTAAAAAATGTTTCATCTTCCTCTTAAAAGGGATGAGTTTGAGGTTTTTCCATTCACATGGTAATTTATTGTAAAGATGCAAGTTCAGGGAATTGCGTTGTGAGATTGCAAGTTTATATTTCGGGGGCCTCATGTGGTCTGCTTCCCTAGTTGAATAATCATGGAAATCATTATTTCTGTCGATTTCATTTTTTCTTGTATGTATTTCAAGGAGACTTTGGTAAATATAAATCGAAGGAAGAATAGTATATTCTTCAACGAGCGCATAATGATAGTATTATTCTCGAGGATAAAAATTCCGAAACGAGCCGAAGGCGAGTTTCGGAATTATCCGAGAAAATAATAGCTATTATACGCGAGTAGAAGACTATACTTTCTCTACGACTATACGATAGTCAGAGTTTTAATGAAATCTAATTATTTATGAAAATAATAGATACTTCATTCATTCATTCATTTTGGATTTCAGATTTATTTGATAATAACAATTATACATGAATAATCGGTGTTCATTCATGAATGAATAAATGCCTGAATATATGCCTTCGTCATACATTTACTTCATGTACAAGCTTCTACCAACTGAGCTATAACAGGCACTCGAAAATTTGTGAATGAAATACCTACTACAGAAACTCTGACCAAGAACTGAGAGAGTGTGGAACGTTCAAGTAAAAATTCTTTGGCATACCTTTGTTGCAAGATAGATTTCATCAGGAGCTTCATTGATAAATCCGCTCTATTCATTTTTATATTAGGTACTTGTCACAGATCAAAGTTAAAACTAAGAAAATAGTCAATCTGACATTCGCGGATGCCAAGCTGTGACAAAAGTTCAATCAAGCAAAGCCTTCTTGAGAAATTTGTTTATTAAACCTCTCAGTACCCGTGGATTCTGAAAATTCTGAACCTGTGATTGGCCGAGTGCTGTTGAATAATGAGTTAGGATCCACGGTGTCTTGGAATCATCTTTATTCTTCAATCAAAAATCAATATGTAATGAACGTAGAATACAATAGTCGTAGAGAAAGAGAATTATCAGTTTCTTGAAGAGTTCTCAGCATGAGGCATTATAGTGGGCATCAGCCAACAAACATATAGCAAGTTTTTGAACTTGGAAAGCTCTAATAGAGTGAGGCGAGTTTCCCCATAAGATAATTCCGTAATTCAAATGAGAGTGGAAAAGAGCGTGTTATGAAGATAGAAGGGTAGAATGGTTTATTGAATTTTTAAGACGCCTTAACAAGAATAGCTGAGTGGATAGTTTTTTGCATTGTGTATCTATATGAGTTTGCCAACTCAAGCCATCATCAAGTGCCATACCAAGCAGCTTGACAGATTCTGATCCACATATCTTTCTGTTTGAGGAGCAGATCATCTTTTGAGATTTTCTCTTGTTAAGGTTTAGGTTATTTGCTCTGAACTAAAATTCCGCTTTACCGTCAACATTAGTGGAGATTTCGTTCAATGCAGATATATTTTTGTGGGATTGAATGAAAGTAGCATCGTCAGCGTAGCATACACAGAAGCCTGGACATATAGTGTGGAAAATATCATTCATGTAAATAATAAAGAGAAGCGGACCCAACACGGAGCCCTGAGGTACACCATGGTTTATTTTATAGAGACATTGATGTGCACTGACTGCATTTTATTTTTGAGTTAAGAGCTAAAAGAAGTCAAGTTCCACACCCCTTATTCCATAAAAGCTTAGTTTCTTCAAGAGAAATTCATGCGAGACACAATCGAAGGCCTTGCTTAAGTCATACATTGTTATTGAGGTATGTTCACCCCTTTCAAAACCCTCGACAATGCCTTGCACAACTTTAGAGATTGCTTTTACAGTGGAGCAATTGCTTCTGAATGCAAATTGGTTTTTATTGGAAAAATTATGTCTTTCAAAGAAGCTTTGCTTCTTCACTACGATTTCAAATATTCTCCCAAATATGGGAATTATAGATATTGGTCGGTAGTTGTCTACACGTCCTTGTCACCTTTATTTTATTTATTTATGCATTACTTAAAATGATCACTTATAGACCTTCGAAATACAAAGAAAAACAACAGCACAATTGTACGTGGAAGATAAGGGTATTTTTTTGAAAAATATACTTAACTCGAAAACTAGTCGTCTTCTGAATTGCGAAAAAATCATGCTCATTCGACGCCAAAAAAGACATACGCTTACAAATTTTCATGTAAATTAAATCATTTATACGCGTGAAAAAATAAATACTGAAAAATCGGGTTTTCTCTATTTTGACGGCTAATTTGAGGTTATGTCGAAAAGCGTTGAAAACAATAGTTTTCGATTGTTTCATTATCCACAACTTTGCCACTGAACATTTTCCGCTAAGTGGTCACGTTTCACTGTAAACCTCAAAAAAGACGTTTTGAACCCCTAAATTGCACACCCAATTCACCATTTTGTGTGGTTTCGTGTTTATAGCTATTTGTATTACTAGGGAGGAAAGTGCCACTTTTCCTCCTGCAGGATGTAGTTTACTGCCCGACGCGAAGCGGAGGGCAGTAAACATCCAAGGGAGAAAAAGGCACTTTACTCCCATGTAATACATATGGTTTTTCCTCCTACCCACTCAGTAAACCCTTTTTGTGACTTTGTTTGCAAATAGACCTATTCTTACTTGATGGAAACTATAGACAATACAGTCATGTGTATCTGAGAATCTGCGGTGGTGCAATGGCTAGCGTCTTGGGCTTGTAATCCGAAGGTCCCGGGTTCATCTCCTGGCAATTACAACTTTTTTTTCTCAAGAACGTTATTTTACTTTTTTCTTGTTAGTGATTTGAATTATTGGACATTTAGATAGCTTATACATTTCGGTTTGCTATTGAGTGATTTTCTCATAAGTAATGTTATGTGCCTATTTGAATGAAGTGTTGTTAATTTTTTTTCTAATAGCTGCGCTTGTAGAAAAAATAATGTGTGTATTTCGAGCACAACGTGTCATTGTCGTTCTCCAAATATTAATCTCTTTGTCGAGCAACAATCACTTTGCGCTCTAAATACACATCGTTTACAACTTACTTGAAATGAGGGGGAGGAAAAGTACTTTCCTCTCTAGGGAGGAAAAGTATGAGTTTTCTCCCTGGTTTGAGGGAGGAAAGCGTGTACTTTCTATAGGGGTATGAGGAAAAATATTTTTTCCTTGAAGTTGTAACCTTGGAACTGGACACCTTCCTGTTACTTTTTTTTCACTAAAATTATAGGTACCAGTCTACAGAGCGGAAACCATGCTGGTTGTTCAGTAGGTATTATAGAATTCCTATCCAAAAACTTTAATAATTGATCCAAAAATTTTCGAGATAATGAATGGGATTGTTATGGGACGGTAGTTCTCTAGGTTTCCAGAGTGTCCTTTCTTGAAAATATGAGATAATGTTTCGGAGGTAAGTGTATAACTCACTCCGACCTAAGGAAGACACTGTGTGTTGATATATTTTTTGTATAAATAGTACCTTTCTATTTATAAATTATAATGAGAATTTATTCAACAAGATACACATTTCACTCACACACGCACTGTATACCGTCTCACAATTTCTGAGAAATGCTTATTAATGATGTAGGTATATCATATATCAGCCACCGAACCTAAATTTTGTATTAGTACAATTGAATCGTTTCAGTAAATCGAAGGTTCACTCTTAATCAATCAACTTGAAACCAGGCAAAGATACCACTAACTTCTTTTGCCCTTTGCCCAGCTACCTACTGTGACTTACCTACTAAAATAGCAGCAATCGAAGAATCGAAATATCTCATCGAGCCAATTTCACTAACTTCGTGAAATGTTTGTACTGATTATCTTCTTGCACAATCACATCACGTTTGATTTTTGATACTACCGCTGGTAAATCGTTGTTGAATCTACAGAGAGCAAGATAAGTGCCGAAAGGGTCATCGCATCGATACAACTTCAGCGACGTATCGTTAATGTTTGATATAAGAGAAGGCAATGCAATGGGGAACCCTAAAATACCGGGAGTCTCGACTAGTAGTTGCAGTTGTTCGCTCTTTGGAGAAAGGGGAAGGTTTGGCAATTGTTATGAAATTCAATGGCAGACATCCATTGGTTCAGGGCTGGGCAACGTTTCTTTCACAGAGAGCTGGGGTGAGATTATGAACACTCGATACGAGAGCTGTCACGATACGTAGGCTAGAACGATGTATGTTCTTGATTCGAAACGAAATCAAAACTATGAAATTTCTTTGAATAGAGATAGAATGGAATTATATCTACCATATAGACCATTGATACCGACTCAAGTTGCAATATATTTTGAATTGTATTGGTTTTCATAATTGCTAAAATCTGACATATGTCAAACTAACTACGGATCGAGTGTTCGTAATCGCACCCCTGATTTGATAGACAAGGATGATGTATTGTTATTTTTACAGAATCAGAATTTTACCTCGCAAAAATACTTATTTTGTATTAGCGGCAAGCTTTTGAATCTGTTACGCACAGAATAACCTACGTCCCACATTTAATGAAAATGTTTTTCATTCCATTACATTTCTATAAAAGATTTTTTATCAATTTTACTCAATTATGTTTAGTCATTCTGAAAATCTGTACCTAAAACCCTCACAATCCAATTTTGAACGAATCGGACCATAACTAAAAATATCATCTGCCATACTAGAGTTGCCATTTTGTTGTTTTTTTTTTCAACAAAAATTCTGTAATAGGTACATTGTCATCGCAACTATGAACACTTACCAAAGTTCAAGTTGTTCGGACAACTAGAAGTGGTTCAAAATTCAGCTGCAAGATTTGTCCTACACATACATACATACTTACTAACAGGGCAAGTTGAATAAAAGCTTTTGAAAAAAAAAATTGGACATTGCGTAAACTTAAAAAATTGGAAAACCTTGCATAAATTCAAATCCAATTATTCTAAATTACATTAATTCACTAGATGCTCAAAGTGTTCTACATGAACTGCCATACATGAGTATAAGTTGTCTCGAAACGCTGTCTGACGTTTTTTGAGCAATTTATACAAAATTTTACAATTTGTGAGTTCGTACAAAGTTAATTTTTTCCAATTTTGTTATGTTTTCGTGAATTGTTCACATTAGCTATCAAATCAAGTTTCATAAGTTGGGATATGAAACAGTTGTTTTTCCCGCAATAGAGCGCCAAATTGAAAAGTAAGGTAGCGAACACTCACATGTCTGAATTCCTTGTGAAATTACCTTCTCAATGCTGTGTCACACTTAGTATTTTCTCTATTCAAATTGTATGAGTAACCAAGGGGTGGGGAGAGTGGTATGACAGTTGAGGTTATGATACGAAAATGTCCCCTTGGATTTGAAATCAACGTGTTTTTGCATTTTTTCCACAACACATGTATTTTGAAGAATTCGTTTTCGGTGCCGGGTCGAATCAAACCATAACTACAAATTTCGCCCGCCATCTTGTTTTTTGAATCGACAAAAAAATCATAATTTCCGAACCTGAAAATCCCCACATACAAATTTTTATTCAAATCAGACCATAATTATAAATGTCGTACGCCATCTTGGAGCCACCATATTGTCTTTTCTTCATTGACAAACAAATCATAATTTTCGACCCTGAAAACCACCACATTTCAATTTTGAATCGAATCGCACGATAATTGCAAATCTTGTCCTCCATTTTGGAGCCGCCATTTTGTTTTTTCCATTAGAAAAATTCCATAATGCATTGTCACCGAATTTATGTCAAATCAGCTTACAAATGAAGTATCAAAATTTGGAATACGGAACAGTTGTTTTTCCCGAAAGAGGGCGCCAAAATAAAAAGTTAGGTAGCGAAAATTGACATGGCTGAATTCCTTATGAAGTCATCTTTTAAATTATGTATCACACTCACTACTTTTCCTTACTACTTTACTATTCAAATTGTTTGGGTGATAGTGACCAAGGGGTGGGGGAGGAGTATGACAGTTGAGGTTATGATAGGAAGATGTCCCCCTTGGATTAAAAATCGACGTGTTTTTGAATTTCTTTCACAACACATGTGTTTTGAAGATATTCGATCTGTTTCGTTTTCGGTGCCCCACCCTGTATATATAAATCCTTTATTTTCGTCTATTTTGCTAATATACATTTTGAAGTCATTGCATAAGTTTTAAAAATGAACAATACAATATATTCTCACATATTAGGAATTTGAACCCTTGTCATAAAAAAATAATTATATATATAGAAACGTGTATTCTTTTCGACCGTACTTCAATAAGTTATTTGGAATTCTCGGGTACCTACGCGGTCTGTCAACCAATAAAACTCATTCGTTTTTAATCTTCGATATTTTGTCAATTTTTGTTGACTTCTTCAGGAAGAGCTACAAATTTGATCAGGTAATGGACAGACATTAAAATTAACAATTCTTATATGAAATTCAAAATAATCTCTCAACTTACAAAAATCATAATTTTAGATCCAGTGAGTAATCAAAAGACCAGATTGTTCCTTGAAATGTTTCATATAAATAAAAAACCGAATACCGTCAACTACAAAACTGATACAGGACAGCTAAGTATTATATATAGTAACATCTTGCAGAACATAATGTTTGTGTGCAATTGATTGTTGGTATCCTTTAAGCAGTAATCTACCTAAGTTAGTCACCATCAAAGAGACTAAACTAACAAGGAGGGTTTAATAAGCTCTAGATAATCAGAATCTTGTAGCATCAACGCGTCATAGTGACGTACTTGCATATGAGTACAGAGTCGAACTCGAACCAAGCAACAAAACTGTTAGCAGTAACTCTCATATACCAAGAGCTAGTCCGTCACTGTCTATAGAGAACGGCGGCCATGACACGTCCAATTACGTCACATTTCGTCACAAATGTTCTTTCATCTTTTTCTATCAGTGTCCCCATTGTCTTATGGGGATTAGACTCTCCTGTTAAATAATGTTTAGTCACCTTGAGTCACCATGACTTGTAACTGTCATCAATTTTTGAACAGAAGTTGTCAAACTCAAAATGAGTTTGGTTTCACCTACTCATAATGTAGCCA
This sequence comes from Chrysolina oricalcia, assembly GCA_944452925.2. Taxonomy (NCBI): domain Eukaryota; kingdom Metazoa; phylum Arthropoda; class Insecta; order Coleoptera; family Chrysomelidae; genus Chrysolina; species Chrysolina oricalcia. The sequence continues at coordinate 13,952,549 of OX101828.2, forward strand.
GACAGTATAAACCTAAGTCTCTGTAGTTTTCGGTATAATTTCAACCATAATTTACAATATGATTGAACCATCTCTGTGATTTTTGTAAGTTGATGGATTATTTTAAATTTCATGTAAGAATTGTTAATTTTACTGTCTGTCCATTCCCTGATCAAATTTGTAGCTCTTCCTGAAGAAGTCCACAAAAATTGACGAAATGCCGAAGATTAACAACGAATGAATTTTATTGGTTGACAGACCGCGTACCCGAGAATTCCAAACAAGTTATATGCATACAGTACTTCTCACAGGGCACTGAACATAGGTAGAGTTAGAGCAATTGATTATTGTCCGGCCTATTTTCAAACTTTTCAACAAATAATACTTTAATCTGACGCAATATGCATCCTTGATCCTTGAAAATACCATTTGACAGTTTGCACTTTCTCAGCCATTTCGTAAACCATGGTCAACAATGTTATTACGTCTTTAAATGAACTACCTATATAGTGTATTTGCCTCCGTATTTGCTAGATAATTATTAGGATGTCACGGTGACAGTTATTCTCATCGTGAACAGCGATATTCTCTCCTATGTTCGCAGTGCTGTGAGATGATCTGTATACAGATAATCTCACGATGATAGGAACATAGGTAGAATTGGAGGAATTGATAATTGTCCGGCCTATTTTCAAACTTTTCCACAAATAATACTTTAATCTGACGCAATGTACGTCCGTGATCCTTGAAAATACCATTTGACAATTTGCACTTTCTCAGCAATTTCGTAAACCATGTTTAACAAAATGTTATTACGTCTTTAAATGAACTACCTATTAGTGTCTTGGCTAGATAATTATTAGGATGTCACGATGACAGTTATTGTCAACGAGAACAGCGACGCCGAAAACGGCGAAAACTGAAGGGATTGGACGATAGTTAATTGGTCATATTCTCTCCTATGTTCGCAATGCTGTGAGATGATCTGTATATACACACATGTATACAACACAGATACACATTCTTATACACACACCTACTTTCATCTATATGCGCGCACACACATTTATACACCCATACACATTCTAAAAAATATTTGATAAATACACAAAATACGTTAAACATTCTAAAACATAATATGTACTTCAGTCATAGCTAAATATTAAAACGAACTAATCAAAATGAGGAAGTGGCCACTAGGTTTTTATTTAAGAAAATATGTCAGCCGACATGTGCGAAGTGCAAAGAGAGACAAAAAAGTGCACGAAATCCTTATCGATTCACAGATTCCCGAAAATTTTAGTTATTCATTTGAGACGGTTTTCTTCAACAGAAAGATTCCGAGGAAAATTCAATGTTACCATTGATTTTCCGTTAGAGGGTTGGATATGAGTATTTATATAGCAGAAAACGTAACCCCTTGTTGATATAGCCTATATGCATTATCTAATCATAGTGGGACTACCCATAGCGGACACTACACAGCCTACTGAATGGGATAAAAAGGTTTTGTTGATATATATCGTAAGAATTGGATTTTCGAACCATTGTATTATGTTGATGATGTCATTTTCAACTTTATTCTGGAGATCATGCCAGTTTTTAAAGACTCAACGTTTTTCGTACTCAACCAAAACTGTATCTATTACCGTTTCGAATATCCCCATGGTGGACCTTATCTTGGACTCACTGTATAACATGTATAGTCAAAATCAGTCTAAACGTGCGGGTGTGAGACTTACCCTGCGTCAAGTCACCGGTCGGACCAGGCACGCGCGTTCAGTATGAAGTATGACCATGAGTCGGACCGACCAGATGATTGAAAATATTGGTCACATACAAACAGTTCTAATGAGGTCGTCAAGTCAACCAAATGACCGCGCTGGTCGAATCATATTGGTCAGACCGTAGACTTGACTCAGCCTAAATCACCGACTAACATTCTAGTTTAATCATTTTCCATTATGTTGAATCATACACTTTCAAATAAAATCACAACGATAAATGAGACCGACATTTACGATTTTGACGTGCGAAAAGAAGATGTGTTGATATTTTTCAGCGGCTCTAACCTTTCAGACTCACCGGCTTTGTTTTGATTAATGGATGACAGTTCTGTATATTTGACAGTTTGAAGTTTGTGAAATGCAGAATAAAAATCAATTCTCCGGTTTCTACATCCGCAAGCAAAAAAAATGGTACTGAATCTTTTGAGTTATTTCGAAACTGAAAAATGAAATGAAGGTTCGTCTGATAATAATATACAGGAAACAGTAGCAAGAGCACTGGGAGTAAGTTTGAGATCTGTGCAGAGAAAAAAAAATATGACAAAAGTGACGCTTCCAGTTTTGAAGGATGCTCTGAAAAAGCGAGGTGTTTTAGAAATTGGACTGCGTTGTCAAAATTGATTAAAAACTTTTTTTTTCGCTTTAAAAAAGATTGTAACCGAAAATATTTATGTGAAATGCCTCAAATTGTAAGTTAACGTGTTCAGTTTTTGAAAAAATATACTGAAAATTACGATTAAAAATTAAGACAAATTGTGTTTTTAGACGAAACGTGGATATTTTCAAATGGGAGTGGGTCAAAATCATGGCAGGATGAGCCCGTAAAGAGTTTTAAATGAAAAAGAGGATGCGGTCCGGGAAAACGGTACATTATATTACATGCCGGTTCTTCAAAAGGCTTCGTTCCAGAAGCAAGTTTGATTTTTTTTTTTCAAATTTTGGATTATCATGATAACATGAATTGTGACATGTTCGAAAAGTTGCATAGAGAACGGTTCATTTTTGACAATGCCCCTTATCATTCAAGAATATTAAATAAACAGCCTAATTCTTCTTGGAGAAAAAGTGACATTTATGAGTGGTTAGAATCACATAAGCAAAATGTGTTATAAAATATGTTGAAATCAGAACTTCTGTCGATTGCAAAATCCATAAAAAAACCTACAATGTATGCCGTGGATGAGATATTACGTGAGCATGGCCATGAGGTATTACGGCTACCACCATACCATTGCCAGTTCAATGCAATAGAACTAATATGGGCTGGGGCTAAATCATACTATGAGAAACATGTGGTTAATGGCCTTAAATCCGATGAGGTGGAGATGGTTTGGGAAGCTGCATTGGACCACATTACAGAGGAATATTGGAAGAAATCGGTTGAACATACCGAAAAATTAATAAGGGATTGGTGGGATCGAGAACGCTCACTCGATGTGGAAGTAGCACCTGTGATAATAGTTCCATATGAAAACGATTCCGAAAGTGATGATTTTATTAGTGACATTGATTATTTCTGAGTCTACCTTGTTAAAATGAATTCTATTAATATTTTTTTCTCTTCATTAAACAATTATTCTCATCCACATAGCTTTTTAGAAAGGTGCTATGGCAGTTCAAAAGGTATCGCTGCGAGTAACTGCTTTCGCAACTGTACTGTTTATTCCAAAAACATTGCACAAACGATTTTCGTGCTAAACATGCATGATATCATGAAAATATACCTTAATAAATAATTACAAAACATTTTGATAACCCCTAGGTTTTTCAATTTGATTCATATGCACGTTGACCTTTGAACCCGCACGATAAGACCGATTTTGACTATATCAGGTTATTCCCTGTATGTTTTAAAAATATTATGAATATTTCAAAAAATATTCTAAGATACATTATCTACTTCTTCGCCACTGGAAACAGATTACACCTTGAACAACGCATGACGTATAAAATTTTAACGAAAGATACAAATTTTGCAAGTTACGAACTATTGACCTTATGCAGATTATATTTTGATGCCCTCTTAATAAGGTTGAATTAAATATTAGTAAAGCTTGCCATGCAGTTTCCTAGTCATGCACAAATACAGAATATGTAGGTATGTAAAAGTTAAAATCACAGAAGGTTGTCAATTGACATACACTGGATACTGATGCGATATCGGCTTGTGTTTTGTAATCAAATTATAATTTGAATATTAAACAACAAGGTTTGAAAACGACTCTTTGCACACGAGCGAGACAAATTGGTGGACTGAACGTGCATTTTTACACGCTTAGTCGAAATTGAATTTCATAACTTTCCGTTTCCGTATACGATACGCAAAGATGTAGATAAAAATAAAAGACGCAAACGGCCTATACTACTTTTAGACCGAGATCTCACGCCTATTTTCAAAAATGATTATTATAACAGGCTGAATCTTCCTGAGTAGCTTCATTTTGCCGAGACGCTCAACTTTTTCTTCTACGAAAATTCTCGATAGTGGTAGCTAATAAAATGCGCAGGCGTCAAACATGTCGATTTGGTGAGTGCAAAAAAGTCATTACTAACAGTTAGTTTTTCAGTTGAACCTCGAGATAATTCGATAAAGTAATCGAAAAAACTTTTGTCTTACAAAATGGATGGTAGGACTGAAGAGTCTCCCACTACCAACATGTACCAATGACGTGGTCATAAAAAATCATTAATAACCAGCGGATTTTTTTACCGTTCCTTGGTTACTATTTGTATAATTGAATGGTCATATTGTCCTACAAATTGAATGGTAGTTGTTCCCAGTCCTACGCTCCGAAATTGTCAATTCCATGGAAAAAAAATGTATTAGTAATTGTAGGACAATGATAAGACGTGAAAGGTTAGTGTATTCTTCACCTGAATAACAGTGTCCTACAAAAAAACGGGTGTGTATCGCTAGTCCTACAAAAATTATTCAAAATAACGAATTATTTTGAAATTATGGTTCAACTAATTTAACACGTTCAGTCCTCGGTTTTATTATAGACATGCGTATGGCCTGATATGACTTTTTGGGCAATGGCTATGCCACGTTCTTGATGTGTCTTATATAAGTGTAAAATGTGAAAATAAACCAACCATTCGAGGTAATTTTTGTATAACGCACCGGTGCGTCATGAGCACTGAAGAAGTAACTTTTGGTGTGCGCATATATGAAAATATTCCAACATTGAAAATACAACTGCCTGTTATATTCAAGAAGGTAACCGACGCACCCGTGCGTCATGCGCATTTCTGTAAAAACGGTTTGACGCATTGGTGCGTCATGAGCAATGAATGTGTTAATATACTTTTATTCGTAAAATAAAGTGCATATAAAAAATGCATAATTATTTATTCAATTCAAAAATATCCTAATTTACGTTAGAAGTTTATGAAAAAAGTGTGAAATTTTGTTTAGCGTTCATAATTTTTATAAACATATTGAAAGCAACAATAACAAACTGAAAACATTGAAATAATCAATCTGCCCTCCAGGGCGGCTTAAATGATGTCGCATTCGCTTTCACAGATGCAGGGTATCCCGGAAAACCCTGAAACACTACATGTCGTCGTCTGAAGAGCTGAAATTTATAATTGAAAACTTTTAAAGAGGTCAGACGAATTGTGGAAATCTGCTCTACGGTAAAATAGGATGTATGGTGTCTCCAGAGGCCTCAAAAAGTCCAGTTCGAAAGAAGATATTATATTTTACGGGGGTCAAGTGGTCAAGTAGTTGAAGTACCGATCTTTTATCCACTCTGGTCGCCAGTCGTGGGTTCGAAGCCTAGCGACTGCAGCTATTTCTCTGATGACCTGAGAAAGTGAAATAGCACGTAAAAAGTAAGAATTCGTTAATCCTTGGCTCTCACAAGTTTCGTCTTTTGATGGCTGTCTTTTGTAAGGGAACGACATCTGGTTAACGGAAAAATTAATTTTAAACAACAATTTAAGCAACTATCATCAAAGGACTCCGCACACATGTAATGAAAAAAGGTGTTACTGTGAAAATGGCTGAATTTTTTGTATGTTGTTGCTGAAGCTATTCTGAGTAAAAGTCTCCATTGGCCCTACTCGATCGTATGACCAGATTCGGCGCCAGAGGGCGACACATCATAAATTTTGAGATTTTTGGAAAAATTTGAATGTATAAAAAAATATCAATAAACCATTCATATCCAATAATGAACTAGTGAGCGACTGGTCATTACTGACATTCGTGAGAAATATGTTTCATAATACAGAAAAAACGAAACTGTTTTTCTACAAGGTAGTGATATAATCCATCTCCTGTGTATGAATTCGCCATCGAGTGTATAAGTTGATTGAGTTTATCATTGACGATCAATCAGAATGGAAGCCAACCGATCAAAATATAATACAGCTAAGCAGACGGGGTGTTTGAAGTAATAAGGGGTTCAACATTATATACCGGGTGGCTACGGAAGTATTGCCTACGGAATATCTCAGTTATTGTATGAAGTAGGTTTGTGAAATTTGGAGCGTCGATATAATGACATAAGAGCTAGAATTTGAGCATATTGATATGTCGAAGTTAACTTCCGGTCTGATCGGAAGTAACATCACCTTTCTTATTTTAAATGGAAACCCTATTTTTTTTTTCTTTTCGCTTTATTCAGCATTCAATTCCCTTTCTAATGACATATCACAAGTTGGTATCTAACCAGAAACTAGATCAGAAAAAAATTATTATTGAAATTCACCGAGTAGGCCGTGGAAGCAAAATGAAAGCCAAAAATTGAAAAGTTGGCTATGGAAACCATACGTCACTTGATAACAGTTGCTACTACTGTAATATTTTATTTTCATTCGTCGGCGTTATAAAAAGCCGCCAAAAAAAATATTGGAAAAATTGGGAAAAAAACAATACTCTGTAGGTCCATAACTTAAATAGGAACATACAACTTTTTCTTGCCTGTACTATTCAGCATAACCATTCCTTTCTAATGATATAATAGAAAATAATTTTTTGAACTGAGATACCGAAAAATCCAATTATTATTCTTCAAATAACAAAACAGATTATCGCCATACGCAAAAATAAAATTAAAAATAATGTGGAATGATAAATTATATCCTGTAGGTTCTAGGTTAAATAGGAACATAAACGTACTTGGTCTGTGCCATCGTCCATAGATATTCTAATATCTACCTATGGACGATGTTTGTGCTATTCAGAATAATCATTCCATTGCAATAATCATTCGAACCAAAATATTAACAAGTAGGCTGATTAAGATGTATTTTGGAATGAAACAAAAAAGAAATGAGAGCTGTCACGAACGCTGCTATCCATATTATTTTGACGTTCGAAGTAGTGTTTTTGATTCTGCCATTTTAAAAGGGTTTGGAAATCGAAATCAGTTAGTGGAATATTCAAAAAATGCCCCGTTATTCACGAACCGAACAAATTGACATGCTTCTCATTTATGGTGAATATTTAAAAAATTCTTATGCCGCAGAACGATTGTATTTAGAGCGATATCCAGGGAGGCAGCAACCGTCAAGAAGGTATTTCCAGTGGCTTGAAGAAAAATTAAGAACTGAGCCTGATGTTCACGAAGACCAAGAAGCATTTGTAATTAATGAGGAAACTGAAATTAATGTATTAGCTTTAGTACAATATGATAGCACAATTTCCTCAAGGCAGATTGGCGCCGAATTAGCTATAAGTAAGGACTCTGCTAGGAAAATTTTGAAAAAACATCGATTGAAATCCTTCAAGTATCAGTTGCATCAACATTTGTATGAAAATGACGGTGAAAGGCGCCTGGAATATTGTAATTCGTTTCTTCGACAAAATGCTGAGAATCACCTATTTAACTATTATATCTTGTTTACGGACGAGTCAAGATTTACCAACAATGGATTATTTAACAGGAATAATACAAGGTAGGTACTGTACTTTATTTGGATTATTGTCGATAGTCGAAGTGTAAAGTGCTAAAAGTGTGAACGGTCTTTTGTTCCAGGTACTGGGCGATAGCAAACGAGCACCGGTTTCGACAAGGCGGCTTCCAGGAGAGATTTGGTGTGAATGTTTGGGCAGGAATAGTTGGAACTCATATTGTTGGCCCCATTCTTTTTCAAGGCCAACTAACCGGAGAGAGATACTTTAATTTTTTAACGAATGAAATATCGGAATTCATTAACAACCTACCTGCGGAAATAACTGAGAGAATGTACTTCCAGCAAGATGGCGCCCCTCCGCATAATTCAAGAATAGCGAGAAATTATTTTCAAAATCGCTTTCAAGAGAGACTTATAACAACCCATGGTCCAGTCAGGTGGCCACCAAGGTCACCTGATCTTACTCCATGCGACTTTTTTCTATGGGGACATCTTAAAAATAGGGTGTATTCCACACAGCCTACAACTTTACATGAGCTAGAAGTAAAAATTCGTAGAGCTTTCCAAGATATCACGCCCCAAATGTTGAGAAACGTTTTACATGAAAATATCACCAGAGTCAATAAATGTATTGACGCTGAGGGAATGCATTTCGAACATTTGTTTTGAATTTATTTTATCTTTAATCCTATCAATTTGAATTTTTTTTTCGATAAATCTGTTTTTTCGTTATTTGAAGAATAATAATTGGATTTTTTGGTATTTCATTTCAAAAAATTACTTTCTATTATATCATTAGAAAGGAATGGTTATGCTGAATAGTACAGGCAAGAAAAAGTTGTATGTTCCTATTTAAGTTATGGACCTACAGAGTATTGTTTTTTTCCCAATTTTTCCAATATTTTTTGGCGGCTTTTTATAACGCCGACGAATGAAAATAAAATATCACAGTAGTAGCAACTGTTATCAAGTGACGTATGGTTACCATAGCCAACTTTTCAATTTTTGGCTTTCATTTTGCTTCCACGGCCTACTCGGTGAATTTCAATAATAATTTTTTTCTGATCTAGTTTCTGGTTAGATACCAACTTGTGATATGTTATTAGAAAGGGAATTGAATGCTGAATAAAGTGAAAAGAAAAAAATAGGGTTTCCATTTAAAATAAGAAAGTTGATGTTACTTCCGGTCAGACCGGAAGTTAACTTCGACATGTCAATATGCTCAAATTCTAGCTCTTATGTCATTATATCTACGCTCCAAATTTCACAAACCTACTTCATACAATAACTGAGATATTCCGTAGGCAATACTTCCGTAGCCACCCGGTTTTGTCTTTTTAGCTGATGACATACTATTACTATCTCGGAAATGGAGAGATAAGGTCAGGTAAATCAGACAAAAGTTTTCTATTTTGGGGAGCAATAATAACGTTTTTTCAAATCTTGAATATCAATGTTTGTTATCGAGATATTTGCCAAAAACTAAAATTATCGAATTTCGTTTTATCGCTCTACCGCCTCCATTTCGAATGATATAAGAAAAAGTCAGAGGAACTTTCAATAATTCATATCTGTTATGATATGATTTAAAACAATTTTCAATGCGACGTTTAGTTCATTAGATTCCATCATCAACTTAATTTTTTCAAATACGACCTCCAGTTTTTTTCATCGATTTTTGTAGCCACTTTCATAACAAATTCAGCTATGTATTACAATATATGTGTTTCTCGACGTTTTTTGTTGAATAAACATCATCAATATTTAGTCATACAATTCCAGTCAGTGCACTTTCAAAAAAAGTCAGATGAACTTTCAATACTGTTTCATATTTGTTGTAATATCATATGAACCAATTTCCAATGCGACGTTCTGTTCATTAAATTCCATCGTCAACTTTATTGTTTTGAATGTGGCCTCTAGGTTTTTTCATCAATTTTAGTAGCCACTGTTTTAACAAATTCAGCTCATGATCACTGTATAGTCGAACAATTCCCGGTCAGAGCTACATCAAAAAAGTAAGAACCAATATTTTTTGGAAATTGTGAAAGGCTTTCGCGGCCATAGTTGCTTGAATAATGGTTTGTCGGGTTCTTGCGCTCACCAAATCAACATGACTTTCGCCTACACATTAAAATTTAATAAAAACGACAGTGAAACACAAGGATTGGTTTGAAATAACCAAGCACTAAACAGATAGATTCTTAATCACTAACATCTTTTAAGACCTTCCTACTGTTACATACATTCATATAGAATAAATCAAGGCCATGAGAAAACCTGTTGGAAGATTCTTTTAAGACCTTCCTACTGTTACATACATTCATATAGAATAAATCAAGGCCATGAGAAAACCTGTTGGAAGATTCTTTTAAGACCTTCCTACTGTTACATACATTCATATAGAATAAATCAAGGCCATGAGAAAACCTGTTGGAAGATATTTTGATTTTATTAAAAGGGGAGTGATAAGCATAGTTGGTTGTATTTCATGAAACAGTGAAAATTTCAGAGGTGGGCGAGTTTTATAGACTGGAGTTTTCAGTGCTATAGTCTCAAGTAGTTTAGAGCAATTGATGTTGCCTGAGACTATTTTCTGTAAGAATACTATGTCAGTAACACATCTTCTGTAAGAAAGTGATTGTATATTCAGCAGTTGCTCTAGCTCCGCATATACATATTATTCTCTAGCTAGCCCAATTATATACGCGCAACATTTCAAAAAAAAATTCTTGAACTCTCTCAATTTGTCGAACATAACATTCATAGTGTGGAGACCATACAATTGAACCATATTCAAGAATAGATCTAACATGTGATCAGTACAGTATTTTCAAGGTATTATAATTGAAATATTTGCATATTCTGAAGGAAACATCCAATATTTTATATGCTTTGGCTGTGATTTCCTTAATGTATTGATCAAAAGTGAGTTTGGTATCAATTTTTATGCCCAAATCCTTAATTTCATTGACACGTGATAGTTGGTTACCGAGGACTTGATATGGAAAGTTGATAAATGATTTCTCTCGCAAAAAAGATATGACAAAACACTTTTTTCTACGGATGCTATACAACGTGCCACTTCTCTCATCGCTTTCATATGTTCAAAACGAAAGATTTTTCACGTAGTGAGAAATATCCGCCAATACAGTGAGAAATAATTTCTCATAGTGAGAAATAATTTCTCATAGTGAGAAATAATTTCTCACTGTTATCACGATAACCCAAGTTAGTCATGAATTGTTACATGTCAGGTTGATATGACACGTTCTCCACGTTGACAACGCTACGCCGACGATTCGCGTGCAATATCCAAGAAGCCTATTGTTAGCGTTTCTATAACAACAATACCGAAGCAGTTAAAATATAAATGTTAATTACTATTTTAAATAAATTATAAAAATGAGTTAATGACATACAAGTATTTTAATTTTCAATACTTGAAAGCAACCCATCCGTAGAAAAAGTACAATGTACAATTCGTGAGAAAATGACATATTTCTCACTCGCTTGATTTGCAACAACAAACTTCTGCGCTCGTGAGAAATATGTCGTTTTTCTCACTTGTTGTACAATATACTATTTCACATTAAGATCCATCCTACTCTATTAATACACTGTGTACCAGCTAAAACTTGTCACCCCCAAATCTACGAGCTCGTGAAAAAAATTGAACATCGCTCAGACCCGTCGATTTCTATTTCAAGAGGGAACACATTGCTCAACATTTTTGGAGTCACTGCACGACAACAATTCTCCTGCGTAGATCATCAAGCGAAGTTGGCTGTGTAATATAATCTTTGGATTTCAAATGATCCCATGAGAAGAAGTCTAATGGTGATAAATCAAGAGATCTAGCCGGCCATACTGTTGGTCCTCGCCTTCCAATCCATCTCCCTGTGAAATTGACGTGCAGGTGCAACAAAATGTGGAGGAGCTCCATCTTGTTGAAAGGTGAGCTGACCTTCAAGTAGCCTATCGTCGTCTTCAAGTAACTGAGTGATTCTGCGGTTCACAGTTGTATCAAGAAGTTCAAGATACGTTTTTCCGTTGAGGTTACCATCTATAAAATATGGATCTACAATATGGTTTCCCAGAATATCAGCGCCCATACATTCAATTTCTGTGGAGTTTGTGAATGAGTTCCCCTGTACCGATAGGGATTTACGTCACTCCAGTATCTGCAGTTGTGCCTGTTCACATGTCCATTTAAATAAAAAGAAGATTCGTCAGAAAAGCACAAATTGTAGAAATAATTATTATCACCAATTAGTAATTGACTCATGATTTCACAAAACTCTGTACACGTTGTCAGGATCATCTTCATTCAATTCTTGTACATTCTGCATTTTATAAGGATGGAATTTTTGTTCTTTCAGAATTCGATGTACGCTGCTTTTGGAAACTCCAGAAATAGTCTCAAGTTGTCTTAAAGATTGAATGTTGTCCATCACTGCATGTCCTACAACTGCAACAGCGACCCCTTCATTTCTCATAGGCTTCTCTCTTTCATGTTTTCTATTCAGCAGTGATCCCGACTCCATGAACAACTTATTCATTAATTGAAGCACACGTACTAATATGATGTGGTTTTTTCTGGATGAATTTCATTGACAATTTCCCTCACATTATATAAACCAACCAAATGCCATCATTTTTTGAATTCAAACCAATGTGAAAAGGACTTTTCGAAAACACTGTCTCCAGCCATAGAAATATATATTATATACTTACTCTAGAATGCTAATCCCGCCAATTTTCACGATGTGCGCATGCTCGTCATCAGTGTAGTTTGGGTAGATCGTTGCCAAGTTTGAAAATAATTTGGTGTTCCAATTAAGAGTTTTTTGTTATGAGGCAATAAAACACATGTCATTTGAAACAGAGAAATTTGACAACGCCTCGGACAGCGCATTTAGGACTTTTTGAAACCGAAAAGAACCTTTTAGAGATAGATTACTCCGAATTTTAGGCGCGACAGAAACTTATTTAAAACAATAATGTACCCTATGCTACTGTAATTATAATGACCGTGCAACAGTGCTTTTTCATCAACAGGAAGACTTGTCACTAAGATCTGTCAGAGATCAGAGACGGTTTTATGAATTTCAAATTTTCTCTTGATTTGTGTGGTGTTTGTTGTTGTTGGTTATTCTTTCATCATTCGTGAATTTGCATTAATCTTGTTCCTTTAAAGACAATTTCTAATAAAGCCGTTTCTTCCTACAAATAAACAATGAACTGTTTAGTGTTACCTGATATAAATTATTTTTGGTAGATAATGAATTTTTTTATATACCTATATGCTTTGCTCAAAACAGCTTGAATATTATTTAAGCTTGACAAAGAAGGCATGATTTTTGATTATTGTTTTTAAGAAGAGACCCCAGCAGAACTTTTGAGTTAGAAAATTGTAATTGGTGGCAGACATTTTCCTCATGAAGATTCATGTGAAAACGACTAAAGAATAATTTGAAAACTAGTGCAGTACTAATGTAAGTGTCTGCGTAAGCCTGCATGGCGAGTGATACAACTTTCTGCCACACCGCTTATATTATGAGTTCTAGATTCCTACAAAAAGTACTAAATAAACATACATAGCATCGTCACAGAAAATTAATTTCAATATGGAAGTGCTTTTCTTTGATGGCAAGGAAAATGCTTCTGGCCTCGCTTTTTCATGCACCCCCATTGTGGAAATTGCACTAAGGTAATACAACCAGAAATATCCGATTTGAGTTGAAATTATTCATGATATTAGCTGAAATAAATTTTCATAGTTTTTTGTACTTTCAATTTATTTTCCGAACCAGTGCTTCCTTGAAATTCGCACCGACGATTTGGGGTGGTTCCGTAGGTTTTTGTTGATTAACTACAGCTGAAAAGTTAATGTAATACCAAAAATCAGTCGCTTCAGAGCGATAAATAATAATAATAACCGTACTCTACTTTCTGATGGCCTTTGCTGAATATTTGGGATCATAAATATGTGAAAATATGTATTAAAATGGGCTAAATACAAATAACAGGTATTGGCGAAAGAAAATAAGATCGCAGCGCCACCTATAGCAAGACTTTGAACTACGAATCACGGACAAAGGTTTTTGACTTTACACGTGTTCATATGGCGTTTTGACGATCTGTACTCCTATTTTCAAACAATTTGTGAAAATTTGTGATTTCTCTAACTAAAAAGTGATTGTGTTTCTATTGAAAGACTCGAAAGAACGTTTCAGTCAGGTGATTTAAAGGAATTTCATCTCCGATTAGTTTTGAATGCTTCTGCAATTCAAGGTTGCATGGCGTTTTGATGATCTGTTCTCCTATTTTCAAACAATTTGTGAAAATTTGTGATTTCTTTAACTGAAAAGTTATTGTGTTTCTATTAAAAGACTTAAACGATAGTTTCAGTGTAGTTTACAAATATTTTACTTGTTTTTGTAGGTCATGATTTGCGATCAATTATTGATCTGATTCATTCATCAGTCTGTTTGTCAAACAAGCATATACTTTCCAATTTTCACTTTCAAAATCCATGCTTTCCTTTGGTCAATTTCTTCAATCTGGTCGAACCAATTGGTGATTTTTTAACCTTGCTTTTATTTTTGGGTGAAATTTGTGATATCCCACATTTTCCTTCTTGCCATATGTCCTGCATCCTGGGACTGAACAACTAAGATTGTATTTTCCCATATTTGGCAGTCTATCGACAATATAAACCAAAAAAATACGAACAGAAGCAGAAATCGAGTATGGAAATATCCTTAATCAACAGAATGAATCAGATCAATAACTCACAAATCATGACTTCAAAAAACACGTAAAACATTTGTAAACTACACTGAAACTATCGTTCAAGTCTTTTAATAGAAACACAATAACTTTTCAGTTAAAGAAATCACAAATTTTCACAAATTGTTTGAAAACGCCATACAACCTTGAATTGCAGAAGCATTCAAAATTAATCGGAGATGAAATACCTTTGAATCACCTTACTGAAATGTTCTTTACAGTCTTTCAATAGAAACACAATCACTTTTTAGTTATAAAAATCACAAATTTTCACAAATTGTTTGAAAATAGGAGTACAGATCGTCAAAACGCCATATAAACACGTGTAAAGTCAAAAACCTTTGTCCGTGATTCGTAGTTTAAAGTCTTGCTATAGGTGGCGCTGCGATCTTATTTTCTTTCGCCAATAGGTATACAATGAGGTTTCCAACCTTATTCTCCGAGATTCAGACTTAACGTTTGTTAATCCTCGTGTACCATAATATTTTTCTAAAACCGGCCCTTTTACAAAAATCACGAATGACGCGCTTGCGCATTGCGGACTAGCCTGAACTTTTTACAACACTTTTGACATGGGGATTAGCATTCTAGAGTAAGTATATAAAATGCAGGGTGTAACATAAGTACGTTAAAATATTCAAGTGACGTATTCCTGAGACAATTTTAAGAAAAAAAGTCTATATAAACTTGTGACCGGAAATGCTTCGTTTCGGAGATACAGGGTGTTGAAATGGAATTTTTTTGTTCCTTTTTATAAAAGTAACTTTTGCAAAAAATAAGATATTTGAACGAAATTTGGTACCCAGGGTTTTTTGACGTGGGAAATCATAATTTCGTATTAATTTTTATGTAACATCTAGAGGGCGCTGCGTACGCTGTCTTTCTTTTTTTCAAATTGCCCTAACATTTTTGACTGTAAACTTTTGGTACTTTTCATGAAAAAACCTAATTCCCATACCAAGTAAACACTTCTTCAACAACGCTGGAGGTGATCGTTTTCGAGATATTTACAATTTTCTATATCGATACATGTTACTTAGCTCCTAGGGCGCAGTGAAATTAATTTAAAATGTCAGATTGGACCAATAATTTTTTCCAAATATGGTGTGAAATTTTCTTACCGAATACCACGCAAGCTTAAATTATTACTGGAAATTTTCTTTCGGGCACGAATATTTTAAGAAACTTATCCCTCGTCGCTTCGTGACTCGGGATAATTTTCAAAATATTCGTGCCCTCAAAAAAAAATTTCCGGAAATAATTTAAGCTCTTGTGATATTATAAGTGACAATTTAACAGTCATTTGCGTAGAATAAACAATAGCTTGTAATGTAGTTAGTTAGATCGTTGATAAGGAGCAGAAGAGGGCCTAGGATTGAAGCTTGTTGCTCACTTGATTTCAGTTGAGATCACCCAGGATGAATCTTTGAGTAAAATAACTTGTGAAAACATTTAATCGGAGACCATTTTGAAACGCGTGATTGTTTTAAAATATTTCAATTATTCGTTGTCCAATTTTGCTGTATCAGACCACGTGAATATTCTGTCTGACATCACAGATTTCAATCTCAACTGATGAAAGGTATCGAGAGCTTCAACGTAATGGAAATATGTCCATAAGAGGGGCGATAAGATGAAAGTGATGGTGATTGATATCATTAAACGGAAAATTATCGTTTTATTATCTATGAAATGTAGACAAACGTTGTGAAGAAGAGTTGTCGAACACTCTGTTTATCAGAAATCAATAAATAATTATGAGTTACCCATACGTAGTTGCTTGCGCTGGTGAGTGTTTTTTTTTTTCGTACTGTCAAAGGTCTTAAATCAAGCTTTTATGTATGTCAATTATATGTACAAGTTCGCTTTATAATTAACATTAGCCTAGCTATTTTTCGCAATTGATCAGAAAACTTCAAGACGTGTTTTTCAACCTACGTTTATCCTGAAAGTCGTCAGAAACTCTTTGAACTTGAGAATATCTCTACTAACATTTATTTTTGGAAAACCAAATCACACTGGATAATACCATAACCAACATTCCGACCATCCAAACACTCCAAGCGAAGGAATGGGTCCTATAGATGGCGCTGTCTCTATATAACAATGTTTATCCTAGTCACTGTTTGAAAGTAGAATCTCTGTCAACAAATGCATGTACTTGGAGATCCGGAAATTGGAGGATTCCACCTCCGATCACAGCATAGTCGCAAATCCAGCAGCTTAGGAACTCTTCTTCAGAATCAGTAAGGAACAGTATAAATTCTTTTTTTTTAACTTGTTGGTGTTAACCAACCACGTTCCATAATCCTATGCCAGGCCATAGATTTGCAGGAGGAGCTACGACGTGGCCAGAAATACTTCGCAGAACTCATCAAATAATAAAAAAGTCTGAGTGAGCCACCCCCGAAGATCACCACTATCCGGGCTTTTCAGTGGCAACCAGATGACTAAATTTCCACCGTGCACCCCCTAAGGTTGAGGCCCGGAAGGATGAACGCCCCAGCACTCGTACATACTCGAAAGCTCACCCCCCTATCCAGCACCCCCGCTCGTTAAAGCGGTTCCTCATCCTGATGATTGGCGATCAGCAGAATAAAATCTGACCGTTTGAAATGGCGTCGCCGAAGGTCTCGCTTCCGCCGTACTTCTTCAGGGGTGTCGTTGTCTCCTTGGTTTACTGGACGTCTGTATTTGTCTCTGTCGCCTTGCTAACGTCTGTTCTCGTGGAGCTCCGTGAGCAGCGGGTTCGTGTGGGTCTCTACTCTGTCTAAAGTAGTCCCCACATGGTGTCAAATTAGTCTGTCGATATAGTCCGGGTGGATGTCTAAGTCTGGATATATGAACCTGTTGGGCATATATCGTGGTGCGTCTGTTGCCATCCTCAGACAGACATTGAAGAAGGCTTGTATCCTCTGCCTATAACTGTCAGCGCACTGTCCCCAAGCAGTGGATGCGTACAATATGATAGGCCGAATAATTGTCCTGATGAGGCGTAGTTTCAACTCGAGTGCCATGTTGCTCCTACGTCCGATGAGTGGATATAGCGTATGCCTTGCGGCTTTCGCTATAGCTAATCTGTAGGAGACGTGCCTCTGAAACGTGAGTTTCTTGTCCAAGGTTACTTCTAGGTATACGGCTTCGTCTACCCATATAATTCTCTCGTCATTCATAGTAACATGGCCCTCGGGTGTCCTACGTCGCCTCGTGAACAGTATGGCCTTGCTTTTGACTGCATTGATTCCGATCTTCCAACGATTGAACCATGGTTCCAGCTTGTTTATCTGAAGTTGCAGCTTCTATGTTACTCCTCTCTCATCGGATGACTCAAGCAAAGATTGCGGTGTCATCTGCATAGAGTGCAAGTTTGGTCATGGGGTTGTCCGACATAGGCATTTCTGCAGTGTAGATCGAGAACAGGTGTGGCGACAGTACTGCTCCCTGTGGTACTTCTGCTTCTAGCCTCCTTCGTGAAGAGAGAGCATTTCCGACTTTGCATCGGTAATGTCGACCTCTTAGGAAGGAGTTTATCAGCTTGACCATTGGTGTGGAGTATCCGGCATCAACCAATTTTGCGATCAGCCAGCCCTTCGTACCAAACTCTATCGAAGGCCTTGGAGACGTCAAGGAAGACTGCTCCTGTAAGATGTCTTTTTCTCGTGCGGTTCCAGCTCTGGATGGTGGCGTCCACTATCCGGGTGACCTGGAGTTCTGTTGAGTGTTCCTGTCTGAAACCGAATTGTTCATCTGGTAGGATGTTCAATTCTTCAGACATTGTCTCAAGTCGAGTCCTGATCACCCTTTCTGCGACCTTACTCATAGCAGGTGTTAGGCTGATGGGGCTGTGGTTTTGCGGAAACGAATGGTTCTTGTTGGGTTTCGGAATCATGATGACCGTTGCTTCTTTCCAGCTGCATAGAAAGTCTGAGTACAGCGTTTATGACGTTTGTCAGGGCTGCTAGTCCTTTCCTAGGTAAGGATTTTAGTGCCCTGACTGGTATCTTGTCTGGGCCCGGTGCTTTCCTGGTCTTGGCGTGGCTAAGTATGTCCTTGATTTCCTCTGGAGATGTCGGCTCTAGAAGAATGACTGAGTCGTCAGTTCTTCTAAGCCGTCTGATCGTCTGGTCTACGTGCGTTTCCGTGTCCTCGACTTCATCGGTGTAATCGACCTCGTTCTAATGGCACTGACTTTCGAAGGAGTCCGCAAAAGCTTCTGCCTTGTCCGTCTCCGTGAAAAAGATGCCCATCTCACCATGAAGAGGAGGGGCACGGTTTCCTTCGGCCGTGTCTGAGGACTTTCTGCGTCCTCCATAAGGAGTTGTCTTCGGCGTCGAGTTCGTCCAAAAGTTCAGACCATTGTCGCTCTCTGAGTAGCTTCAGATCGTCTCTCAACCGTCGAGACACGTGGTTGAGCTGTCGCTTGTCATCGGGCGTCAACATTCTCTGCTAACGTTTTTTTCTGACGCCGTATCAGCCTGATCAACTCCCTGACCTCGGAAGGGATCCCTCCTTGGAAGTCGAAGTTTGTCGTCTGTATGTCTCTGGAGCACCGTTTCATTGCTGTCAGTATTGCTTGTCTAAGTTCGGTCACCGCCGCCTCTAGTTGGCGTGGTATGTCGATCCTGACTAAATTTCGAAGCCAACTTGGCTTCTTGAATAGAAAACTTCGACATTTGCTCCGGCCAATGCCGGAGGAAAGCTGCTGGTGGGTGGAGCCTATTAGCGCTCCCAGATATACTCTCGGAGCTAAAATTATTTTTAGTATTTCTGGCCGAAGATGACATCTCTTGGTTTAGAACCTAAAGCAAATCTACCCTGTGTATCTATGAATATAATTTAATTACCGTTATATTGTTGAGAATATATGGGTTGTACTCCTTCAGAGCCATAAAAGAGACACGATTTGTTTATTTTTAATTATTTCTGTTCTATTGGTTTATGTTTAGGTGGTTATATAATCTTTGAATTCATTAGATGTCTTATTGAAAATTTATTGTGGTTTAATTGTAAGCATTCATATAGTATCTACAAAAATCCAATATTATATTTTTTGTGAACATTTTAAAAGTGCATGCCTCCCATGGAAATTTTGAGCTAGGCGAGCAATACTTATGTTAATGGTTCTTTGATAGTGTGGTAGACGGTTTTTGAGTCTGGGCTCCTCAAAAGTTTCGCAAAAGCTCTGCTTCTGAAGGGTTTTCTCCAAAAAACCTGGGAGTTTCGTAAAAACAAATTTTACAAATATACAGGGTGGGGCACCGAAAACGAAACAGATCGAATATCTTCAAAACGCATGTGTTGTGAAAAAATGCAAAAACACGTCGATTTTTAATCTAAGGAGGACATCTTCCTATCATAACATCAACTGTCACCATTTCCCCCACCCCTTGGTCACTATCACCCAAACAATTTGAATAGGGAAAGTAGTAAGTGTGACACATCATTAAAGAGGTAATTTCAGAAGGAATTCAGCCATGTTAATTTTCGCCACCTAACTTTTTATTTTGGCGCCCTCTTGCGTGAAAAACAATTGTTCCGTATTCCAAATTTCGATACTTCATTTACAAGCTAATTTGACATAAAGTCGGCGACATGGAATTTTTATGAAGAAAAAAACAAAATGGCAACTCCAAAACGACGGACAAGATTTGCAATTATGTTCCGATTCGATTCAAAATTGATATGTGGGTCGGGAATTATGATTTGTTTGTCAAAGCAGAAAAACAAGATGGTGGCTCCAAGATGGCGGACGAAATTTGTAATTATGGTCTGATTCGAATCAAAATTAGTATGTGGGAATTTTCAGGGGCAGAAATTATGATTTTTTTGTCAACGCAAAAAACCAAGATGGCGGACGAAATTTGTAATTGTGGTTCGATTCGATTCAAAATTGGCATATAGGGGTTTTAAAAGTTTGTTTTTTCCCACACATACATACATACTAACTAACAGGGCAAGTTGAAGCTTTTGAAAAATAGAAAATTGTACTTCGAATAAACTTAATAATTGGAAAACCTTGCATAGATTCAAATCCAATCATTCCAAACTGCATTAATTCACAGTAGATGCTCAAAGTGTTCGCCATGAACTGGCGTACATGAGTATATGTAAGTTAGTCTGGAAACGCTGACTGACTTTTTTGAGCAATTTATGCAAAATTTTCCAATTTATTCATACAATTTCATACAAGTTTATACAATGTTAATTTTTTAAATTTTTGTTGTTTTCGTGAATTGTTCACATTAGCTTTCAAATTAAATATCACAAGTTGGAATACGAAACGGTTGTTTTTCCCGCAAAAGAGAAGTTAGGTAGCGAACACTCACATGTCTGAATTCCTTATGGAATTACCTTTTCAATGCTGTGTCACACTTACTACTTTCCTTATTCAAATTGTATGAGTGACCAAGGGGTGGGGAGAGTGGTATGACATTTGAGGTTATGATAGGAAGATTTCCCCCTTGGATTTGAAATCGACGTGTTTTTCATTTTTTCACAACACGTGAGTAGGTAATGAAGAATTTGTTTTCGGTGCCGGGTCGAATCGAACCATAATTAGAAACTTCGCCTGCCATCTTGTTTTTTGTATCGACAAAACTATCATAATTTCCGACCCTGAAAATCTCTACATACTAAGTTTGATTCGAATCGGACCATAATTACGAATTTCGTATGCCATCTTGGATCCACCATCTTGTTTCTTCGCATTGACAAACAAATCATAATTTCCGACCCTGAAAACCACCACAGATCAATTTTGAATCGAATAGGGCCATAATTGCAAATCTTGTCCGCCATTTTGGAGCCGCCATTTTGTTTTTTCCCTTAGAAAAATTCCACAATGCATTATCACCGAATTTATGTTAAATTAGTTTGCAAATGAAGTATCATAATTTGGAATACGGAACTGTTGTTTTTCTTGCAAGATGGCGCCAAAATTAAAAGTTAGGTAGCAAAAATTAACATGGCTGAATTCCTTATGTGGTTTATCACACTCACTACTTTCCCTATTCAATTTTTTTGGGTGATAGTGACCAAGGGGTGGGAGAAGAGGTATCACTGACCAGTGTTACCAATGTGTGAGGAATTCCCCAATTTGTGAGGATTTGGTGTGGTGCTGGGGAATTCTTTGGGGATTGAAAGAATGTGAGGATTTTGTGAGGATTTCGAATTTGATATTATACCACAAAATATTGACATCTTACAATTTTGAGAATAATCAGTGGACGATAAATTCAATAAACTTCAGCCGAAAGATGGAAATGTAAACGGTAAATATAACGGTTCTTGCTCTTGGATGTTACAGAACAAAAGTGTTCTACGGTTTATCGTTCTGTAACGGTGGTTCTATGTGTGAAATGACATGTGACAGCTGACTGCGTTTCAAACTAATCTGACATATCATCAGCCTGGGGGTTCACAAACAAACTTTTTACGTTTCGTATACTGATTAGTGAAGCAGAATTTTTAATTTACCTGAAACAAAAAGCTGTATTTTCACATTGCTTCACCAATCAGAAAACGAATCGTGAAAACAAAACCTAAAGGGAGCTTTAGGTTTTTTATTTTGGAACATTTTGGATTAATTTTAAATCAGAAAACAAGAGTGGGTTGAAGGTTTGATTTCTGTTTTTCAATTCCATGCTTTCATTTGTTATTTACTGTTTCGTTTGACTTTTGACAACTAAAACGAATTTAGCAAATTGTTAGAGCTGTTTTTTGTCGTTGAACCGTATTCAATAATGTTTTAAAAACTTTTTCAATTCAACGTCATAGATTTGACTATGGCTTCAAAATGGTGCATTTCGTTTTAAAACATTCTGTCTATGACGTCACTGTTTCAACGCTAAAATGAAAAGTTTTTAAAACGGCATATAAATAATTTATAAAAGTTATACGACAAAAACAGCCTAGGTTTTTCCGACATTACACAAAAAGTTTTCAGTTTGCTGCTTTAAAAGGGTTTTTATTTCGTTCTAGCCAAACTAATTCAACTGAACTAAGAGAAAATACTTTGAATCACATTGTCATGCTCAATTATTTTCCATCGTTTTTGGGTGTGAGGATTATGTGAGGATTTTTAAATCTTTCATTGAGGATTTTGGGTATTTGCCAGGCAAATTTCGGGGAATCTAACAAAATTGGATCGGCAACACTATTGACTGTTGAGGTTATGATAGGAAGATGTCTTCCTTGGATTAGAAATCGACGTGTTTTCGCATTTTTTTCACAACACATATGTTTCGAAGATATTCGATCTGTTTCGTTTTCGGTGCCCCACCCTGTATATCTATAGTCAAAGCATGAGTATGCTAGCTGTGACAGCGTTGTCAAGTTACGTTGAGCTAACATAAAGGCAATGGTTCAGTAGCAACGTATCACTTATTTGAACCCAAAACGCCACAATATATTTTCTTCAGTGTTTAGTTTTAGAGTTTGGGGTGACATAACAATTAATTTGGCCTCGACTTGTAGCTGAAATCTCAATGTAACACGAAGCTTTTCTCCTTTTTCAGCAAACACAATCAGCTTTGTGGCCGGAACATCCATCACTTGGGCTTCCCCGGAACTAGAAAAGCTCCATAATGACACATCCATCGAAATATCGGACGAAGACGATTCCTGGGTATCCTCGCTTTTCCAGTTGGGAGCTGCATTCGGCCCGTTCATTTACGGGTTTTTGGCAGACGCAATAGGAAGAAAGTTCACGCTGCTGTCCCTAGGCATACCCATAGTGGTATGCAATCTCTTGATGGCGTTCGTGAAAGCCTTGCCGGTGTTTTACGTAGCAAGATTTATAACAGGTTTCATGGTAGGTGGAGTTTTCACTGTGATACCGATGTATCTTGCCGAAATAGGAGACTCCACCAACAGAGGCACTTTATCGAGCCTTATGAATGTTTTTCTATGCTCTGGGATGTTGTTTACGTACGTCGTCGGTCCATACGTCAGTGTATTGGTGTTCAACTTGTCACTATCTATTTTCCCAGCTATATTTACAGTGGTTTTCTTCTTCTTAGCACCAGAAACTCCCCAGTACCTTGTCAAAAAGAGAAAATCAGAGCTGGCGGGACAAACGCTTCAAAAACTTCGTGGTAGCTCCACTAACGTGGACGAAGAACTATCAGCGATAAAACGAGCTCTCGAAGAGGAAACGGGTGGTAGTTTCCTGGACATATTCAGATCTAGGGGAACACTGAAAGCTTTTTGTATGTCTGTTGGACTTGTCACCTCCCAGCAATTCACTGGAATCAACGCTATATTATCTTTTGCGCAGCCAATATTCGAGAAGGCAGGTTCATCACTGGAGCCAGCAGTTTGTTCCATAATTTTGGGTGTAGTGCAGTGGCTAGCAAGTTTCATCACTCCATCATTGGTTGACAGATTCGGACGAAAGATCCTACTTCTGGTTTCACTGTCAGGACTGGTTGTTGCAGAATCTCTTCTTGGAGTGTACTGCTACCTAGATAATAATGGCACTGATCTGGACGTCATATCATTCCTGCCGATTCTCTGTTTGGTACTCTTCATACTCTTCTATACCGCAGGTATAGGCCCTCTAGCGTGGACGGTGTCCAGTGAACTTTTCCCGAATAACATTAAATCAAAAGCTTCCTCTCTCACAGCCGCCGTTTGTTGGGGTTTTGGTTTCTTAATCGTGAAGTATTTCCAGTCAGTGTCGGATAGTATTGGGATGGGCGTATCCTTTTTGATTTTTTCTGGATGCTGCGCTGTTTCGGTTTTGTTTGTTCAATTTATTGTTATTGAAACGGGTGGAAAATCTTTCGAACAGATCCAGAAAGAACTTAATGGATAACATATGTTTATGCTCGTATATTTGTTACAGGATTTTAAGATCTGCATGAATAACAAATAATCGCAAATGCGTCTCTCCCTTATATACTATTGATAACATTATTTATATTCCACTTCGTCCTGATTCATTAGTCATAACGCCTAAGATACGTGGCATGTAAATATCCATAACGCCCCGGTTTTACGGCTGGTACTTATTTTCGAATGGCGTAATTGCAATGGTTCACTGTGAAATATAATGTGCTATTTTTGAAAAATCTGTTTATATATTATTAAAAGTACACCCAACTTTGTTTGACTGATTTATTTCTACTGGTAAAATATAACAGAGCCGACTTTGATAGTTCTCGCGATAACTCGGAAATAGTAATTTTTCTGAAATCGTTCAAGAATGCCCACTTTCTCGGAGCAACTTCAGACCTCAAAATACGATAATCTAGTATTTTAGTCCGTTGCTAAGTAACGAACTTTCCCGGACCGTTTTCGGACCTAAACGGTACGGAAAAGTACTTTTTCTGAAATCGTTCAAGAATGCCCACTTTCTCGAACCAACTTCAGGCCTCAAAATACGCTAATCAAGTATTTTAGTCCGTTGCTAAGCAACGAACTTTCCCGGACCGTTTTCGGACCTAAACAGTACGGGAAAGTACTTTTTCTGAAATCGTTCAAGAATACCCACTTTCTCGGAGCAACTTCAGGCCTCAAAATACGCTAATCTAGTATTTTAGTCCGTTGCTAAAGCAACAATATGTAGAATTCTTTAGTTTTTGATAATGCTGATTGCGATTTCACAAAAAATAGTATGTGTCCCTCGTAGTAAAAGTACATTCCCAGACTTCAATGCTAGTTGGCCTCGGCTTAACGCCTCGGCCAACAATTTACATTGTCGTCCGGGAATGTATTGCTTTTACTACTAGATACACAATATACTATTCCCGTATAGAAAACGATACTGGAATATTTTTGCCGGCTTGTTTACATTTTAGACAGTTATTGAATTCACGCAAACAATATGTAGAATTCCTTAGATTTTGATAATGCTGATTGCGATTTCAGAAAAAATAGTATGTGTAACTCGTAGTAAAAGCACATTCCCAGACTTCAATGCTAGTTGGCCTCGGCTTAACGCCTCGGCCAACAATTTACATTGTCGTCCGGGAATGTATTGCTTTTACTACTAGATACACAATATACTATTCCCGTATCGAAAACGATACGGGAATATTTTTGCCGGCTTGTTTACATTTTAGACAGTTATTGAATTCACGCAAACAATATGTAGAATTCCTTAGATTTTGATAATGCTGATTGCGATTTCAGAAAAAATAGTATGTGTACCTCGTAGTAAAAGCACATTCCCAGACTTCAATGCTTTGTTGGTCTCGGCTTAATGCCTCGGCCAACAATTTACATTGTCGTCCGGGAATGTATTGCTTTTACTACTAGATACACAATATACTATTACGTAACAAGTCCGGAAAATACTGTTTTTTGGACGAGTAGACCAAATTCTAGGTCGAACGTTAGCGAGTCCTGGAAGTCTGCGAGCCCAAAAAAACTATTTTCGGACGTGTTGCGTACAGTATTTTGTCGGCAAACATGTAGAATAACAACAATGAGACGCATTTAGTCTAAGAGACGAAGAGAGGTCAACCTTCACCCATCTGTTAACCGGATGAAACATACTTTTTATGAAGTTAGATAAATAGACGAATACGCCTGAAATGGGTTGCCTATCAAAAGGTGGTCATAACTATATACAGTGAGTTTCAAAAATTTGCACCATATATGGAAACTTTTTTATTATCGATTTGTTAGAAAATTTTATTCTTCATAAAAATTGGTGCATTACGGAATACTTGTAATCGAGTTATCTAAATTCTAATTTCTAATTTCCAAACGGTGTACAGCTTGGCAAACATACCTAGTTGCAATTGTGAAAATGGTCACGCCCATGATGCGTATTAGTCGTACGGCGGACTATACAGTGATATTCACGTGAAAGTTCGCGCAAGAAGTGGGAATTTCACAATCTCAGCTGTGTTTGCCAAACTGTACAGGAAGGACCAAAAAATAGAATTTGCTCAAGAGTAAACTACTCTGGCTGTGATTCCAAATTTGAATTTTTCGAACATTTTAGTTTTTATTTGTATTAATTATGTATTGAAATTTGAACAGAAGATAGGTACCAACAGAAACATTCTAATTCTTATTTATATTATAATATTTATATTAAAATTCGTGCAGTTCCCGGCCTAGTCCGGTTGCCGAAAAAGTCGATTTTTTCAGATTTTGACACGTCTCTCCCTAAACTGACGAAAACAATTAATAGAAATTATTAACTGATGAAGGTCAAGACAATAGCATGGCCTATTTCGGTGATTTCGCTACAGGAAAAGCAATCAGATTGGGCCTAGCTTTGATTGTTCTCGAGATAACTCGGAAAAATCGATTTTTTTAGATTTTAACACGTCTCTCCCTAATCTGACGAGAACACTTATGAACTGATTTAGCTTATAACTATTTCCTAGACTAATTTGGTGATTTCGCAACTGGGAAAGCAATCAGATTTGACCTACCTTTGATAGTTCTCGAGATAATTCGATTTTTTTCCGATTTTAACGTCTCTCACTAATCTCTTCCTGTAGACTGTATATGACCGAAAAACCAGGCAATAGGCAACCAACACAGCACAACCGAGATTGGCAATAGAAATTGCATTTTATCCTGAAAGTGTCATGGCGTCCGATCAAAATCTCTCTTCAGAAGATCAAAGAAACTAGCTGATTCGAGTTTTAACAAAGATTTTTAGTGAAGGTCAACAGTTCAACTTTGTCAAGGAAACAGCGTTGGTGTATAAAATTTTTTTCCTACGACCATTTAATACCTGTACGACAGCCTGTACTGAAATGATCATTACAGTACAATTTGTGATGTAAAAATGAAAAAGTGTTTACAATCGGCCTACTTTCTTGATCAATAAAGCGCATAAAATGGGCATATTTCTTTGTGGTCGTAGAAAAGTAATATATGATTCGAAATATATAATCGATGTCCTTTTGTTCATATTTTATGATAACGTCATCATATAATGTGGGGCTTGTTGAAAGTGAAATGTCGCTATGGTCGTAGAAAAAGTATAGTGTACAACTTGCATGGAATGCCCATTTCTCACTCGTATGATTTACGGCACTCGCCTTCGGCTCGTACTGTAATTTTCATACTCGTGAGAAATGAGTGTCATTCCATGCTCGTTGCACAATATACTGTTTTCAACGACAGTGCGTAAACTAAGCTTTTACGCACTGCTGACAGTGCGTAAAGTAATACTTTTTCGCACAAGTGCATAAAAAAATCACCTGTGCGTAAAATCATCAACTGAGCGTAAAGTAATTTTTTACACACTGTTCATACATTTATGCCAAATATAACTCGGAAGTCTTTATTTGATAATACGACGACAATTCATATCATTAATTGTCAAATTAATGATATAATCGCTACAATTTGGCAATATAATAACTCCAAGAAAAAACTTTGTATGAAACACTTTCGCAAAGGTCTTTTTTTGTACTCGGGTGTTTGTTGAACTCAGCTGCGCCTCATTCAACAAACTTTACGCCGATACAAAAAAGTCCTACTTTACGAACTTAATTGTACCATAAATAGTTATTCTAACATGTCTTAGTATCGATAATACATTAATACACCCATTTAGACCTTTTAAAAGGATACCACAAGCCAACTCCTTTGGTGAGAGTAGTGCGGTGTAATGTATGAACGAAGTAAATATATGTTCAAAATTGGTTTTCATTGGTTATGAATAAAGTAGTTCATTATTATTATGATTGTGACCATGAAATCGATATAACTAGAACACCTACCTACTTACAGGAATTATATATTCAATGCCTTTTTCCAATAGATGGCGCGTACTGTTTTAAAATTTTTAAACACAAATTCACAATAGAATAAGAAATGTAATCGATACTTTTGGAGTGTCCTACTTCTGGCAATTACTTGCATTGAACCCATCACAGGCAGTTTTACCGGCAAGGCATTCAATTACTAGCAAATGCCAGTAATAATTGCCGGTAAAATCAGAAACTCTGTTTGGAATACGAAATTTAGGAAAGGACGATAGAATATTCTTCGATACTACATGACTTGTATCGATAATTCCGGATATCGATACTTTCCTTTGTTTATCGAAACGAAAGTGATATTATAATTCATTCGTGGTGGCCAAGCATTGTTTCCATTTTTCATAAGTTGAACTCCACTATTATTTAATTCATCAAAAATTGTAGTTGTGTTTCACAAACATGAATGAGGAAGACCTGGTGTGCTAGTCTTGACCATTTGCAATAACAAATAAAGCTTGTTTAGCTACATTTATGCCCAGACATGCAGAGAACATCTAAATGTGACGATAAAGTAATACGTAATTATTACGACTGCTCAAGATAGACGACAATAAAGTGCACGGCACGCTCTATGATTGGTCACTGTAATGGCAGTAAGTTTAAATGACTGAAACGAGGAAGGCAAACTGAGTTAAAAATGCGTGAATTACTAGCCAATCTAACCTAACCTGACTAACAATACGTAGAAAGAATAACTATAGAAAAAGGTATGTGTAATAACCATAGATATATATTATATATACTTTTTCTATGGTAATAACCCGGCATTGGTGGGGGCGCGTATGCCGTAGTACCACATACCTAAGGTAGGTATGTGATTAGTACCCGTATGCGCATTCTGCTAGGGTCACTGAATCTAGAAGGTCGTGCCTAAGATGTCTAAAAATCCTGGTGTGTCGACTCATACCTGGAAAACTGTGGGATAAAACGGGAGACAATTCGCCAGCTTGATTAAGAGAAAACAAATGAATTCGTGGTATGTTTCCCAAATATTCCGCATTTGCGTGTACGGCCACGGTCGGTTTTCTTGTTAGGGTAAATTTACAAGAACAGAAGTTTTCAAGTATTGCCGACGAATAAAATGAATAAAGAAACGTAATTATTGGAATTTACTGAAAAACATCACCAATCAGTTTTATTTGTTACATTTTCGACTTATTTATTTAATTTTTTACTGATATGAAATTCACTACAATAATAACCACGCATTTCATTTAGAAATATTAAAATTAGGCTTCATGAAAATTCACCATTAGAACCTGTCAATCTTGTGCTAATATAATATAAGCGGGAATGGCAGGATTCCGTGTGTGATATATTCGTGCCATGATTTTCATTAAAATGTTTTCTATGTTGGTACTTACGGTACTGGATATAGATTATTTTGTTCGTCTCTCTGTATTGCCCACAAATGATACAAAAACGGAACTTGACCAAATTATTATTGTACAAACTACACAGGAAACGATTAGATATTCACAAATTTTATTTTATACATGTTTTGCCTGCACACTAGCTTCTTCACTGTCTGATTAAATAAAGTTTGTGGAGGATCGAATCGTTTTCAGTGTAGTTTGTACAATTACTATGGATCTTCATCAAGTAAATGACGAGTCAATCAGAATAATTGAATTATTATTGGATGAATGTCTAAGAAAATATACAGCAAAATGAAGAAACATATTAATAATACTAATCAAAACAAGGAAATTGCACCATGGAATTTAGATTCTGTCACCA
Source organism: Chrysolina oricalcia (assembly GCA_944452925.2). Taxonomy (NCBI): domain Eukaryota; kingdom Metazoa; phylum Arthropoda; class Insecta; order Coleoptera; family Chrysomelidae; genus Chrysolina; species Chrysolina oricalcia. The sequence continues at coordinate 13,982,460 of OX101828.2, forward strand.
TCATTCATTTTTTAATTGTATTTGAAGTTTGTTGAAATTCCGTAAAATTGACAACAGTCATCAATCACCATATCCCTGGAATATTGACAAGACTAAAATTCTGTGTAAGGGCGCCATCTCTGGAACTGACTAAAGAAGCAGACCACTATTTCATTTGTTTATTTGTCTTCTAAAAAATCAAAACAAAATCGAATCACTCGACACACCAGGGTTTGTAGAAATCTAGTCGTGCCGTCTTTCGGCACGGCCTTCTAGATTCAGTGACCCTACATTCTGCGCAAATGGTACGCCATCTATAATCATTTGGTTGAACTAATATAAAGTACTTCAGGTATTTTTCAGCTATAAGTGGTAGCATTGTTTATATAGAAGATAGTCAACCTTATGGGATTATAATTGGATCAAAATGGATGCGACATGTAGATGGCGATAGTGAGCTCGCATCCAAGTCATGTCGTAACTTCAGTGATCTGGCCTCCAAGTCATGTCGTAACTTGATTAAAACAATGGAAAAGCATTAAAATCAGGGTTTTTTTGAAGAAACCTGCATTAAAATGACGTCAAATATTCATGTTTGTAACTAATCACGCTAGATGACACTCGCGTTTGTGTCCAATACCTTTTCTACAGGCATTGACTAATGGTGGATTTATGCAGCAATCATAAGTCTTAAGTCATAAGGAAGAATATTCGTCAATGATTGGTTGGTCCGTATATTCCAACCAATCATTGACGAATATTCTTCCTTATGACTTAAGACTTATGATTGCTGCATAAATCCACCATAACTATGGTCTATTTAAACAATGGTGGTAGTGTATATATTTTAACAGTTTCTGCATCATTGGTCGCATTTTTGACAACAAGTTGAGGTTAGTAATATTCTTTCTTTTGATTATTTTCAGAATCAGATAGATAACTTGAAATGACGGCAGAAGTCAAAAGTTCCAGGCGTATTTGCTCAGTGCGCATAAAGCCAGATTGACATAATGGCAGTAGCAGTGGCACTGAAGGCCCTTTTGACGCTGTTATCCGAATGAGTGACATTGGGATGAAAATTTTCAACTAATTGTTTGTTAAAAGCAGTAGAAAGGAATCATAACAGCAATCTGGATTTCATAATAATTTTAAGGTTAGAAATGCGAACATTGCTAGATTTTACTGCAAAAGTTTAAATGAATCAAACTTTCAGTAGCGTGACCTTGAATTTTCAGCGTCGTCTAAACATGTTTGCCATTGGTTATCTTATCAATAGGGGGGGTGACGCCACTGCTACTGCCATTATGTGAATCAGGCTTAGTGCTTCATGCATCATCAGTAGTACCACATGCAAGGTCTCTACATTATTTTTCATTTTAAAACGAAAAGTAAAGGCTCGTTCATATCCTTGCGAATGTTTGCAATTTTTCTGCGATTCGAATCATGCGATGAATCATCACGTAATTTTTTTGGTAATGTAGTATTATCTAACACTGATATGTTATGATACAATATTCACCGCAATTTTATTGCCGTGAATCGTGAGAGACGAATCGCAAAACATTGCTAATATGCGCAAGGGTATAGAAAAAAGTGGCAATGCTTGCGTAAATGACGATGTCTGACAAACTTGTTTCAACTTTTGATGGCAATTCTTTCAAATTTGAATGAGAATGAAATTAAACACTATATCATCTCGCATGGAATTTGGTATCATCGAATAGCGCATAGTGTGAAGTGTTCTGATTTGGGGTTATGACTCTTATGTCGTGGTTTAATTCTTTCCCCACCTTGAAAAATCATTCAGGTTAAAACTTTCAATATGTCGTATCGGTATTTGGAATACGGATTTTTATCATTCGATATTTCTATGTAACGACACCACGAAAAACAATACGTGTCGATACGCAGTCCTTCATGAACCCAATCTACTTTTAACCATAAAATAAATATCCCCATAGTGGGATCACGAACAATGATCAGTTTGACATTTTAATATGCTAGTGCAGAGTTGGCAGTGTAAAATATTACGAACAGACCTAATGGAAGATTGAAAACGTTGGCAACACTGTCGCCTTTCCCGCCAATGTCACTAACGTCTTCTACAAGCTTCGCCATTTTACCTTTCATTCATTTTCGTTTGCGGTCTAATTTGTAGCGTTAGTGGCCACGTGTGGGTAAGTTTTTGCATAGATTTTTTCAAAATTGCTATTGTTTCGCAGCGATAAATGTGTTAGGTATTTTGCATTTCAATAGTTTATTGATTCAGGAGTTGAAAATGTTAATGTGTTTCTACTATAACCTAGCTTTCTCGTCTCCTGGTGTAGGCTTGTGTTCCGTCTTGTTGCATGGGTAATTTTTTATTTGTGACTAGATCGAACACTCGCCTTCAACGGGGTGACGGTCTTCGATATTTGGTGTTGCTTTCGTTGCCTGGATGTTTTTGAGCTTGCTTGCGATTGTCGGTCTTGCATTTGGATGTAAATGCGTCGTTTTGAAGAGAACAATGGAGCAACAGGTAGGACGCCTGCTGCCTGCTTGTCGGATATATTGTTCTTTGGTGATCTAGTTGTATGAGTATTACAAATTTCATAAAGCTGGTTCAGCAAAGCACAGTGCATTCGACTATACTACGAGGGACGTACGGAACGAATATTGCGAGAGTACTGAAGTTTTCATGGTCCATGAGGTGGGAATCTGGTTTGAAGGAACTCCTGGTGTGATATGTAGTTTCGAATCATATCACAGCCAGTAGTTACCTACGAAATGGATTCTCTTTTACAACTCCACAGCAGGCTGCAAGGAAACTGAAGTACCTAGATGTCGAGTGCAGATGATTTTGTTTGTAAATCTTTTGGTTTGGTAGAAATGTGGTAAAGGTAAGTTTTTCGGGATTTTTCTTAACAAAAACTAAAGAGAGTTTTATCTCCTGAACACGAATCCGAAAGAATTTTGAGGGGGTCTCAAATACTATTCGAGTTATGTCCTTTTCAATCTTGAAAAGTGACAATTTTCAAACACGACTTTTTTAGTAAATAAATCGCTCCAAATGCCATTCTATTAATATTTTACACTTACAATCACCAAAACTAAATGTCTTACACAAAAAATCGACATTCTTTTACCAAAGTAGTAATAGTAACCTAGTTGTTAGTAAATTTCATGCTTATAACTTGGTAACTTGAGATATGCATGGCTGACTATTCGAATTCAAATATGAGCAACATCTTCCTCTTCACATATTTATTCAATTGTTTAATTTGCGCCATTTTTTGTAAGTAAAAGATTTTTTGTGTAAAACGTTTGTTTTTGGTGCTTGTAATTGTGAAATATGGGTGAATTAGCGTCTGAAGAAAGTGTTTGAAAATGGTCAAAATTCAAGAATAAAAAGGCCATAACTCGAAAAGTATTTGAGACTCCCCTACGAAATTCTTTCGGATTTGTGATGAGGAAATAAACCTACGTAAGTACACCACCTGTTTGTTTTATATATTTTTTTTTTCGAGAAAAAGCCCGATAACTTACCCTTTCCGAAAATTACCATAAACCAAGAAAAAACTAGGTTAGGTTAATGGTAAAAGATTTTTTTGTGTAAAACGTCTGGTTTTGGTGCTTGTAATGTAATCGTAAAATATAGGTATATTAGCGTCTGAAAAAAGCGTCAACAAAGAGAAAGAGGCATTTTGTGCGATTTTTTACTGAAAAATTACCAAGTTTCAAGATTTAAGGCCTCAACGCAACTTTTTTGTTTATTTCAAGAAAAAGCCCAATAAACTTACCTTTGCCTAGATTGAATATAAATGAATATACGTTTCAAGAATTTGGGAATGGATAAGCCCCAGTCGATTGATTTGTTTATGCCACTTGAAGTTGCAATCTTAAGTGAACTCTTAGATACTTTATTATTATATATTATAGATTATTTAATACTTTATATTCTTTGTATTTTCTACAAGTGGGTTTGTGTATCTGTTTCTGTATCTTTTTTTTTTGGTTGCATATTCTCTTGCAATGTGAATGCTATAAAATGGGATTTTTTCGAATTCAATGTTAGTAAATCGTGATTGAGATTATTTTTCAAATTTGATAAGCCAAATTCAGCATTTGATACTTCCTGTTTCTTCACTTTTTTTCTCTGAATCCCAATTGGTTTGAAAATAATGAATTGTTTCTCAAGAAAATCTCTGTCAATTACATTTTAAAGCATTTCTCCAAATTTTTGGAAATGTTACCAATTAAAGAATTAGGGCGGTAAATGTTCTCTTTTATATACAGGGTGTTTCTTAAGTACGTGTAGAAACTGTAAGAGCATGTTGCGGACGTCGAAATAAGAATTACTATATTTGTTTTTTGTGAATAAATGCCAAAATATTTGTATTCGAGTAAAGTTTGGTATCTGGGACGATTTTTCAATGACAAAATCAAATTTTGTGTCAATTGAAAAAAACTGATATCTAATTGAATTAATTTTGAATAAAAAAATCTTGTCATTCAAAATCACTTGCATCGATTACTTCTAATCTCAATAACTCGAAAACAGTTGCTCGCAGTGACCTCTACCAAGAATATGTTTTTTACACAAACTAAATAATAAATACTCCCAGATACCAAACTTCATCCAAATATTAAAATTATGTTGAAATTATTCACAAATAATAAAAATAAGAATTCAACTTTGACACTCTGTATCTCAGAAACGAATAACTTGTAGACATATGTTTATAGGAACTTTTCTTCTTATTTTGATGTCAGAAATACGCTCCTGAATTTTCTACACGTACTTAAGAAACACCCTGTATTGTAGTAACAAATAAATTGTGTTTCTCAAGAAAATCTCTGTTAATATAATTTTAAAGCATTTCTCCAAATTTTTGGAATTGTTACCAATTAAACAATTAGTGCGATAATTATCACAATATCTTTTATATATTGGAGTAACGAATGATTTTTTTAAAGATTTTGGGACAATACCTGTGACTCGGAGTTGCAAGAATTCAAGATTTTTTGAAAAGATCAAAAAATCTGATTTTTTCGATTGAGACGTAATTTTTTTAAAAATTTATATACATAATAGTTATTTAAGTAACGAGGAATGTAAAGACGTTAACATTCGAGATGAGCGAGTACGAGCCGAGGCTTGTCGCTTGGCGAGATGTTAACAGTGGATACATTCCGTGTTACTTATTACGTTTTTCCCGATGCTTGTTGACATTTCTCAAAATTTGCCTGGATTGAAGTTTATTTTCTTACCCTTCCTTCATGATTATTCGTTCCGCTATTTAATTCTGAGTTGCTTGTGCGTGTAACTGAGTTACAGAATAAACAGACAACGATAATATTCAAAAAGTCTCATAACCTAAAAATTGGTATAAATGAAGCTGAAGGTATTACTTGTTAAAATCATTATTACCCTAGGCATGTAAATGACACTATTTACATTCCGTTGTCAAGATGAATTAGTGAACGAATGATATAGGCCATTTACCTGTTTTGCTGCTAAGCATGCATGGACTATTTACGGTGTCGGCAGTGGGAAAAATCACTTATTTTTATTATTATTCTCTATTCGCCTCAAAATATTTGTTGTCTAGATTTACCCCTCAGTGACATAAAAAAAAAACATGTGTTGATATGAAAATTTTCGGCAGTGTTCCGAAAATTTAATTAATTTTATTGTTTTTGTTGTAAACTATTTGTGTTTTCTCAAGTTTAATTTATGAATATTTATGTTGGACTAATGATTAGTTATGTTTTTACATAAATTTATAATTTGATTTAAATCACGATTAAAATGGCAAAAATCAGTTGAATTAAATCATTTGATTCAACCCTGAATTTAGCGAATTCAGCAATTTGTTGAACAACAGATTGTCATTATCAATATATTAGTATTTGATAGACAATTTCTATGGTAGCACATAAAAATATTTGTATGTAGCAATATGAGGTCTCTATCCATCCTGAGGGATTTTTTTCAAATCAAATGCTTTAGCCATAATGAATAATCATGCATGCATTTTTATATAGAAACAGACATCACTTTGAGCCGTTTGCAGCACTACACTCAACAGCACAAAAGTGTATCAAACTTCAATTTTTCATTTCACCACTTCTCATTACTGAAAAAGGTATTTTATATTCAATCATTAAATTTGTTAATGACCGACCTATATTAGCCATAAAAGAAACTGCTTATTTCAATGAAAGGAAAAACCTCTTGTAACAACTTATAGATTTAGAACCTTATTCAGTGACTAATATCTTTAGGTAGTTTTTTATAATTATTGATTGCATGTTTGCTATTTATAAAAATGTATCCACTACTTTTATCTTGTATTGCTTTTAACTAGCTCATCCATTCTTTTTAATATTTATCTGTCACAATAACCGGAAATTTTTTCCTCATACACGAATTTAAAAAAAATATAAACAGTTCTGGGTAGCACTCGGCGAGTTCCACAAAATATCTCAATAGAGTTTTATCGAAAAAGCAGAACTTTTCGAATTATTAGCTATAATATATCGCACCCTATTATAGCTAATAAATCGAAAAGTTTTGCTTTATCGATATAACTCGATTAACATATCACACATGTTCTTCAAAAGTGACACAAGTAAAAACACTGAGATTTTGAGTTAAAATAAAGAAAAATGTCCGGTAAACACTCTTCCACACATGCCTCAATAGTGTATTGAGGCATGAAAAGAGAACTTTTTATAATTTAAAGTTATCGTCAATACTCTAAAATCTCTGAAATCATTATCATTAGAGACAACAGTTTCCTGCGGTTTCTGAAAATTGAACTAATTCGAGTTGTGTCACTTTTGATGTACATGTGCGATATTTTGTAATAAATTAAAAAGATTTTCCTTTTCGATAAAACTCTTCAACACAATTTATAGAACTCACCGAGTGCTACTCAGAACTGTTATGAAATTCATTTCTGTCTTCATTCTGAGTGTTGTTTTTTTGGATTTAATAGCTAATTAATTGAAAAGTTTTACTTTTTTGATAAAACTCTACTGACATATTTTGTAGAAGTCGCAGAGTGCTACTCAGAACTCCCGTCAGAACTGTTCTGAGATTCCTTTCTGTCTTCATTCAGAGTGTTGTTTTTTTTTTTGGATTTCGCACCCTTTTATAGCTAATAAATTAAAAAGTTTGGCTTTTTCGATAAAACTCATCAACATATTTTATAGAACTCACCGAGTGCTACTCAGATCAGAACTGTTATGAAATTCATTTCTGTCTTCATTCTGAGTGTTGTTTTTTTTTGGATTTCGTACCCCTTTTATAGCTAATAAATTGAAAAGTTTTGCTTTTTTATCGACATATTTTGTAGAAGTCGCAGAGTGCTACTCAGAACTCCCGTCAGAACTGTTCTGAGATTCCTTTCTGTCTTCATTCCGAGTGTTGTTTGGATTTCGCACCCTATTATAGCTAATGAATTAAAAAGTTTTGCTTTTTCTATAAAACTCATTAACACCTTTTATAGAACTCACCGAGTGCTACTCAGAACTCCCATCAGAACTGTTGTGAAATTCATTTCTGTCTTCATTCTGAATGTTGTTTTTTTTGGATTTCGTACCCCTTTTATAGCTAATAAATTGAAAAGTTTTGCTTTTTTGATAAAACTCTATGGCCATATTTTGTAGAAGTCGCATAGTGCTACTCAGAACTCCCATCAGAACTGTTCTGAGATTCCTTTCTGTCTTCATTCCGAGTGTTTTTTTTTTGATTTCGCACCATTTTACTGCTAGTAAATTAAAAAGTTTTGCTTTTTCGATAAAACTCATCAACATATTTTATAGAACTCACCGAGTGCTACTCAGAACTCCCATAAGAACTGTTATGAAATTCATTTCTGTCTTCATTCTGAATGTTGTTTTTTTTTGGATTTCGTACCCCTTTTATAGCTAATAAATTGAAAAGTTTTGCTTTTTTGATAAAACTCTATCGACATATTTTGTAGAAGTCGCATAGTGCTACTCAGAACTCCCGTCAGAACTGTTCTGAGATTCCTTTCTGTCTTCATTCTGAATGTTGTTTGGATTTCGCACCCTATTATAGCTAATAAATTATAAAGTTTTGCTTTTTCGATAAAACACATTAACACATTTTATAGAACTCACCGAGTGCTACTCAGAACTCCCATAAGAACTGTTGTGAAATTCATTTCTGTGTTCATTCCGAGTGTTGTTTTTTTTGATTTCGTACCCCTTTTATAGCTAATAAATTGAAAAGTTTTGCTTTTTTGATAAAACTCTACTTGCATATTTTGTAGAAGTCGCAGAGTGCTACTCAGAACTCCCGTCATAACTGTTCTGAGATTCCTTTCTGTCTTCATTCCGAGTGTTTTTTTTTGATTTCGCACCTTTTTACTGCTAGTAAATTAAAAAGTTTTGCTTTTTCGATAAAACTCATCAACATATTTTATAGAACTCACCGAGTGCTACTCAGAACTCCCATAAGAACTGTTATGAAATTCATTTCTGTCTTCATTCTGAGTGTTGTTTTTTTTTTTGATTTCGTACCCCTTTTAAAGCTAATAAATTGAAAAGTTTTGCTTTTTTGATGAAACTCTATCGACATATTTTGTAGAAGTCGCAGAGTGCTACTCAGAACTCCCGTCAGAACTGTTCTGAGATTCCTTTCTGTCTTCATTCTGAATGTTGTTTGGATTTCGCACCCTATTATAGCTAAAACTCTACTGACATATTTTGTAGAAGTCGCAGAGTGCTACTCAGAACTCCCGTCAGAACTGTTCTGAGATTCGTTTCTGACTTCATTCAGAGTGTTGTTTTCTTTTGGATTTCGCACCCTTTTATAGCTAATAAATTAAAAAGTTTGGCTTTTTCGGTAAAACTCATCAACATATTTTATAGAACTCACCGAGTGCTACTCAGAACTCCCATCAGAACTGTTATGAAATTCATTTCTGTCTTCATTCTGAGTGTTGTTTTTTTTTGGATTTCGTACCCCTTTTATAGCTAATAAATTGAAAAGTTTTGCTTTTTTGATAAAACTCTATCGACATATTTTGTAGAAGTCGCAGAGTGCTACTCAGAACTCCCGTCAGAACTGTTCTGAGATTCCTTTCTGTCTTCATTCTGAATGTTGTTTGGATTTCGCACCCTATTATAGCTAATAAATTAAAAAGTTTTGCTTTTTCGATAAAACTCATCAGCACATTTTATAGAACTCACCGAGTGCTACTCAGAACTCCCATCAGAACTGTTGTGAAATTCATTTCTGTCTTCATTCTGAGTGTTGTTTTTTTTTGTTTTCGTACTCCTTTTATAGCTAATAAATTGAAAAGTTTTGCTTTTTTGATAAAACTCAACTAACATATTTTGTAGAAGTCGCAGAGTGCTACTCAGAACTCCCGTCAGAACTGTTCTGAGATTCCTTTCTGTCTTCATTCAGAGTGTTGTTTTCTTTTGGATTTCGCACCCTTTTATAGCTAATAAATTAAAAAGTTTGGCTTTTTCGATAAAACTCATCAACATATTTTATAGAACTCACCGAGTGCTACTCAGAACTCCCATCAGAACTGTTGTGAAATTCATTTCTGTCTTCATTCTGAGTGTTGTTTTTTTTGTTTTCGTACCCCTTTTATAGCTAATAAATTGAAAAGTTTTGCTTTTTTGATAAAACTACTAACATATTTTGTATAAGTCGCAGAGTGCTACTCAGAACTGTTCTGAGATTCCTTTCTGTCTTCATTCAGAGTGTTGTTTTCTTTGGGATTTCGCACCTTTTTATAGCTAATAAATTAAAAAGTTTGGCTTTTTCGATAAATCTCATCAACATATTTTATAGAACTCACCGAGTGCTACTCAGAACTCCCATCAGAACTGTTATGAAATTCATTTCTGTCTTCATTCCGAGCGTTGTTTTTTTTTTGATTTCGTACCCCTTTTATAGCTAATAAATTGAAAAGTTCTGCTTTTTTGATAAAACTCTATCGACATATTTTGTAGAAGTCGCAGAGTGCTACTCAGAACTCCCGTCAGAACTGTTCTGAGATTCCTTTCTGTCTTCATTCTGAATGTTGTTTGGATTTCGCACCCTATTATAGCTAAAACTCTACTGACATATTTTGTAGAAGTCGCAGAGTGCTACTCAGAACTTCCGTCAGAACTGTTCTGAGATTCCTTTCTGACTTCATTCAGAGTGTTGTTTTCTTTTGGATTTCGCACCCTTTTATAGCTAATAATTAAAAAGTTTGGCTTTTTCGGTAAAACTCATCAAAATATTTTATAGAACTCACCGAGTGCTACTCAGAACTCCCATCAGAACTGTTATGAAATTCATTTCTGTCTTCATTCTGAGTGTTGTTTTTTTTTGGGATTTCGTACCCCTTTTATAGCTAATAAATTGAAAAGTTTTGCTTTTTTGATAAAACTCTATCGACATATTTTGTAGAAGTCGCAGTCGTCGCAGAGTGCTACTCAGAACTCCCGTCAGAACTGTTCTGAGATTCCTTTCTGTCTTCATTCTGAATGTTGTTTGGATTTCGCACCGTATTATAGCTAAAACTCTACTGACATTTTGTAGAAGTCGCAGAGTGCTACTCAGAACTCCCGTCAGAACTGTTCTGAGATTCCTTTCTGTCTTCATTCTGAATATTGTTTGGATTTCGCACCCTATTATAGCTAATAAATTAAAAAGTTTTGCTTTTTCGATAAAACTCATCAACACATTTTATAGAACTCACCGAGTGCTACTCAGAACTCCCATCAGAACTGTTGTGAAATTCATTTCTGTGTTCATTCCGAGTGTTGTTTTTTTTTTTTGTTTTCGTACCCCTTTTATAGCTAATAAATTGAAAAGTTTTGCATTTTTGATAAAACTCTACTAACATATTTTGTAGAAGTCGCAGAGTGCTACTCAGAACTCCCGTCAGAACTGTTCTGAGATTCCTTTCTGTCTTCATTCAGAGTGTTGTTTTCTTTGGGATTTCGCACCTTTTTATAGCTAATAAATTAAAAAGTTTGGCTTTTTCGATAAAACTCATCAACATATTTTATAGAACTCACCGAGTGCTACTCAGAACTCCCATCAGAACTGTTATGAAATTCATTTCTGTCTTCATTCCGAGTGTTGTTTTTTTTTTTATTTCGTACCCCTTTTATAGCTAATAAATTGAAAGGTTTTGCTTTTTCGATAAAACTCGATTAAGATATTTTGTAGAACTCGCCAAGTGCTACTGAGAACTTCCATCAGAACTGTTATGAGATTCCTTCAGTCTTCATTCGAAATGTCGGTGTCTTGATTTTCGCACCTTATGAAGGCTAATAAATTGAAAAGTTCTGGTTTTTCGGTAAAACTCTATGAACATGTTTTGTAGAACTCGCTGAGTGCTACTCAGAACTCTCATCAGAACTGAAATATCTGTTATTTTTCTTTCAAAATGATAGTTTTTCATAGCCAAAATTTGATTTTCTTCAATGCTCAACTTTTTTATTTCGGCAGAACTATTTTCAAAAATGGTCAAGAACTCCAGAACTCTTCCATCTTTATCGAAAAATACCACCAAAACTCATTTTTTCGAAAGAGATGGCGCTGCATGAAGATAGCGCCACTAATTTGTTTTTCTCATCAAAATCCATAGTTAGCTGGAACTATTCAAAAGTTGTATCAGGAACTCCAGAACTCTATTAAATCTACCCAGAACTCCCAAAAAAAATTTGTTTTTGCAAAAAGTCTGCGCCAACTTCACTTGAGTGCAAAACATAATTTGCCCGAACTTGCCAATAAATTGTTGAATGATACATAATATTTATCAAAAGAAAACAGCTACTGCTCCTTACGGCAGTTGACTTATATTCGTCAGATTCTTGGATCTTTACCTATAACGTATTTCTTGTAGAAGCTTTTATATAAATGTTATAATATAATGCAATATACTAATTGAGACTTGAATTTAAATTTATTAGAATTGGGCGTATACTTTTTACAATTTTCCTCAGCCCTGAAATTTACGACGTTTTCAACTCCACAAACTTAATTTACATATTCATTTAACACCGAACTGTCATCGGCAAAAGTAGATGGCGGATACAAAACTTGTACGCTCGAGTTTTTACTGGGATCTGGAAATTGGCTGAACCTCCTTTTTGCTAACACCAAAGAATCCGCTCTCTTCACGGCAACCACTCTGCTAGGTCTTACATGCGCATCACGGGCTGCGTTGGAGACATTGGAGTGCTCTCTCTGGACCGTCTCTATTTGGTAGCAGTCGCAGACTTCGTTGCTGCAGCGACAGTGTTTCAGCATCAGTGAAATTGTTCTGAAAAGTTTACCTGAACTGGGTTGTGTGTTTGGCCGATTTTCGACCAACTTTAGTATGGAAGCTTTCCCGGTAGACTCTGAAAAAAATTAATGGAATTATAACTAGGAATCTAAAATTAGACGCTAACGCTAAAGGGGCGGAGGGACGAACCACTTTCATGTACATTGTGCATAGAAATATATAAGTATATAATATATATTTCTATGACATTGTGTCAACACTAGAACAGAATCGTTTAATGAAGATTACAATTTTCACGACAGAATATTTACTTATATACAGTACGATGCAAATGTATGGAATAAATTCATTATTTCTGAATATACACCAATTTTGGAAAATTCCTCGAACACGTCGATATTCTTTTCCGGTTGGCCAATTTTTTAACCCCATCCAAAAAATATAGGGTTATCCGCATTCGAGTAAAAATGACTTTAGTGATATTGTCGCGACTGGGCTACTAGAGTAGCATCCTGAGCCGTATAAGGGGTTGTTTTCCTTATACTAAATGCGACTTGGGTGTAGCTACAGATGGTAGCTGCAGTAAAAAAAGGGGTAGCAACAGAATATAAATATTTATTAAACGACAACTGGGATACGGGGGGGAAAGGCAAATATACATTTGAATTACGGTGTACTCAATAATAAAATATGGGATACTTAAAACAACTCTTACCTAAAACTATCACTAAACCAATACTTAGAGCTGAGGCCAGAAGGGCCTAGCCTACGAGGCTAACCGAGCAGTAGGGCTCTATAGGAGTCTATTAACAACTATCTCATCAATCTATTCCTTTTGTATTTATATAAGGAAATATGTTTTGTTTTTATGTGGTGTGCACAGTCACGGTCGTACAATTTGCTAGTAAACAAACTCGCACTTGATAATGACCTGCGGTCATGACCTAATCAATTAATAACAAGAAACAATAGATCAGTGCACCAAAACAATTCAAATGGCATTGCTCGATATCACGACATATCTCGATATCACAATATTTTCAAATGGTACGCACAGTGTATTTTCCATATCTAGTTAGGGATCGTCATTACAAATCCAGTGATACCAGGTTTGTTGGGATTATGTCGAACGGCTGCGGAGATATGAGCAAAAAACTTCTCCATATGCCCAATGAGTGCGACAGAGACTTTTGACCTTTTGGATCGTGTAGTCTGACCACTCGGTTGATAGATCAAAGGACCCTGCAAAATCCTTATGGAATTTGGGTTCCGGTGGATTTTTTGAATTTTTGGTATGATGTAGTCCATTTAATTCTCAACCAATGTTACCATTGCGTCAACCCAAACAAATGAATAGTTTTGCTGCTGAGGGGCGTTGAAGTCACCCCTTGCGCAGATTAGACTATTTATTTTTGAATCCGGTAACAATATTTTCACAGCCTATAGTTACTTTAGCAATAAAGTTCAGCAATATTTGAATTTCTTTTTTTTCATACGAATAGTGAAAAACAGTTTTACATTTCAGTGTGTCAATCAGAACGGATTGAGGAAAAAAATCGCATGTTCAAAGTAATTTTTCCGGGCGTCCAGGACCGGTTTCACTCCAGTAATATTTCTTAACTTCCCTATTATGGACTCTGCCATCATCATAATCTAGGAAAGTTTTCAGGATAGTGTGCGGAAAAAAAACACATTTACAAAATAATTTTTCCGGGCGTCCAGGACCTGTTTCACTCCAGCAATATTCCTCAACTTCCTTATTATGGACTCTGCCATCATCATAATCTAAGAAAGTTTTCAGGATATGGTGCGGAAAAAAACCTCATGTAAAAAATATTTTTTTCGGGCGTCCAGGGCCGGTTTCACTCCAGCAATATTCCTCAACTTCCTTATTATGGACTCTGCCATCATTATAATCTAAGAAAGTTTTCAGGATATGGTGCGGAAAAAAACCTCATGTAAAAAATTTTTTTTTCGGGCGTCCAGCGCCGGTTTCACTCCAGCAATATTCCTCAACTTCCTTATTATGGACTCTGCCATCATTATAATCTAAGAAAGTTTTCAGGATATGGTGCGGAAAAAAACCTCATGTAAAAAATATTTTTTTCGGGCGTCCAGGGCCGGTTTCACTCCAACAATATTCCTCAACTTCCTTATTATGGACTCTGCCATCATGATAATCTAAGAAAGTTTTCAGGATATGGTGCGGAAAAAAACCTCATGTAAAAAAATTTTTTTTCGGGCGTCCAGCGCCGGTTTCACTCCAGCAATAATCCTCAACTTCCTTATTATGGACTCTGCCATCATTATAATCTAAGAAAGTTTTCAGGATATGGTGCGGAAAAAAACCTCATGTAAAAAATATTTTTTTCGGGCGTCCAGGGCCGGTTTCACTCCAGCAATATTCCTCAACTTCCTTATTATGGACTCTGCCATCATTATAATCTAAGAAAGTTTTCAGGATATGGTGCGGAAAAAAACCTCATGTAAAAAATATTTTTTTCGGGCGTCCAGGGCCGGTTTCACTCCAGCAATATTCCCCAACTTCCTTATTATGGACTCTGCCATCATCATAATCTAAGAAAGTTTTCAGGATATGGTGCGGAAAAAAACCTCATGTAAAAAATATTTTTTTCGGGCGTCCAGGGCCGGTTTCACTCCAACAATATTCCTCAACTTCCTTATTATGGACTCTGCCATCATGATAATCTAAGAAAGTTTTCAGGATATGGTGCGGAAAAAAACCTCATGTAAACATTTTTTTTTTCGGGCGTCCAGGGCCGGTTTCACTCCAGCAATATTCCTCAACTTCCTTATTATGGACTCTGCCATCATTATAATCTAAGAAAGTTTTCAGGATATGGTGCGGAAAAAAACCTCATGTAAAAAATATTTTTTTCGGGCGTCCAGGACCGGTTTCACTCCAGCAATATTCCTCAACTTCCTTATTATGGACTCTGCCATCATTATAATCTAAGAAAGTTTTCAGGATATGGTGCGGAAAAAAACCTCATGTAAAAAATATTTTTTTCGGGCGTCCAGGGCCGGTTTCACTCCAGCAATATTCCTCAACTTCCTTATTATGGACTCTGCCATCATCATAATCTAAGAAAGTTTTCAGGATATGGTGCGGAAAAAAACCTCATGTAAAAAATATTTTTTTCGGGCGTCCAGGGCCGGTTTCACTCCAACAATATTCCTCAACTTCCTTATTATGGACTCTGCCATCATGATAATCTAAGAAAGTTTTCAAGATATGGTGCGGAAAAAAACCTCATGTAAAAAAATTTTTTTTTCGGGCGTCCAGGGCCGGTTTCACTCCAGCAATATTCCTCAACTTCCTTATTATGGACTCTGCCATCATTATAATCTAAGAAAGTTTTCAGGATATGGTGCGGAAAAAAACCTCATGTAAAAAATATTTTTTTCGGGCGTCCAGGGCCGGTTTCACTCCAGCAATATTCCTCAACTTCCTTATTATGGACTCTGCCATCATTATAATCTAAGAAAGTTTTCAGGATATGGTGCGGAAAAAAACCTCATGTAAAAAATATTTTTTTCGGGCGTTCTAAGAAAGTTTTCAGGATATGGTGCGGAAAAAAACCTCATGTAAAAAATATTTTTTTCGGGCGTCCAGGGCCGGTTTCACTCCAGCAATATTCCTCAACTTCCTTATTATGGACTCTGCCATCATCATAATCTAAGAAAGTTTTCAGGATATGGTGCGGAAAAAAACCTCATGTAAAAAATATTTTTTTCGGGCGTCCAGGGCCGGTTTCACTCCAGCAATATTCCTCAACTTCCTTATTATGGACTCTGCCATCTTTATAATCTAAGAAAGTTTTCAGGATATGATGCGGAAACAAACCTCATGTAAAAAATATTTTTTTCGGGCGTCCAGGGCCGGTTTCACTCCAGCAATATTCCTCAACTTCCTTAGTATGGACTCTGCCATCATTATAATTCAAGAAAGTTTTCAGGATATGGTGCGGAAAAAAACCTCATGTAAAAAATATTTTTTTCGGGCGTCCAGGGCCGGTTTCACTCCAGCAATATTCCTCAACTTCCTTATTATGGACTCTGCCATCTTTATAATCTAAGAAAGTTTTCAGGATATGGTGCGGAAACAAACCTCATGTAAAAAATATTTTTTTCGGGCGTCCAGGGCCGGTTTCACTCCAGCAATATTCCTCAACTTCCTTATTATGGACTCTGCCATCTTTATAATCTAAGAAAGTTTTCAGGATATGGTGCGGAAACAAACCTCATGTAAAAAATATTTTTTTCGGGCGTCCTGGGCCGGTTTCACTCCAGCAATATTCCTCAACTTCCTTAGTATGGACTCTGCCATCATTATAATTCAAGAAAGTTTTCAGGATATGGTGCGGAAAAAAACCTCATGTAAAAAATATTTTTTTCGGGCGTCCAGGGCCGGTTTCACTCCAGCAATATTCCTCAACTTCCTTATTATGGACTCTGCCATCATCATAATCTAAGAAAGTTTTCAAGATATGGTGCCGATAAAACCTCATGTACAAACTAATTTTTCCGGGCGTCCAGGGCGGGTTTCACTCCAGCAATATTCCTCAACTTCCTTATCATGGACTCTGCCATCATCATAATCTAGGAAAGTTTTCATGATAGGGTGTAGAAAAAACCACATGTTCAAAATAATTTTTCCGGGCGTCCAGAGCCGGTTTCACTCCAGCGATATTCTTTAACTTCCTTATTATGGACTCTGCTATCATAATAATCTGGGAAAGTTTTCAGGATAGGGTTCAGAAAAAACTCACATATTCAAAATAATTTTTCCGGGCGTCCAGGGCCCGTTTCACTCTGGTAATATTTATCAACTTCCTTATTATGGACTGAAAACTTTCCTAGATTATGATATTATTATAATAAGTAAGTTGAGGAATATTGCTGGAGTTAAACCGGCCCTGAATGCCCGGAAAAATGATTTTGGCCATGTGGTTACTTTCCTCAATCCATCCTGATTGAGAAATATATGTATAACTGTTTTCGACTATTCGTATGAAAAAAAAAATGCAAATATTGCTGAACTTCATTGATAAAGTAACTAGGCTGAAATATTTATGGTACCAAAATATCCAGAAATTGCCACAAAACAAGCGTTGTTTACCCTGTTGGTAAGGATATATTCATGTAACTAGGCAGCTTTAATGTCACCAGAGCACCGTAAAATTTTCAATGCGGGCGCACGGAAAAAACCCCTTTTTTGGTATTCTGAATAAGCATGTAAATATAGTGTTTTCAGATAGGTATAATGAAAAAGTAGTATAGGCCGTTTGCGTTTTTTATTTCGTGTGAAAAGAGCCTCTTATTTTTTTCTACGACCATTAAGAAAAATTAACATTTCAATTGCGTCTTCGATTAAGAAACCTACCACGTTGTAACACCGATTTTCATTTCCTAGCTGTATCGAAATATTTCATTTCATGAACTACTAGACTGTCATTATAGGTAGGTATCAACGAATTTTATGAACATAAATAATATCGAATCAAGTTTGTTTACGTCTCTCTAATAATTTGACATTTCACATCAGTAGATAATTACAAAATTCGATTGAAAAAATTAAGTTATTAAAAATGATTAGCGATAGTGAGGATGATTTAACAATCATATTAATAAATTTATATCAGCAGCTCCTGATAATGCATATCTTCTGACAAAGGTATGATTTTCTTTTCATAAAACCAGAATAATTTCAATAAAAAGATTGATTACAATCGGATTCTATATTTTTGAATAGTTGACAGATACTTTCTATATAGCAGTTAATTTGAACAAATTATTATGTGCTCTAGTAACGGCGGGTGTTGATTCAGATGACACATGGACTTTCGATGGTGGGAGCGAGGGTTCAAATCCACGCAGCAACATTTTTTTTTTTCATTTTATGAAATCGATTAGTGTTTGATTTTTTCTGCATAAAGTTTTTTTATTTCCAAGTTGTCAAAATTTGAAAATTTTGAATGTTATTTGTTTCATGACGTAGATAGGTACGTGTACAAAAAGAAAAAATAGATGTTTCATTCAACGGGTGAAGAAAGAAAAAATTATCTAAACCATGTAAATATGACGGCAGAGGAGTTTATGATAAAAAGGATTATTAAAAATATTACAGATTTGTTAATGATTCAGATGGTCGTAGAAAAAGTATAGTGTACAATGAGCATGAAATGACCCATTTCCCACTCGTAGGTATATGAAATTTTGTAGTACTCGCTACGCTCGTACTACAAAATTTGATATACCTACTCGTGGGAAATGTATGTCATTTCATGCTCATTGTACAATATACTATTATCTTCAGCTTGACCTACAAGGTGATATTTATTAGTGTTATGTTATAGCTACTTACCGTTTCCAATTATTGAGGTGGCTGTGTTTTGAGGCACACGAACATTCATCGAAGCAAAGCTGCTTTCTTTTTGAAGAAACATTTTTTGTTCGCTGAAGAATTTTCTGTACAATTCCAAGGAGTTCCTCCTAATGACGCTGGTACTTACACTGGGTTTTGGTATGTCCCAGTCTGACTTTGGGTCCTTTTTCTTCGGCAAATACTCCTTAAGCGGAAGGCAATCGCACGAAGAGGTGCTGCAAACGCATTGAAGAAAGAGTGACAGTTGCCTTTGGTGCATTTTTTCCCTCATTTTCCGGTCCATCAATGCCGAGGTACTTTGTATTTCGTTTCGGACAACTGGAAATGCAAATCATAAATAATATTTGTTTTGGTTTTGCCGTGGTCTTCTTTGGTTAAAATCTCCAAACGTTTCAACTGCAACTACGCCTGTCATCTTCAGTGGCGTGGTCGAAGTACTCTTCTTAACGTATCAACTGAAACTGAAGCTATCGTCTCTGGCATGGCATTTATAGAGCTGATTTTGCGCTCAATTTCTGTGATGGCGCCTTTCAATGCTGTGTGCCAGATCTTTGGTAGATATGTTCTGTCTTCCTTTCTGTTGAAGTTCTCTTGGTGTTTGTGTATTTCTACTGCTTCTAAATACATTCTTGTTGAATAATGATTCGACGTTGCTTGTCTCTCGGTGTTTTCGAAAACGATCTTGTCTTCTCCGTCGGACAAAGCATGTTCAGCGACTGCGGACTTATCGGTCTGTCCGAATCGACAACTTCGCTTGTGCTCAACTAGGCGGGTTCCAATGCTCCTTTTCGTCTGACCGATATAAACTTTACCACAGCTACATGGAATCCTGTAAACCCCCGCTGATTTGAGTGGATCTCTGCTGTCTTTTGCTGATCTCAGATACTCCGATATTTTCTTCGTTGGTTTGAAGACGGTGTTGACAAGATCCTTTTCAACCTGTGGTAGAAGTCCATTGTATCTCGAAGTGGAGTGGTATTGATTCACAATATAGAAAAACTCGAAGTCATCTCCACAATTTTTAATAATTTCATCTGGTGTAGTGTGATGGTGAATACACAAATTGTGGAGATGACTTCAAGTTTTTCTATATTGTAAGATCCTTTTCGAATACACCCAGAGACTAGCAACGTCGAATCATTATTCAACAAGAATGTATTTAGAAGCAGTAGAAATACACAAACACCAAGAGAACTTCAACAGAAAGGAAGAGAGAACAAATCTACCAAAGATCTGGCACACAGCATTGAAAGGCGCCAAAACGAAGCAATGTCAGTCGAATCGCGCGAACCCGACATCACAGAAAGTTCGCGCAAAATCAGCACTATAAATGACATGACGAGACGATAGCTTCAGTCATACGATAGCAACGGTCATCATGATTCCGAAGCCCAACAAGATCCACACGTTTCCGCAAAACCACCGCCCCATCAGCCTAACACCTGCGATGAGTAAGGTCGCAGAAAGAGTGATCAGGACTCGACTTGAGACAATGTCTGGAGAATTGAACATCCTACCAGATGAACAATTTGGTTTCCGACATAAACACTCAACAGAACTCCAGGTCACCCGGATAGTGGACGCCACCATCCAGAGCTGGAACCGCACGAGAAAAGGACATCTTTCAGGAGCAGTCTTCCTTGACGTCTCCAAGGCCTTCGATAGAGTTTGGCACGATGGGCTGATCGCAAAACTGGTTGATGCCGGATACTCCACACCAATGGTCAAGCTGATAAACTCCTTCCTAAGAGGTTGACATTACCGATGCAAAGTCGGAATTGCTCTCTCTTCACGAAGGAGGCTAGAAGCAGGAGTACCACAGGGAGCAGTACTGTCGCCACACCTGTTTTCGATCTACACTGCAGACATGCCTATGTCGGACAACCCCATGACCAAACTTGCTCTCTATGCAGATGACACGGCAATCTTTGCTGAGTCATCCCAGGAGAGAGGAGTAACATAGAAGCTGCAACATCAGATAAACAAGATCGGAATCAATGCAGACAAAAGCAAGGCCATACTGTTCACGAGGCGACGTAGGACACCCGAGGGCCATGTTACTATGAACGATGAGAAAATTCCATGGGTAGACGAAGCCGTATACCTAGGAGTAACCTTGTACAAGAAACTCACGTTTCAGAGGCACGTCTCCCACAGATTGGCTATAGCGAAAGCCGCGAGGCATAAGCTGTATCCACTCATCGGGCGTAGGAGCAACATGGCACTCTAATTGAAACTACGCCTCATCAGGACAATCCTTCTGCCAATCATGCTGTACGCGTCTACTGCTTGGGGGCAATGCGCGAACAGTTACAGGCAGAGGATGCAGGCCTTCTTCAATGTCTGCCTGAGAATGGCAACAGACGCACCACGATATATGCCAAACAGGTTTATATATCGAGACTTAGACATCCATCCGGACTACATTGACAGACTGATCAGGAATCACGTGGGGACTACTCTAGACATAGTAGAGACCCACACGAACCCGTTGCTCACGGAGCTCCTCGAGAATAGACGTGAGCAAGACGATAGAGACAGAGATAAATAGACGACCAGTGAACCAGGGAGACAACGACACCCCTGAAGAAGTAAGACGGAAGCAAAACCTTCGGCGACGCCAACGTCTACTTCAACAGGCTTAAAATTTCGATAATCATGCTTTTATGTTTCAGATTCCAAGAAGAACCGACCAAGTGGTAAATTCAGTAAATTCAATACACAACACTTGGCCCTCAGCCAAGTGTTTTTCAGGCCTTCAGCCAGTTTCAGGGGGGCACCATGCACATTAAGTAAAGTCATTGTTAAATCAAATTAAACTCATGTCAGATATAAGAGAGTTTCAGGCCGAGAATTGGCCGAGCACTCCATATCAAACGATCAGATTTTATTCTGCTGATCGCCAATCATCAGGATGAGGAACCGCTTTAACGAGCGGGGGTGGTGGATAGGGGGGGTGAGCTTTCGAGTACGTACGAGTGCTGGGGCGTTCATTCTTCCGGGCCTCAACCTTAGGGGGTGCATGGTGGTGGTAGCTTCAGTTTCAGTTGATACGTCAAGAAGGGTACTTCGACCACGCCACTGAAGATGACTTCCGCAGTTGCAGTTGAAACGATTGGGGATTTTAATCAAAGGGCAAAACCTGAAAACCAACCAAAACATTGACGTCAGCCGTGAAAGCCTACATTCCTACATAAATAATATATTTCGTGTGGTGAACGCAATTCAGTTCCTTAATAATGTTGAAGGGTAAATATTTTACAATATAATGAACATATTGAGGATCCAATGAAAATATGTGGGACTATCCTTATGGAAAACGGCTTTCGGTTAAATTCTCTGATAACAAACTTTTCACATTTTTTCTGAAACGAAAAAGTGATGTGATACTTTTAATATTTATTGGAAGGTGATTAAACCATTATAAAATATCGAGTTTTTGATAAGTGTACTTTTTGGAATTGGAAATTTTAAATCATTACTCTGTCTGGTACTACGATCAGAAGAACTGTTTCCATAGAGAACTTTGTTTTGTGTATCAAACAAACAGTTTCAAGTATAAAAATAGCAATAACTGTTAGAATTTTATGTTTAAGAAAGAGAGGTCGGCATGAATCCCTATATTTTACTTTGCATACATACCTCAAAGCACGCTTTTGCGAAATTAGGACAGTCTGTAAACGATGACTACATCAAACTCCCCAAAATACAATACCATATCTTAGATGCGATTCAATAAGAGAATGATAAACTGGTTTTGAAACTGAAAATTCTAATTCATTCGAGACAACTCTCAATGCTTAGCAACCCGAAGAGAGCTTTTTACATAAAATTTCAACATGCTGCTCAAATTTCAACGAATTATCCATATAAAGTACAAGGAATTTTAATGTCATTTTATTTTCAATGATGCTATTGTCTAACGGAATGTTTTCAAGATGACATCTATAAGATATCATGCTGGTTTTTTTTATGTTGAATGATAGTAAATTCGAATCACACCAATCTTTTACTTTTTTCATATCAAAACGTATCATTTGATCCAGATCGTGCTCGTGCTTGTTTTTAAGATGCCAAAATATAGTACTGTCATCAGCAAAAACTGTAAAAGAACCTGATATCTGGATGTTCAATAGGTCATTTATGTATAATAAAAAGAGAATTGGTCCAAGTATAGAACCTTGAGGTACTCCACAATTAATTTTCTTAGATTCTGAGTACCCAGAGTTCCTTACTATTTGATTTCGCTCGAACAAATAAGATTCGAGCCATTTGAGATTAAAATCGTTTAAAGTATCAGGACTCAATGATGACTCTATATGTTTTCTATTGTTTTTTTCAACTTTCCTTCGATGAATTTATAGCTTCAGACTTCTCTTATAATAACTATCCTTTGCAGTTTTCATCAATTTTGTATATATTCTGCGATATTTATTGAAGTAATCATAAAATAATTCACTATTAGTAAACTTTCTGATATAATACAACGAACGTAAATTTTCTGAGGAATTCTTCATCCCTTTATCTCTGATGAAGATTCAATTTAGCCAGAATGAACTTCCTCAATCTCGGTCGAAGTTAACTGGCATTTTTTATAAATACAGGGTGGGTCGAAAATAGGGGTACGTCAACCACTCGTTTTTTAGTTCGAATAGGGAAGAGCACGACTACCAAACACTCGTCAATGTTGAGAACGTCGCACAGTTATTTCATGTATACCGATTGAGTAAAAAGAAACGGTTCAAGTTTCTTAGAAAAATGCTGTTTTTCAATGAATACCCTGTATTTCGAAAAAAAATCTGTTAATTTTCATGAATTTTGATATAATGTACGGTTTGAGGAGTCCGAGATAATGTAATCAATATCAGCATAGGTCTCCGGCTATAGGTATACTTTTGAATGTACGGATTTTATTTATACCCCATATACATCGGAGACCGAAATGGGCTATTTTCGAGCAATTCTTCTTGTTGAAGAATATTCGTAGTAGATGGTGCAGTACCAATTCCAATCATGCAATACCTTATATATGATATATCTCTGTTTCCAAAGAAACAGTAAATATATGACATGCTCTCCCCTATCCGAACTATAAAACGAGGGGTTGACGTAACCCTATTTTCGAACAACCCTGTATATAAAAAAATAATGTCGGTTAAATTCGACCGAGATTAAGGGAGTTCATTATCAGGCTAAATTGAATCTTCAATTTTCATCGTCAGAGAACTCACACTGGTTGGTTAAAAATAAATCGAAGTTTATTTTTCTGTTTTCACCTTGTTGTATAGCGCAGAACGAAAAGTGTAATGAAAACGAGACAAGGTGACATTGTACTATCATTGAGGCATGAAATTCCTAGAATAAATAGGCGTTTTGTCAATTCTTGGAATTGGTAAACATTCTCAGCAGAAAGCTTCACTTTTCATCTTTAACAACCTGTTTCTCGAAAACTAGTAGGCCGATGGACACTTTTGCCGAGAAAGTCAAAATCTAGAACATACTAAAAATTCAGGGAATTTAACCGAAAGCCATTTTGCATAATGATAGTGCGGGGTCCTTTAATGAATATTGCTTGAATTTTGGACCAAAGGACCCCGCACACCTTATATGGGAAAATGGCTCTCCGTCAAATTTCTTTAATTTTTGTTATGTTGTAGAATCGATCATTCTGATAAAATGTTTCAATGGGCGCAACACCATCCTATGACTAGTTTTCGAGATACAGGGTGTTGAATATGAAACATATTCACTTTTCATCACTCCGTATCTCCCAAGTTATGATTTAGTTCTAATTTATCTTTTGTGGTATTATCATCACATCCTTGTATGACGAATTCATGAGATATTCATTTCAAAATCTTTCCGTTGTACAGGGCGATTTCACTTGATAATAATGCTATTTTGAGACTTTCATAATTCTGTTGTTTTATGAAGAGAAAATGCGAAAAAAGGTAAAATTATCACATAATATTATAGATTCATTACATCATCACAGTTGATACAATTTATACAAGATGAGTCACGAATATGGAAAAAGAACGAATTTTGGTTTTTGGGACACATTTTAGTAATAAACCCAGCAAAAATGACAAAATTCTCGTGAAGAATGTAAATGATGTGTTTCATCGTATACAGAGTCGAATGATGTCAATTTAAAAAATTAGTTATACTTTAATAAATAAAAACCTTGATTTTTTTCATCACCATATAGCTCATAAGGAAGTCCGAAAAGGTAGCTAAATTTTTTCAAGGGAGGACTTGAAATACATTCATTCATATTGTAGAAAATTTTCATCGGAATCGCATGACGGGTTTTTCATATACAAGACGAAAAATGTGTGAAAAAATCTAATTGCTATATTTTCACTCCAGTTTTCGGCAGGTTTGCTATAGTTATTCCTCATCGGGCCTCTTTTATTTGAGATTTTGATTTTTCAATAAAATAGTGATCAGTTAAACGGTACAATAGTGTACCGTATCACTCGTAAAAAAGCCTTAACTCGAATTATTATCTGCAGCATCGTCTAGTAGGCGATTCAATGAATTCAATGAAGGTGTTTTTTTTCATGCTTAGTGTTTCTCAGAGGTCATATTAAACTTGTTTTATTCGCAGAAATTCCTTTTTTCGAATTTTCACTCTATAAAATAATAAAATTGTGAAAGTCTCAATATAGCATTATTATCGCCCTGTACTACAAAAGGATTTGGACATGAATTTCTCAAGAATTTGTCACACAAGGAAAATACCACATAGGATAAATCAGAATAAAATCATAATTTGAATGTTAATATAAAGTATATATTAATTATAATTCTCGGCAAATTTTCACACCAAGAAAGTTTAATTTTTCAATTATGTTTCTGTATCTTCGAATCGTATATATTATGTTTGTATATAGTATATACCCCCTTTTCGAAAACTTGTCTCTTCCTTTTTTTTGTATTCGAAACATTATCTGAATCATCTTCGAATACCTACATAACATCACTTATCAATATATTCCTGTTATCTCGTAGTAGGCATGAAGGCATGTAGAACAATTCAAGAGGGTAAAATGTTAGTTGATTCCGATGATGTCAACATTGTTCAGGAACGAGTTGAAGCTGAAAACCTCCGTACTAGGAATGGTCGATGGAGTCGTTTGAAACAATTTCATATACAGTCGTTCCCTCGCCTTGATATTGAATTTTCAAAATCACTCACTGGTACATATCATTTACACTTGGCTGCGTCATATGTCCAAGATACAATCCGTAGAGATAGTGGTAGACACCATTTTAGAAGTCGATGAGTTACATGGGGAGCTCAATTTTCTACGATTCAGAGTATTTTCTCGGTTCAGGAATGCTGCTAAACACATGCTTTGGGTTGTTTTCACTGAAAGAGGTGACAAAAATCCATAAGATCCAGTTCTCCCCATTTTGGGATATTATTTTACTTGTAAGTCCGGTACTTTAGGAACTTGTGCGCAAGTTGCTAGCGTAATATGGTTTTTGGGGTACGCTAGATATCAAAGAAAACATACATTTTCCATCAAATCGTCTTTTAGATTTCATAGGTGATGCTGCAAATAGAATGCTTCCAGACGACATGAATATCGGTCCAGAAACAGTTTAATACAATTGGTTATTCTCTCATTTGTGAATGTTCATAAGAATCTTCTAATTCGTATTTGATAATGGTTTTTGATTATGGAAAAATTCAGTTATCCATTCAAGTATTTTTCTTGTGTTGTCATGATGTGTCATGCGCATTGCTCGTGCCAACCCAATTAACAAATTATATCCTATATGGATACCTAGAGCTAGCATGTAGGTGTTTCTGGGTTTTCCTACAGCTGAAAAGTGAATACGCCACCAAAAATCAGTCGCCCCGGAGCGCCACGGCGAAATAATAATAATAGCTGTCCTCTACCCGCACACTATCTGAGTGTTTACGAGGGGCTATTATTACTATTATATTATTATTATTCAAGTCGCTATATCCGCGGATATGGATATCCGAAAGATATATCACATCTTGTTAAACTTCTATCAATTTATGTATGAATATATACAGGGTGATTCCTAAGTTGATACTTTTTTTTAACTGTGTATAGAACTCGTTAAATTAAACAGCTTTTTCAAATAACTTATTATTAACGTATTACCTACCTGATAACACTAGTATCCTACGACATACATTCTAATGACATGTGCCTTGAAATGTTCCTTATATCGTTACATTCAACGGATATTCATATGACATATTACATCCGATTCCTAGCAGACCTCTTGAGACTCCTGCATTATCCATGACAGGCATCTTTATTATAGTGGCCGTTCAAGTTGTTATTGGTTAATTATCCATATTTCTAGTGGAGTAGGCCTTATGCGGGGACACCACTATAGAAAAAAACGCGCCAGAAACTTTACCTTTGGGGTGGCGTGGAAATGAGTTGAAATAATGTTGATTTCACTGAATTCCTTACTTTTACGTTTTGAAGAAATATCTAACATAAGTCTCATTCACATCAGGAGACTTCAATGGATTGGTTAGTCTACACATCTAAGATCCACACCTACAATCCAGTGAAGTCATTTATTAGAGTAAATTAATGAAAATAAATGGACTTTTTCACAAATTGTTCACCTTGTATATGAAAAACCCGTCATAGGATTCCGTTGAAAATTTTGTACAATATGAAAACACTTCGAGTTCTCCCATGAAAAAATATCCCTACCTTTTCGGACTCCCTTAGGAGTTATAGGGTGATGAAAAAAATCAAGGTATTTATATATTAAAGTATAACTAATTTTTCAAATTGACATCATTCGACTCTGTTCACGATGAAACACATCATTCAACATCCGTCACGAGAATCTTGTCATTGTAGGTGGGTTTATTACTACAAGGTGTCCCAAAAAACAAAATTCGTCATTTTTCCATATTCGTGACTCACCTTGTATAAATTGTATCAACTGTGATGATAGATGAAATGAATTTATAATATTATGTGATAATTCTAACTTTTTTAGAATTTTCTCTTCATAAAACAACAGAATTATGAAAGTCTCAAAATAACATTATTATCAAGTGAAAGATTTTGAAATGAATATCTCATGAATTCGTCATACAAGGATGTGATGATAATACCACAAAAGATAAATCCGAACTAAATCATAACTTGGGAGATACAGAGTGATGAAAAGTGAATATTTCTCATATTCAACACCATGTATCTCGAAAACTAGTCATAGGATGGTGTTGCGCCCATTGAAATATTTCATCAGAATGATCAATTCTACAACATATCAAAAATTGAAGAAATTACACGGAGAGCCATTTTCCCATATAAGGTGTGCGGCGTCATTTAGCCTCTACTATTTTGTTTGAACCAGCAAACACTTGTGATAATGTACTTTAAAAAATCTTGATAACAAAAAAGCGGCTGGCTTCGATAACATTAGTGTTAAAATTGTAAAAATCATAATTATCCCCTTGTATAGGCGCATTGATCAATGCATTGTTCGACACTGAAAGTTGCTAGGGTAACGCCAATTTTTTACGTGGTAAAAAAGAAATTATAAGTAATTATTGACCTATATATCAGTATTATAAGATTTATCCAAAATTATTGAATACATCATCAAGCAAAGAGTAATGGATTACCATGATAATTTTTTTTTTGTATGAGGGACAGTATGACGGTTTCCGAAGATCTAGTGACACTGAGTCTGTCGTATTGGATTTGATCACAAAAATTCAACTAAACCTAGATGAAAACTTCCAATTTTGTTCACGAAATTTTATTATTTTAATTATTCAATATCGGGATTGGAGGTGCTTTACATATAAATGTTTCCAAAATAATTCATCTGGGAGAAAACAATGTTTTTATGTGGAATGGAAAAAGTTTGATAGGTAATATAACAAGGTTCAATTCTTGGACCTATATTATTTCTCATATATTTCAATTCAATATCCAATCATAATTTGCATGGAGAGCTCAAATTATTTGCAGATAACACAACATTAATTTATTTTGGGAATAATGACAATAAAATAATCGAAAATATTCAAGCAGATTTAAAAATAATTTCGCTTTGGTTAAGCAATCATAAGATGACTATAAATATTGATAAATCTTTCTTTGTGTTTTTGTCAAAAAGAAAATCCATACACTTCGAAAATTCATTAGTTTTACACGGGAAAAATATAAAATATTCAGAAGCAACAGATTTTTTTGGGATTATACGTTGATGAACAACTTTCTTGAAAAAGCCATAATGAAAATCATCGGAAATAAATATCTTCTATAATTGGTACCTATTTTGTTCAAAATTCGATATTACATTCCTTGGAAATATCTAAAAATGAAATATTTCAGTTTAATTTATTCAAAATAACAATATTTAATGTCAGTATGGGGAACTGCCAATTCTACTATCTTGCGTCTACTTAAATCTTTGCAAAGCAAAATTATTTAATGTATTTTTAAATTACCATTCTTCGAATCTACATCCCATTTATATGCTCCATACAATCTTTTGGATATCAGTTCTTTATAGAAATTGAAAATATGTATACTCATACATTCTTTTATCAATAATAGGAAGGAAACACTCATCTCTGGAATTTCATTTCACCGATACTATTCACAATCACCAAACTAGACAATCAAATAGTCTTATCACGCATAGAATAAAGACAAACTTCGGTAAAAAAATCAGCTTTACATAATGGAATTTTGATGTTCAATAATTTTCCAAATAATTTAAAAAATATCATACAGAAAATCGTTTCAAATTACATTAAAGAAATACTTATTACAGTGATACTTTTTTTTAAACTGATGCAATTATTTTCTTTTGAAATTTTGTCGCTAATTGTATTAGTTGAAGATTTAGGTCTGTGTCCCTGTTATCATTCATTTATATTCCTTGGGATCAATAAAGATAATTATTTAGTATCCCAATATTTGTGATTTCATATTACCTCAAGTCGCCATATAAGATCTCAAATCGCGAGCGTGACAAAATATTTTTAAATTTGAAATTAATTCAGATTATCACTAATCCATGTCAAAATTACAAAAAATATATTGCAATACTATAACGAAGATTGAATTTAAGAAGATCAAGCCTCATCTGCAAAGTTGATGGCGTTTTCCGAGAAATGTCATTTTGTTCCAGCATTTCTACCTAAAAAAGGCGGCCTTCCTACCAGCTTTTAGCTTCAACTTATTTTGAAAGAAGTGCTTCTATTACCATATGACCATTTTCAAAAGGGAAGAAAAACGGTGCTCATATGGCATTTTCAATATAAACAAAAATCATATAACACTTCAAAGTCAAGAAAACCACTATATAATTTTGTGTCAAAAGTTGAAGTGAATTCTATACTGTAAATATGTCATTATTGAAAGGTAATTTTTGGTAAAAAGTTCATTTGAAATATCACATAGACTATCGTTTGTTCTTTGTAAAAAATTACTGGTGCGTGAACTTGTTTTATCTATGAAACGCATCGAATTTTTTGCAAGTTTTGTTTAGTATTCCTTCTCAGTATATAACTCTTGCCCATGGTATTCCTTTGTTTCTTGTGCAATTCACATAAAAATATACCGTTTGCGAAGTATTTGACTCGAAAAGAATCAGAAGCAGCTTTGGAGAAGTTCGTGAATAATGGCGAAAGTCGTATTACTCGTATTCACGTATTTTCATATTTTTCAAATGCAATATTGTAATATTTCGTCTTTCGAAAATGTATACTGAAAATGAAGACCATCTCCTCGATTTGTACCTAGATAGGGTCTGATTTGGTTGAAAGAATGGGTACCTTGAATATTTCGTGGTGTTGAATTCCGGTCGTCCACCGTAAAGTTTGAACTTTGCGATTTTGTTTGATCCACGCCACCTTCATTAATTTGAGATGATTCCTTCACGTCAGCTGAAACAAAGGATATAGTAGAGAATTTTAGCAATTCCCATATTCAATCATGTTTCAAAATGACATATCACCAAGGTACTGGATAATATACTACAGGTATTCAATTACATATTGATTAATACATGAACAATTTTTTCATCGTGTTTTTCCAATTTTGACACCTCTCCATCAAAACACGCTCAAAACTTTTTTCTAGACTAACTGGGTGATTCCGGAATCTGGAACTGGCGCTGATATTTCTCGAGAGAACTCGTAAAAGTCTACTTTTTATTATTTTGACACGTCACTCCCTAACCTGACGGAAACAATAATCAACTCGGGTTGCTCAATTTTTTCTTCTTAACTAATTCAATGTTGAAAAATCGACAATTTCATATTGTTATTGGAGAAAAAGCCACGATATAAGGAGGTATTTTAAAGTGATACTGCTAAATTGATTGACTTTGTATGATCAACCCACTATATTTCCCTTGATTTGGATAAAATACCTTGAATTTTTTTCTGTTCTGCATTACGTTCAGCCGCTTTGTTCTTGAAATTATTTTCTGATTTTGCTTGATCTTTACATTGCAACAACGAACATTTCATACCTGTGAAGAAGAGAGGATTCTCAAAAATAAATGCGGTAATAGGCAGCAGAGCAAATGTACAGAGTGAGCCATTGAAAACGATACAGTGGTCACAGCACCGAGGGATGAAATGTTTTTCGGGTGAGTTTCATCGCAAACTATGCCCCCCTCAAAATGTACCTAGTTGATGTATTCGAAAGTTTTTTTTATTATCCAGGTCTGGCGACCTACAGTGCCGCTGTTTCGTTTTCAATGGTCCACTCTGTATGTAAACTGGGTTTACAAACTTTTTGGAAGATAAAATTTATATTTTTTTACTTTGGTTCGAAGGCATTACCTTGAATTGTTTTCTCTGGTTTACACTGTTGGGTATTCCTTGAGTAAGCTGAAAAAAAGGACCATAGTTTACGTTTGAGCGAGGCTAGACTCCCGAACGCGGGATCGCTTGAAAAAGTAAAATTCCCGAAGAAGTGTTGCGTATTGACGCTGATCGGGACTTCTCAAAAATAATCGCAATCCCGACTAACTTGACCTGACTAACCTTACGTAGACAGAAACACAGTGTTTCCGTATGTTTTCCATGGTTGTGCCGAACACAACATTATTGGCTAGTTTGTATTTATTTCAGTGCGTAGCCATAACTTTTCTTTGGGGGGGGGGCTAGTATAGACCATCTGCGGCTGACCTCAAAATCTTCAAGGTCAGTTGCTTGGAGGATAAACATTGATGGCAGTTGTGTTTTGGTTCTAGTTTAAGTAGTTAAAGCTTTTGATTTCGTTATACAATGCCTATTTCTCTGTATGGTAGTGAATTGTGGCACGAATGGACTGAGAGATGAAGTAGGATTTTTTAGGATTCCGTCAGGGTATGACAATCATAAAAAAAACCAAATGATCTATCCAAGATAAGAACAGATTTGTCAGACACTAAACTAAAATATGGACAAAATCTGCATACAGTACTGGCGGCAGGTCGGCAATATTCCTGGAACAATCTTTCATGCAATATGGATCTTCATATCCTATACGTGAAATTTTTTCCATATATCTTTGAGCATAGAGTTCATATAATGTTCACTTGCCATTGGTCTTTCAGAAATGACAAAAATGTAACACCCAAGAAAAACAGACTCTCAAATAATACAATTAAACTTCCTCAGCACAAATTTAAAATGGATGATGAAGAGCACTGCAAAGAAGTTCTTGTAGAAAACTTTGCCAAGAATTTAACAGATATAATTCAACGGTCGTAGAGACTTGCCGATGAATATACCTATTGTATAGGTTAATGCGGAAGACTGGACTATATAATCCATTTCCATTATTAGTATGATAATTATGGGAAATATTACACTTATATACATGAATCTAATTTCAAATATTTAATAAAAAAATTATTAAGCCACATATTCATTTCTTTGATATGGTTAGGTACAATTTCTGGTACTTTACATATAAGTTATTGGATTACAAATCCCCTTATTAATTTATTTGGTTTCATTTCCAATTACTTTTGATCATGGAAATTCTCCAAGATCTTATAATCCTGATTCACATTCCTTTGCATTTTTAATGAAAATAGCACATTGACACTTGGGAAAAGCCTTTGAGTATGGAGTCAGTTTGGATGGTTATCCTCCAAGCAAAGAAGACACGCCCACTTTATCACGTGCCGCAGATGGTCTATAAAAAGTCTAATACCAAATATTATTTTATTTTACAAAATGGCAAATTGCCAAATCGTCGAAACTTTGAAAGATATCGGGAGTGCGAGACTACTGGGCCCCCTCTTGGCTACGCCACTGAGTTATTTTTGCCAAAAGTAGTTTTTGCTTCTGCGCGTAGTTTCGTATTCAGTTTAATGCAGAGGCGGGACTAGGCTGATTGATCCAATTGCAATACTTAGTGTATTTTCTCAGTACAAGTCCTAGTGCATGTTTCAACACCCTATATTGTACAGCAGGTTTTTTTTTGTTAAGAGGTCATCGATTTAGGTAATTTTGAGCATGACGGAGTACGGTATTCAGCGCACAATGGGAAATCTTTGTGCCTGTCATTCTGTTTGGGGTAATCCAAGTCGACTTCAAGAATGGAGCGAATGGGGTATCTGACACTTCCACCACATTGAAATCAGCAACATTTTCCAGCCTTTTGAATCCCCCGTACGGAATATATTCCATCATGGCCCACCCGTACAAATTATTCACATCGAGGTATATCAAATCAGTGGACGGCTGACTAACGTCATACCTCTCCCTCATGCATTTATTATTAGCCGTGGAGCGCCTGTCGCAGTACTGACAGATGCCGCCACGAATTCGTCGCTCGATGAATATAAGCATGTCGACGTCTTTCAAAATCTGCAACTCACTCCGGGTGTACTTCAACAAGAACGACCACGTGTAGCCTGGTAAAGTGTAGAACCATACAGGATCCAGTCCATATGTCTCGTGACCGATATTTCGAAAATTTTCATAAATAATTGCCAAGAGCAATATGTCTGTTTTCATGTGCAAAGTCCGAGTACTCAAACAGTGTATTTAAGTTGAACGTTTGCCAGATGTTCTGCGCATGTTCGTATTCTGTTGCGGTTATGTGACAATCGTTCAACTTATAAAAAAAACTTGCCTCTTTGGCATTTTCACTTTTTCAAGCAATCCCACGTTTGGAATTCTAGACACTTTTACGTTTTATATACCAGTGAACAGCAGATTTTTTGAAATATGGAAACGAATTCAAATTGAAAATGTATAGAAAATGTGTTTCTCCACGATCATCACAGAATTTGCCAATTCTTCAACCTCAGAATACAACATCCAAACTTGTTAATACAAGAAGAGTGTACTAGAGATGGCGAAAGGAATTGAAACATATCAAGAGAAAATTACCTACCCATTACTTTTCGAAATAGACAAATATGTTATTTTGCTGGGGAAGTAAGTGGTTGTTTTCTGTTAGATATTACAAAAAAGTAACTTCAATTTTATCGTAGGGTTTTTCCATTTCCAGAGGAGTCATGTATTGATTCAATTTTCAATTGAGAATGTTTCTCTTTAAAACAGAGAAAACAGTTCTACCAACTGGTTGAATGAAGAAATATATGAAATGTGTTATTTTTTTGGTTGGAGGCGATTACCTACCTTGAATTTTTTTCTCCGCTGCACATTGTTGGTTTTGTCTTGCATTCGCTGAAAAAAAATAAGATTTTATATATTTGTAGATTTATGAATCCAAATGGAAACCAACTCCATTTAAAATTGAGAAAAGAAGAAAAAAGTAGAAATATCAGTTTTGGAATACATTTATACGATACCTACAATTTACTCGATCACCACTTGAAGAAGCTTTTGTAAAGCGAAACAATTGTCGTGGTTTTGTAAACCCTCTTGATGTGAAAATCATTTGAACCATAGTTTCATTATATCGAGTATAATGGATTTTCATCAAGTATCGGCTATATCAATTCAAAACCTACAATTTATTTTGTTTCGATACACAAAATTTTGAAATATTCAGATTAGAACAAAAATTATTCAGCAATAAAAGATTGGATATGAATAATAAAAATTATTGTTAGTTTTAAATACTTCTTTAATGGAATAGTTTACCTTATAACAAGGTTACTTAGTAAGGTTTATTTTCAGTTTATTCATACAATACACTCTATAGTTATGTATGTATGTATTCTTTACCAATTACTTTTGATCGTGGAAATTCTCCAAGATCTTATAATCCTGATTCACATTCCTTTGAATTTTTAATGAAAATGGCTCATTGACACTTGGGAAAAGCCTTTGAGTCTGGAGTCAGTTTGGATGGTTATCCTCCAAGCAAAGAAGACACGCCCACTTTATCACGTGCCGCAGATGGTCTATAAAAAGTCTAATACCAAACATTATTTTATTTTACAAAATAGCAAATTGCCAAATCGTCGAAACTTTGGAAGATATCGGGGGAGGCGGGCCCACTGGGCTCCCCTCTTGGTTACGCCACTGAGTTATTTTTGTCAAAAGTAATTTTTGCTTCTGCGCGTGGTTTCGTATTCAATTTAATGCAGAGGCGGAACCAGGCTGATTGGTCCAATTGCAGTACTTTGTGTATTTTTCTCAGTACAAGTCCGTGTGCATGTTTCAACACCCTATAGTGTACAACATAGTTTTTTTTTGTTAAGAGTTCATCGATATAATTTTGAGCTTGGCGAGGTACGGTATTCTGCTTACAATGGCGAATATTTGTGCTTGTCATGCTGTTAGGGGTATCCTAATTCGACTTCAAGAATGAAGCCAATGGGTGAAGTATCTGACACTTCCATCAGGTTGAAATCGACATTTTGCAGCCTTTCGAATCCCCCGTACGGAAGATACTCCATCAAGGCCCACCCGTACAAATTATTCACATCGAGAAATAGCACATCAGTGGAGGGTTGACTGACGTCATACATTTCTCTCATGCATTTATTATTAGCAGTGGAGCGCCTGTTGCAGCACTGACAGATGCCGCCACGAATTCGTCGCTCGATGAATATAAGCATGTCGACGTCTTTCAAAATCTGCAACTCACTCCGGGTGTACTTCAACAAGAACGACCACGTGTAGCCTGGTAAAGTGTAGAACCATATAGGATCCAGTCCATATGTCTCGTGACCGATACTTCGAAAATTTTCATAAATAATTGCCAATAGCAATATGTCTGTTTTCATGTGAAATGTCCGAGTACCCAAACAGTGTATTTAAGTTAAGATGTTGTTGCGCCTGTTCGTATTCTGTTGCGGTTATGTGACAATCGTTCAACTTGTAAAAAAAACATACACGCCACGCCTCTTTGGCATTTTTACTTTTTCAAGCGATCCCGCGTTTGGAATTCTAGACACTTCATTTACCCACGTTTTATATACCAGTGAACAAAACATTTTTTTAAATATGGATACAAATTCAAATTGAAAATTTACAGAAAAATTGCTTCTTCAACCTCAGAATACAACATCCAAACTATGTTAATACAAGAAAAGTGTGTGTGGCAAAGGTAATTGAAAAATACCTACCTACCCATTACTTTTCAAAATAGACAAAGATGTTATTTGGAAGAGAAAAGAGTTCTACCAACTGGTTGAATGAAGAAATATATGAAATTTGTTTTTTTTTGTTGGAGGCGATTACCTACCTTGACATTTTTTCTCCGCTGCACATTGTTGGTTTTGTCTTGCATTCGCTGAAAAAAAAATCAGATTTTATATATTTATAGACTTTTGAATACAAATGGAAACCAATTAAATTCAAAATTGAGAAAATAAGAAAAAAGTAGGAATATAAGTTTTGGAATACATTTATATGATACATACAAGATATGAACATAGCATAGTTATCACTATTAATATTCATAGAAAATAGATACAATATTTCAATTAAACTTATGTCATTACATCATATGTATACGCGGACGATACATTGCTTTTATATGTAAATGAAAACCCTTTAATTTCAGAAAACACTATAAACGAGGAGTCACAAAAATTTGAAAAATGGCTTGTTTCCAATCTCCTCTCTGCTAATTCCAGAAATACTGAAATACTAGAAATATATGATTTTGTTGAATTTTAAAAGTTTACAAAACATATACCTACATGTAAATCTTACCTAAAATTTCTCGCAACAAGTTTTTAACGTCGCGGGTATAATTGAACCGTTTATTTACCTTTTTATACAAATTGATGTAATGCTTTTTAATTGAATTTTGAATAAACTTTATTATTATTATTATCTTACCTTCAATAAAATGAAATCTAATTTTATATCAACCAGAAATTCAACAATTCACAATTAACATACACGACAACATAACTTGTTCCAACTAGATTCAACAAACTTTGTAATTGGCCAAAAAAAGATTCATCCATGAAGTTCTTTCAAAATTCAATAAAATTCACGAAGAAATACAAAATTGTAGAAATATCATTGAATTTAAAATCAAAATAAAAAAATATTTTCTCCGAAAAAGATATTGAAATTAGGTTAATTCAATTTATTTCCCAAGAAACACAGTTTATGGGAAAAAATCCACATAATGGATATTGATTCTTTGTTTGTTTTGTTGTTTGTTGTTTCATTGTAATTATTCTTAAAGTTTCATTTAAAGAAACATGTGAATACAAATAGTTATCTGGAATGTACATTCATGTGGTGTTCCACAAAGATCCATTTCTGGTCCAATGTTGAGAGTCCATGAACGTATACACACCTCAAAGTCCTTGGAATTACATTTATGCAGACTGAAATCAAGAAATTTTATGAACAGAAATTTAAGTTTGAAATATTACTCATCGCTTTAGAAAAATTCAAGTTTACGTATCAAAATTCAAAGAACTGGTTCATCAAATTCGTATCTACTTGCAATAACATATAAGTGACTTTCGCATGACTTTATTTTTACATACATTAGATTATTAAATTGTATAAATATAAAATACATATGCTCAGCAAAGCCTTCTAATCTCCTTCGCTTTTTATCCAAAATCATCTGCGATTTCTAGTCGGTATGGGTTTGATCTAAAACAAAATTAATTTATATAGAATGTATGAAATATTCTTCTCATTGCCATGAAGTTGTTTGTTTTGAATAAATCTAAGGAGAGATCTTATAAGGACCATTTACAGTTGTTATTTTATTAATTAATTGAGTGAATGCCTTCCAGGCAGAACAAGTACTGGTATGAGGAAGTTGTACATTTAATAATAATAAAAATGATTAACAATTGCAATTCATACAAATTTATCATTAATGACTGATAAACAGAGTAAACATATACAATAATGATGAAACCATAATAAAATCATAAATTAGTGAACAAAGATTGATCATCAATAGCAGGATATCAATTCCGTAACGAAATAATGTGTTTTTTATAGATATTTTGAATTTGGAAAAACTTCTGCAATTTGTTATATTATAAGGTGATTTGTTACATTCATCTAGAGCAGCGTGAGTGAATCTTTTTTGGCCAACTGTAGAGGTAGCAGAATCGAGGTGAAACAAGTTATATTTGTCTAGTGTGATGACTATGAATTTCAAAATTAAATTTGATTTTAATTTTTTATTTATGATATTGAATGCAATTTTTAGGGTATTTATTTTATACAATTCATCTAAAGAAAATTTATCTGTAATTGCAAATAGTTTATTAGTTGGTGTGTCTAATGAGAAATAGAATGAAATAGAAGAAATAGAAGCGAGTTGTAATTGATTCTTAAAAATGACCATTGTACACTTTGATAACAATATTTATTAAGGAAAGAGTATACCTTTATTTTATACATGAAGCATTGAACCATGAATAAATGTTATTATTATTACTAAATGACATTTTGAGAAACACCGCAGCTAGTATTTTCCATTGAACTAGTTTTCTTTATGAAATGATTTGATGTAAGAAAAAATACATGATCGCGGTATTTATTTCTCTTACGCCATGGCAAATAATAATAATAGCTACAGCACTATAACTTCCGTAATTTTTGACGTAGAATTGTGTAATTTGCAGAATCCATAAATATATATATATATATATATATAAGGATGGATTTAGCGAGGGGCAATATATGAAAATATAAGTAAAAAAGTTATTGGGTATAACCCTCAAAAAGTTGTGCAACCGTAGACACGTGTTTCGAGCTTAAGCTCTCTTCAGTACGGTAAAATCAAGTGCGAAGATGTACAACACTTGGATGTAAAAATAGAAACAGAGGAAGTCAACAACAGGAAGCCAACTACACATTTGTGGCATCGGTTAGAAGACCTTGTACTCACAAGGCAACAACTAACGTCGCCACGGAGGTAGCTATAGCTACCAGCGTGACAATCCTACCCAGGAAGATACAAATAAGGATGGATTTAGCGAGGGGCAATATATGAAAATATAAGTAAAAAAGTTATTGGGTATAACCCTCAAAAAGTTGTGCAACCGTAGACACGTGTTTCGAGCTTAAGCTCTCTTCAGTACGGTAAAATCAAGTGCGAAGATGTACAACACTTGGATGTAAAAATAGAAACAGAGGAAGTCAACAACAGGAAGCCAACTACACATTTGTGGCATCGGTTAGAAGACCTTGTACTCACAAGGCAACAACTAACGTCGCCACGGAGGTAGCTATAGCTACCAGCGTGACAATCCTACCCAGGAAGATACAAATAAGGATGGATTTAGCGAGGGGCAATATATGAAAATATAAGTAAAAAAGTTATTGGGTATAACCCTCAAAAAGTTGTGCAACCGTAGACACGTGTTTCGAGCTTAAGCTCTCTTCAGTACGGTAAAATCAAGTGCGAAGATGTACAACACTTGGATGTAAAAATAGAAACAGAGGAAGTCAACAACAGGAAGCCAACTACACATTTGTGGCATCGGTTAGAAGACCTTGTACTCACAAGGCAACAACTAACGTCGCCACGGAGGTAGCTATAGCTACCAGCGTGACAATCCTACCCAGGAAGATACAAATAAGGATGGATTTAGCGAGGGGCAATATATGAAAATATAAGTAAAAAAGTTATTGGGCTAAATCCGTCCTTATTTGTATCTTCCTGGGTAGGATTGTCACGCTGGTAGCTATAGCTACCTCCGTGGCGACGTTAGTTGTTGCCTTGTGAGTACAAGGTCTTCTAACCGATGCCACAAATGTGTAGTTGGCTTCCTGTTGTTGACTTCCTCTGTTTCTATTTTTACATCCAAGTGTTGTACATCTTCGCACTTGATTTTACCGTACTGAAGAGAGCTTAAGCTCGAAACACGTGTCTACGGTTGCACAACTTTTTGAGGGTTATACCCAATAACTTTTTTACTTATATTTTCATATATTGCCCCTCGCTAAATCCATCCTTATTTGTATCTTCCTGGGTAGGATTGTCACGCTGGTAGCTATAGCTACCTCCGTGGCGACGTTAGTTGTTGCCTTGTGAGTACAAGGTCTTCTAACCGATGCCACAAATGTGTAGTTGGCTTCCTGTTGTTGACTTCCTCTGTTTCTATTTTTACATCCAAGTGTTGTACATCTTCGCACCTGATTTTACCGTACTGAAGAGAGCTTAAGCTCGAAACACGTGTCTACGGTTGCACAACTTTTTGAGGGTTATACCCAATAACTTTTATATATATATATATATATATATATATATATATATATACAAAAATTAACAAAATGACTTAGAAGGGGGCATTTACAGTGATATACACTTATTAACTTTAACCTTAGCTAAATATAATCTTAAGTAGATAAACTAAAAACAGGTTAATTAATAACACAAAAAAACAAGATACACAAAAAACAGTTGTTGGTAATTCCAAAGTAGAAGATGCTTATATATCATACTAAAAATGGATATATTTTTTTTCTTTGGTGGTTTGGCATCGACTGCTATGGTCATTAATTACCATGTGTTCTGGTAATAATAACTTTATCATTCCCAATGAGCATTTGCTTCATATGTTAGGGAAATATCAAAAATTAAGTCGTAAATATATGGACAAAAAAGTAATAATATAATAAATTGTTAAATCAGATTTGTTTTTTAAACATTGTTTCAATTTATTCTTGAATTTCAAAGAACATTTCATATTTTTCAATGTGCATGGTAGTTTATCATAATCATCATCACCATCATCCATTATACTTTTTTCTTCCAATTTAAGTCCTGATTCTATCAGTCTGCAGTTCATGAACATTTCTTGTTCCATGATTATGAACTGGAATGTTATCATGAAGATTTGAACTGGTATATATTTTTTAAATTTCTGCTAAGAAAAAAGTGAATCTAAATTCAATAATTTTTTTGATCTATTACAGTAGGTTCTAGATGGAGTAATCTATATAAACATTTGATTCATTTGTTCTGAAGTTTTTACAATGACATTCTAACTGTTTTTGATAATTGTTCCATTAAAAAAGTTATCAAAACAAGAGAGAACTCCAAACCTTGGTTTAATGAAAAAAATACTAGATTAATTAAACTTCGTGATAAATTCTATTACAAAAAAAAGAATAATCCGGCCAACCAATTTTTCATTGACTCCTATAAATATTTCAATAAATTAGTGAAAACGAGTGTTATTGAATCAAAAAAGAAATATTATCAAGAAAAATTCACTGATGCTACCCCAAAATCAATATGGAAGACTCTGAATGAAATATTGTACAACAAATCCAAATATAATAATGAAATTCAACATATCATGAAGAATGGGAAAAGAATTAGCAGTCTGCAAGATATTTGTGAAGAATTCAATAATTATTTCATTAATGTGGGTCCCAATTTGGCAGCAAGTCTCCCATCAGGAAAAGAATTCCCATTGCACTCAAATTTATGCTCCATGTATTTCAAGCCTTTTGAGTCTGAAGAATTAGAAGAAATAATAAGTGATTTAGATTCGAGAAAAACTCCAGGATTTGATAATATATCTCCCAAAATTGTGAAACTGGTGAAATCAGAAATTGCACCACTGATAAGTAGATTGATAAATTTAACCTTCCTAACAGGCACAGTACCTGACAAATCCAAAATTGCCAAAGTTAAACCAATATTTAAATCAGGTAAAAAAGATCAATTGGCGAATTATA
Organism: Chrysolina oricalcia; assembly: GCA_944452925.2. Taxonomy (NCBI): domain Eukaryota; kingdom Metazoa; phylum Arthropoda; class Insecta; order Coleoptera; family Chrysomelidae; genus Chrysolina; species Chrysolina oricalcia. The sequence continues at coordinate 14,024,212 of OX101828.2, forward strand.
GGCCTATCTCAATCCTTTCTGTGTTATCAAAAATTATAGAAAAAGCAGTACATTGTAGGTTGTTGGAATATCTCGAAAAATCAAATTTATTGTTTAATGGTCAATACGGTTTTCGAAGATTTAGTGATACAGAATCAGCATTACAAGATATTATAACTCAAGTTCAACTAGATTTAGATTCTGACAAAAAGTGTGGTATATTGTCACTTGATCTTCGGAAAGCTTTTGATACAGTGGTTCACAAAATTTTGTTGACAATTTTGTATAGAATAGGTATCAGAGGAAATATACATTTGTGGTTTACAAATTACCTATCTGGAAGGAAACAGTTTGTTTATTTAGAGGAAAAGAGTAGTTCACAAAAGACTGTTCTATGTGGAGTTCCACAGGGATCAATTTTGGGACCTGTTCTTTTCCTTATATATATAAATTCCCTAGCTGATTTGGATTTGACGGGAAAAATCAAAATGTTTGCGGATGACATAACAATGATATACACTGAAAAATTTTTTAGTGAACTCAAAAGTAATATGACAAGCGATCTTGAAAAAATAACATCATGGCTTATATCACATAAACTAACATTGAATTTTGAAAAATCTTCGTTTATGTTCATCGCAAAAAAATCTAGTATCGACTTGAAAGATCCCATTAGATTAAGAAATGAAAGTATACAATACTCTCCCACATTAAAATTTCTGGGACTTTATGTAGATGAAAATATATCGTGGTCAAAACATATAGAGGTTTTAAGGAAACAGATTTCTCCAATTATTGGAATTCTTTTCAAGATAAGAAATTTTTTACCACTTAAACATCTCAAGAGCATTTATTTTTCGTTAGTTTATTCAAAATTCCAATACATGATTTCTATTTGGGGTGCAGCAACAAATTCTTTGCTCAGGCCACTAAAGACGCTACAGAATAAAATCATCAAATGTATATTCAAACTTGATTATAATGAGTCAACTGCTAATTTGTATAAACCAAAAAAGCTTCTGGATATTCATTCATTATATAAAATGAAAGTGTGTACCTTCATCCATTTAGTTAAAAATAATATGAAACATTCTAATTTAATATTCAAAATCAATAGTGATCAACATAATTATACAACCAGATATTCCAACAATATAACAATGAATAAAAGTAAGACAAATATCGGTCAAAAATCAATACTATGTAACGGAATAAAATTTTATAATGGATTACCCAATGAATTGAAAAATTATGGTAAAATCCGATTCAAAATTAATTTAAAAAAATACTTAATGAGTTAAGTTTAGAACAAATAGAAAATCTTTTCTGATTCCATCATTTTCAGTTTTGAAACTTTGAGATATATCTTGTTAATTTCCATCAATTGTTTAATTCCTTCTTTAATTTGTGTTTCATAAGTGTATTTATTATTCAGTGTATAATTTTTACATATCCCTCTATAAGCAGAAATGTTTCTTGGGATCAATAAAGTATTATTATTATTATTATTATTATATGAAAAATAAATATTGCAATCTGGAATATATGAAATTTAAATGAATTTTCATTAAAAATGTTCCTCCTAAGCACCGTCTAATTTTGTAAAGAATACTGATTATGGGTGATATTTTTCTTCAGATAATTTCAATTGCCAATTGAGGATTTCATCAAAAATGTTATAAAACTTTTGTATATTATATGAAAACAAACATACAAGGTTTTAAATTCATAATCTTGGAACAAGAAATGTTCATGAACTGCAGACAGAAAACGTATAATGCATATTATGGTATACTCATTTATAATAAACTACTAAGCACATTGAAAAATATGGAATGTTCTTTAAAATTCAGGTATAAATTGAAACAATATTTGAAAAAATAAATCTGATTTGACAATTTATTATTATTTTTTTTGTTTGTGCATCTAATTACTATTTTCATTTTTGATATTTCCGTAATATAAGCAGAATATGTTTCTTGGAAATAATAGAGTTATTATTATAGCGAAGGGTAGTCTCTTGACTGGACTAGTTGAAAAAAGCCAGATTTAAACTCAGATATTCTCAACCTAGAACCAACCAAGAATATCCTCGGGGATGCAGTCAGAAAAAAAGGCCTTGGTAGGAAAACTCTATGCTAACTTGTCATTTTATTTTCATTCTCAAGACATTAACGTGAGGATAGTTTGAAGAAAGGAAAAAGCATTGGCTATTTTCTTCAAACTATTCTCACGTTGTCTTGAGAATGAAAATAAAGTTTTTCGAAAGCGTGACAATTTAGCAAAGAATGTTTCTACCAAGGCCTTTTTTCTGACAGCATCCCCGAGGATATTCTTCTACTTAGGTTGAGAATATCTGAGTTCTAATCTGGTTATCATTATATGTAGATCTTTTACAACATAATTATTTCAGAAACTTACCTGCTGTGGGATCTGTTTCTTTCTTAACAATTGCTACTGAAGCCAGATTGATGTTACATCTACAGCTTGACCTCCTACACTGGCAACCACACTGGCAACCTTCTCCCAGTGAAGTGCTGCTTCTCCACTTGCTGTAAACGCCATCTTTCTTTTTTTCTCCTATGACGTCCTCGAGTATATATGTCTTCGTATCGGTCACAAGATTCTTTTTGTTTTTTTCTGCGACGGAAGCTGGCGAACTCACTGTTTTCGTTTCTGTCGACGCACCAGATTTTTTGTTCATTGAATGCTGACTCTTAGTTAGACTATCGGAGGAGCTTGTCTTCGTTCTGGAGTTTGTTTCTTTTGAAGCGGCTAAAGAAATATTCGGATTAAGTCAAAGTCTGAGTCAAAAAATGTTGTAATAACGGAAGTTGTATACAACTTAAGGTACATTCAGTCAACATTATTTTAAAATTGTGCTTAAATAAATGTCAAAAGCGAAAGTTGAATCTGTTATATCAAATGGCGCCATTTATACAACAATGTTAAGAGCAAACACTACCTTGGTAAAACGGAAATTCGTTTTAAGCCCACAGTGTAAATTCCGGAACCTCAGTGATTTTTGGTTATGATAATTTTTAAGAAAAAAAATTTAAATGACATGATGAATTGAAAAAATTGAGAGTTTCCGGAATTCTTATGGGACCACTGAGCCCATACAAAAAATATCTCTTTCTTGAAATCAATGGTTTTTGCAAGAAACGGATTCTACGATCGGGAAATTTATACCTGATTGGCGCTGTAATCGAGAACAGACAGGTGCTGTGTTGGCAATGTTCATCGAGTTTATTATCTCCACCACCACTCTTGATAAGTACGCCAACAAACCTGAGCAGGAGGGGATGAGGAAGAAATTCGACTTTTCGGTGATGGTGGCTCTTAAGTTTATGTTAAAAACCTTTGATGTTACCGCTATGTTTATGATAATGCTTATGCTAAAGTTGACTAAATCCACCCTTATAGAACAATATGCTGAATTTCTCAATATTTGATTTCGTTCAGACAAATGAGTTAAATTTGAGCCATTTGAGACTGATTAGAGCTGCTAGCACAGGAAGAAATCAACTCACGCTTTTGTTTTTTGGTAGATTTTGACTTCCAGTTATTCAGTTCTCTGATTTCCTTCTTAAGAGCTCGCTTATCGACTTTATCTACATATTCGTCGACTGAGGATGATATCGAATCACACATTTTACATCGGACTTTAGCGGTAAGCTGAAAAATAATGTCTTGGTTAAGAATCCGAATAATGGATGCCAGAATACAATGAAATGTCGGTTGGATTATCCAGTTGCATAGATTTTTTCCCTCAACCGGCCTTGGGGGTATCAAAGACGAAGGTGCGGAAACTAATAAAAAATCTGGTCGAAACAAAACAAAATACATGCTGATAGATGCTTATAGAACTCTTGCAAACTGTAATACACTTTGGCAACAAACACTTTACGTCCTTTCTAAACCGAAAAAGTGATTTGATACTTTTAATGTTTGATGGAACATCTTACATCCATTATAAATTATTGAAATTTTGATCAGAGTAGTTTTAGGGAATGGCAATTTCAATTCATTATTTTGTCTTGTATAATACGATAAGAAGAGCTACCAATGGTAAATTTTCATTTATGCTTGTGTATCATATACACACTTTCAAGTATGAGAACAACTGTTAATATTTTGTGTTTTAAAAACAGAGGTCGACATGAACCCCGATACTTTGCTTTGCAAAAATATCGTAGAGCACGCTTCTGTAAAATTAGAACATGCTGATATCGATAACCACAGCAAACTCCCCAAAATGTTATTCCATACCGCAAATGTGATTCAATTAGAGAATAGTACACAGGTTTGGGAGCTGAAAATCCCAATTCATTCGATACAACTCTTCATGCATAACAACCAGAAGAGAGCCTTTTACATATAATTTCGGTGTGCTCAAATTTTAATGAACTATCAATATACCGGGTGTTTCATAGCGGATGGAACATTAGAAGTATCTGGAGAACAGAAAGACAGATCATTTAGAAAATTTGTGTGCGTGGATAATCAAACTTGCTCTATCCGTCTAAAATATTTTCATCAATACAGTGTTGCCGCTTGTATCAGAAAGTAGTAGCTACTTTGTTATTTCAAATAGAACACCTCGTAGGTATCATTTTTGGAATCCTTATAAGATTCCTCCCAACTTTCCCACATAATTACCTATACCTATGACGATTTCCGAGATAAAAAATATTATTTTGTCCAATTTTTGTGCAAAACCTGACCATTGAAAAATATCAATTTTTTCCCAATTCAAATTTACAAAATATTGCAATTTGGGTTATAGCTGCATAAGACCACCAAGTATTCTGTCGATGAACTGGATCTCAGTTTCAGCATACAGGGAGGCTCAGAAGTGAGTTCCTTCCAGGGACTCATGAAAATGACTGAAACTCCGTTTTTTTAAATGAAACACCTTGTATATTATTACTTATTTGAAAAGCTGTAACGTTTTTCAATTTAAACATTTAAAAATTTCTACTCAATCTAATAAATTTTCTCGAATTCATTCGAGGTAAATCACCATACTTTTCATTAAACTCTCTGTATGTTCGGCTGACATTCTTGTTACATTGACCATAAATGATGAATAAATTCATCAAAACCACATTCGAGTAATTATCTTCTGCCATAGTACTTTCATACCCATGCAACTTGAATACAGGATGACAATGAAGGAATAACATGTTAGTTCTCTGTCAGAATGAAGTTCATAGCCTACTATTTAAATCACTATCCAATCTTTATTTTATTGAAGACGAATTCATAACATAAGTGATCATAACTAACAAACTGTACGAGATAGGTATCTTAGACGGATAGAGCAAGTTTGATTATCCACGCCAACAAATTTTCGAAATGATCTGTCTTTCTGTTCTCCAGATACTTCTAATGTTCCATCTACTGTGAAACACCCGGTATAGACCTAGGTAAATTATTTTCGACAATGTTATTTTCCAACAGTATATCTTCAAGATGACATCTGAAGGAAATCATGTTAGTTTTCTTTATGTTAAATGACTGTAAATCAGAATAATCTTTTACTGTATTCAGATCAAATTGTATAATTTCAACAAGATCTTTTTTGTCCTTGTGGTGCCAAAGTATAGTGCTGTCATCAGCAAAAACAGTAAATGAACCTGAAATCTGGATAGTCACTATGTCATTAATATACAATAAAAATAAAACAGGTCCAAATATGGAACATTTTGGAACTCCACAATTAATACTTTTCAATTCTGAATATGATAAACTTCTTACTATCTGATTTATTTCGAATTGAACAAATTGAGAATTCCTCTGAATCCATATTTTTGTAGTTTAAACAAAAGTATTTAATGATTTACGCAGTCTTTAGAAAAATCACAAAATACAGCAGCTGCCCTTCCCCTCTGTTAATTTGCGAATATAAAAGAGATAGAATTGAGTGTTTTTGCTTCTCTGAAAACCAAACTGCTGGTTGTTGATTAGATTATGGGAGCTCAAAAATTCAGCCATTCTCGAATAATTTTTGTTAAAATAGGTATGAGTGGAATAGGACAAAAGTTAGATGGATCGTCGATAGCACCACCTTTATATACAAGTTGGCCATTGAAAACGAAACAGCGGTTCTGTAGGTCGGCAGAACCGAGTTATATAAAAACGCTCGGACACATCAACAACATTTTCGAGGGGGACATCGTTCGCGATGAAATTCACCCGAAATACATTCCATCCCTTGGAGCTGTGACCCACCCCTAAATTTTTAAATGGCAACATATGGCAAGTGATACCTCATTTGGGAGGTATTTTCCTTCTTAACACCTTCACCGCCGATGACGCATGTGTGGCGTCATTCGGGTTTTCTCGTGGAGGCCGAAGACGCATCTGTGGCGTCACCCGCATGTGTAACTTCTAATGCTCAGTATGTTGTAGGCGTTCGTAGGAGAGTTTTGTGATTTTGTCGGCCGCTTTAGTACTCATTAGATCACGTGGAAGTGGCCTTGGTTTTATAATTTTACATTTTGGGCTTGTGAAATGGAGGAACAAGTTGCAGGGCCATCTAGGCCAAAGCGAAAGTGTTCAGATGAAAAGATAAGGAAACCACTGACTGAGATGGAGTTAGAAGAAATTGCAGAAGCATTTTCTGATAGTGGAAGTGAGTTTGAAGTTTCTGATTTTGAAACTGAGTCAGAAAAATCTGAATCGTTATCTGACATTGATACACGAGATAATAATGAGCTCCCTCAAGTGCCCGGTTCAAGTACCTATGACGATATAAATACTACTGATGAAACAGAACTGTTCGTTTGGTCTGATTTGCCCTATTTGAAAAGTATTCAGTTCAGCGGTAATTCCGGCTTGGCTGTCCCAGTTCCAGGAGACGAACCATTTGATTTTTTTTCACTATTGGTGACTGATGACTTTTTATCACATATAGTTGAACAAACTAATTTATATGCAGAAGAAGTTTTTCTTAGCAAAAACACTAGGGAGAAGTCACGTATAACAAATTGGAAACCAGTTGATTTGCCAGAATTCAAAGTTTTTCTTGGATTGTGGTTCCATATGGGCAACATACGAATCAATCGTATTCAAGACTATTGGAAAACAGACGACTTATTCAGTTTACCTTGTTTCCAACAGCACATGAGTAGAAATCGCTTTTTACTCATTCTCAGATGCTTACATTTTGACAAAAACCCGTCACAAGAAGAGTTAGGTTTTGGAGATCGTCTTCATAAAATTCGATTTATGCAAGAATATCTCAACCAGAAAATGGCCGAAGTTTATTACCCTCAAAAGAACTTGGCCATTGACGAATCCATGGTTTTGTGGCGAGGGCGTCTTGCCTTCCGACAGTATATCAAAGGAAAAAAACATAAATATGGAATGAAATTGTATGTTCTAGCTGAGCCAAATGGACTTGTGTTGAGAATTAAATTATACACTGGGGCTGGTGGAGATTTGGGCGGAAAAGATCATGCGCAGAAAGTAGTTTTGTCCCTGATGGAAGGGTTGGAAAGAAAGGGACATGCTTTATACATGGATAATTATTATAACAGCATTTCCTTATGCCAAAAGATGCTTCATTTGGATACTTACATAACGGGGACTCTAAGAAAAGATCGAAAAAATAATCCGAAGGAGGTTGTTGGAGCAAAATTGAAAAAAGGCGAATATATCGCTAAATATTGCAAAGGAATTGCAGTAGCAAAATGGCATGACAAGCGAGATGTTTTGTTTATTTCAACCGAGTTTGAAAATAGTATGGTAGAAGTTCAACGAAGACACGGAGGTAATGTCCAAAAACCTTTGGGTATTCTCCGATACAACGAAAATATGTCGGGTATAGACCGTCAAGACCAAATGCTTTCGTACTACCCCAGTGAACGTAAAACGCTAAGATGGTACAAGAAATTGGGGATACATATTTTGTGTACTCTGCTACTAAATAGCTACATTTTATTCGGCACGTCCTCAAGAAAGAAAATTTCTCTTTATGATTTCCGAATAGCTGTGATAAAGAAACTCTTATCTAGCAAACCGGCAAAAGAGCAAAGTTTCAGTAATGCTAGCGCCAAAGCAAACGAAAAGAAACATTTCCCTCAAAAAACATCTGACGAAGGTGGAAAAACAAAACGAAAGCGATGTAGATTATGCTTCTCCAGAAAGATTCGCAAAGATACGCCATTCTTCTGTCCAGATTGTCCGGGGTCACCAGGTTTGTGCCTGGAAAGCTGTTTTCGTGAGTTTCATGAGTGAAGGTCTTTGAAATGAAGTTACGTGTACTTGTACTTTGTTTGGTGTTTTCTCTGTGCATTATTTACTCTTTCGGTGTTATACTATACTCGGTGTTTTTATGTTTTTTATTTTCTTTGTTTATATCTTTATTCTGATTGCTTTATCGTGGATTTTTACTGTTTTTCATACAATAATTCTAAGTGAAATCAAGTATTTATTTGAACGTATTTTTATATTTTATGTTTCGTTATTTTTCATTTCCGTATTATTTGTTGAGTTGTTAGCTTTTAGCACTATATGTCATTTTTCTTGTTTTATGTAGTATTGGTTACTTTCGTTTGCACATTTGACTCCAAATAAAGTATATTTTTGGCAATTTAAGCTTGACGCCATATTGCGTCATCGGCATCCTCCTAAAAATTCCTGCCGAGAGGCCGGTGACGCAAGGGTGGCGTCACATGTCATTTCGATAGAAAAAACATTTTATTCATCTTGTCTCATATCTTGGAACACTAAACAAAAACTTTGAGTCCAGAATTTGAAAAAAAAGTGTTTGGCTCCGCGTGATGTCATAGGCCACCAAGGCAGCAGTGAACGTGTTAATATCAAAACACAAAAATAAATTACTTCTATCGATTCGTTTTCGAGATATAGGAACTTGAAGTTGGGAAATCACTTTTTATTCACTCAATCAATAAAATTAAGATAAAAAAATGCAACTGTTTAAAGATAATTATCATTGTCAATTAGATGATCTAACTCTTTACCAACAAATAACATGCAATTCCGTTTCAAATTTTTATTTCCTCCTCAATTACTTGATCGAAATAATGTTAAGGGTCTTGAGAATCGATAAAAATACGTTTTCTCGAATTCGACTCCAATGCGCGTACAACAAAAACATGTATGAGATAATTCTTTTCGTCAAATCGCAATTGTGGACGTCTATCAGTGTCAAACTGATCGTTGATTAAAGCTGCTGAATATCTTTCATCAATAATGGTGTATACGATCGCGGAAAGTGTTGAAATAATAACAATTATTTTTAAGAATGATGAGTGCGGTAACCGTACAGCTAATTTGTTCAATGAAACGCATCCAGATAAACTTGTTGCTAGAAAATACGTTCTAGAATTAGTGCAAAAATTTCGTCAAACTGGATCAGTAGCCAACGAAAAACGAGACCCAGAACGTGAATTTCCGGTGAGAAATGAACCTGTTGAAGTTGCACTTTTAGGACAAGTTCATGCAGACCTAACATTGAGCACAAGGAAATTGGCTAGTGTTACCAATATCAGTAGAACCAGTATCCGTCGAATCCTGAAACATCATAAATTCCACCCCTACAAAATACATTTGGTACACCAATTGAATGAAGATGATTTTGATAGGCGACAGGAATTTTGTGAAATTATGACTACGAAAATAGATGCTGATGAGAATTTCCTTTTCAACATCTGCTTTTCTGATGAGTCTACATTCTTTTTTAATTCGACTGTGAATCGTCATAATTGTCGTTATTGGTCAGATGCCAATTCACATGTTTTCCACGAAGTCCATACTCAAACTCCACAAAAACTCAATGTCTGTGCCGGTATTTTTGGGGACCGTTTGATTGGACCAGTATTTCTCGACGGTAACCTGACAGGAGAAACTTATTTGGAATTATTGAATCAATTTGTTTATCCACAATTAGTAGACATCATTAAAAATGACGATCGTTACATGAAGACCACTTGAAATTTCAACAAGACGGGGCACCTCCACATTATGCACAGCCTGTTAGGGCGTTTTTGGATAGAATGTTTCCTGAAAGTTGGATTGATAAAGTGGTCAGCTAGATCTCGAGATTTAACCCCACTCGACTTTTTCCTGTGGGGTCACTTGAAAAACAAAATCTATGCAACCAAACCAGAATCTCTGGAAGATTTACGACATAGAATTATTGAAGAATTCCGTCTAATAACGCCGGAAATGCTACGAACTGTGAGGTCTCATTTTGAACAGAACTTGTACTATTGTATGGAAATGGGTGGTAGACAGTTTGAACATTTTATTCATTGACAATAATAATTATTGCGACAGTTGCTTTATCAGATATTGTTTTATTGATTGAGTGAATAAAACGTGATTTACCAATTTCAAGTTCCTATATCTCGAAAACGAATCGATAGAATTAATTTATTTTTGTTGTTTGATATGAAGAAGGAAAATACCTTTCAAATGAGGTATCACTTGCCAAATGTTGCCATTTAAAAATGTAGGGGTGGCGGTCACAGCTCCGAGGGATGCAATGTTTCCGGGTGAATTTCATCGCGAACGATGTCCCCCTCGAAAATGTTGCTGATGTGTCCGAGCGTTTTTATATAACTCGGTTCTGCCGACCTACAGAACCGCTGTTTCGTTTTCAATGGCCCACTCTGTATAGAAATAACAAGAGACGTTTTTAGAAAAGATGGAAAAATGCCATTGTGAAATGAATCATTTATCAAAACAACAAGAGTACTTAGAGCAGATTGAGGAAGATATTGAAAAACTTTTAGAGAAATTTCATCTAAACCACTAGTTTTTTTATTTTTGATGTTCAGAACGCAGAACTAGGTGTTTCTCAACATTAACATCATGGAGATAACTTAAAGGATCATTTACCGAAACAATAGAATGTGTCAACTTCTCAGCAATCAGAGTATCAGGACACAATGATGATTCTTTATATGCGCTTCACATTTTTCGTTATAAGTTTTACAAGTGAGTAGATATATATTTTTTAGAAAAAAAAATGCAATTTTTTTTATTCTTTCATAAACTGCATCATCCCGGTCCAAAGTGGCAGTGTCACGACCAGTGCCAGCGTCAGGACCTCTCTGAAAACATACATCGGTTCACAATCAAGAGATTTTTTATTCTGAAAGTGGCTTTGCTTTTTTCGATTCTAAAACGGGCTTTGTATATCTACCCAAGTATTGAAAATTCACAATAAAAATATATATGGGGTTATAAATCTATATGCGGGGCTAGGATAAATATTGTATTTCTCCTAATCCGTTTTTAGATAGAGATACATTAAATATTTCATTCAAATAATTTTTTAATTTTTTATGTTATCCACTATGTTGTGTGATTACGTTGAGAATAGTGTCTAAAATCTACAGCTCCGTTCACAAATAATGTTCGACTATCTAACCATTTTTTTTCACGATAATATGATACACTCTATTCTTTGATTAACAGAAAAAGTAAACTAGAATTCAAAAATTGAAACTTTAAGTACTCTTCTACTGCCTCTCTATCCACATATACTTTACCAAGCCCGAACTATAATATAGGTAATGAGTTTTCAAAGAAAATGGAAAATGTACAATGGCTATTGGAACATATTATCCATTTCACTCACTTTAATTTCGTGCAATTTCTTCTTCTGTATCTCTCTCAGTGCCGACAACCACATATTCCTGTATTCCTCATGTATTTTATCGACAAGATCTTCGCTGCTAGCTCGGCTCGGCTCTTCTTCTAACGATTTCTGTTTTTGGTTTTCTTGAGGAGTTGGATTCTTTGTATTCTCGATAATTGTGCATTTTATAGGAGTGAGATTTTTTTCCATTACACTTTTCCAGAAGGCGATGCATTTCTCCGTGTCCTCGTCATTAGAACTCTGTTCGAAAGTGAATACCTGGAAGGTATTTCGAAGTCAAAGTCAAAATATACTTTAAAGTCACTTGTTTTAAAACTTATCGACAAAGATTTTTAAGTGTAAATTGAAATTGTTATGTATTATAAACCATATAATGGTCTCCCCCATTTGAACATAGTCCAGAGGAAAGAGAGTTTTAAGTACCACCACCATACAGAGCCGGTTTTAGGAACTTACGGGCCCTAAGCGCTCAACTTTTTCGGGCCCTCTTGTGGATAAAAAATTAAAATTGTATTTTGAAAATAAAATGAATTACATAGTAACATAACTACATGTCATATGTTACGAAAAAAACAAAACTGAAAACAATAAATAAAATATTAAAGAGTAGGCAAACAAAATCATTGAAATAAATAAAAATGTGAAATAAAAAAATTTCGTTGGTATAATGTAAATTAAAATATATTATGAAATAGAAACATAATTAAATGAATAAAAAACGATGAACCGATATGGAAACATTTTTGATTGAATTATTTATAGTGGGCGATAAAATAAATATTTTTCTTGATTGGTACATCGGAATAAAGGTACATGAAAAAACGAAATAATAATAAATAAAATATGGAGGAGTAAACAAAATCATTGAAATAAACAAGAAAGGTAAAATAGAGAATCTTCTTTGGTATATAGTTGAAAATTAAACTAAGTATAAGTGAAAACGTAACAGAGAGGGCATCTAGTCTTTCTTGACCAGTTGTGGATCTCAGTTAGTTTTTAATCATTTTCAGGACCAAGAAGGATCTCTCACCAGATGCATTAGAAATGGAAATTGTGAATTCTTTTTACAAAATGGTCAAAATATTTGGAAATATAGATTTCCAGCCTTAGACAAGTTCAAATTTATCAGAAATTGTTTCTTTGTTCATATTATCACATAATAGAAGGAAGTGGGTTATTTCCTCATTGAAAACTTGAGCATTAATATCTAAACTATTTATAGTTTTTAGATCATTGATCGATTATTCTATCGCATATTCATCGGCAGTAAAAAACTCTTGAAGTTTTTACTTTTATAACATTCAATTCGTCGACTGAGAAGTTATTTCATTACAACTACTTCTTAGGTCGTCTTGGAGTTAAGTTTTTTTCCTTTTCTCGGCTCATGACGAATGCTTGTAGCTCATATTGACCAGTGACCTAAAGTTGTCATAATCATAATAAGAGATCATGATAATTCAACTGACTAAGCGAGCAAATTTAAATCTCTTTTCGATACCGAATTCATAAAAAAAAACGGATGAAAATATGGTTAATTAAAATTTTCTAAGTGTCAGTTTCACAGGTCCCAGTTAACCTTCAAACAACTAAGTGGGAGTTTAGACGGTGAATGACATTCTTTAAATGGCGTTTGAAGGTTCACATTCTCACCATCAGTTAATTAATCTGGACTCTAAGGAACCTGTGAAACTGGCCCTAAGTTCACTACACTTTTAAACAAAGTGTGCCACAACCGGGCCCCTCTGGGAGTTCGGGCCCTAAGCGGCCGCTTACTCCGCTTATAGGAGAAACCGGCACTGCCACCATAAAAGATATTTGAATTCAACTATGTTCGATTCGTGCTTGAATTGAGAGTTTTAAAACCAATCATTATAGAACTCTTGTAAACTGTAATACACTCTTTCAGACAACAAACACTTAACATCCTTTCTAAAAAGGAAAAGTGATTTGGTACTTCTGATGTTTGATGGAAGGTGATTAGACATCTTACATCCATTATAATAATAATAATAATAAATGATTTTATTGTTAGGATACTCGGTACAGAATAGATACCTAACCTAACAAAAGGCAGGATTCAATCTCCGCACATGAAAAATCATTGCAGAGCTTCCTCTTCCATCCAACCATTATAAATTATTGAATTTTTTATCAGAGTACTTTTAGGGATTGGCAATTTCAATTATAAGTATTTTGTCTTGTAATGTGATCAGAAGAACTACACTAATAGATAATTTCTTTTTATGCTTGAATATCAATTACAGTTTCAAGTATGAAAATTGCAACAACTGTTAAAATTTTATGTTTTAAAAACAGAGGTCGTTATGAATACCGTTACTTTCCTTTGCATATATATCTCAGAGCACGCTTGTGTAAAATTAGAACATTCTGAAATCGATAACCACAGCAAACCCAGCGAGCACAAAAACATCTCAGAGATGTTAAAAGTAAGAGTTTTTGAGACATCAAACCTCCACTGCGATGTTCTGTTCATACATGAATAGAACGTGTATGTAGGTGCAAATGTCCGCCGCACCCGGCTATTTTTAGGATGTTCCTGGGACATCATAAAAGGCATTTCTTTCACGTTTTTTTCGACGCCTTTTTTAAGACACAACATAACATGTTTAAAGCTTTTCGCCTACATTAAATCACTGTATATAAAACATTGTTTGAGATGTTCCTGAGACATACAAAATGCACTTTCATCTCGTTTTTTGTCATTGATTGTACAAATCGACAATAGTCAAAATATGAAGAGAACTCTGGGGCGATTAAAAAAAAATAATCGATATAACTTATTTTAATAGGATCAAAGGAACACACATGCAAATTTAAACCTAAAATATTTTCTGTTTACACAAATTGAACAATTTTTCAAAAATGTAAATATCACTCTAACACTGGTTGTTGTCTGGTTCAACTGAATTTAAACAAAACTGTGAATACAGTCTCAATAATACAGTGTCCTTGACTAATCACTTTACATAGATAAGGTATACATAATGATTATGCGATGATGATTTTACAAGTCAGAACCGGTATATGTTTTTGAGGTTATTTATTTTCTGAATATCGACAATTCATTCCTTACTTTGCAGTCCGTAATCAACTTGATTACTAAATATAATATCTTGTCTTGAAAAAATGTTTCACTTCACTCTAAAACGACTACTTTTACGGAAAACAAAATGGGGTAAATTAAGTCGAAACTAGAATCGATAGGTACTCTCCGTCAACTCAAACATATCACTGAGATCACATGATCACATTTGCGATTGCGCGAACGCTAGATATATTCTCGGTGAATATCTCAAAGGTGAACTATGTTACGCCAAGTGAAAACATCCACAAGATAACATTTTGTGCACATCTCCGATACATTCCTATAGGCACTTAAAAAAACGCCACAGAAGAACAAAAACAGAACATTGAATATCGTTCAGGGACCTCTTTGGGAAGTACATATTTCGTCTCAAAGAAACATCGGAGTGACTACATTTTTGAAACGTCTCAAAACCTCCCAGAGATGTTTGTGCTCGCTGGGAACTCTCCAAAATGCTATTCAATACCGCAGATGTGATTCAATAACTGGATGGTACACAGATTTGAAAGCTAAAAATCCTAATTCATTCGATACAACTGAAATTTTTTTGAACTATCAAGATATCGACCTATATAGGTACTTCAAACCTAATTTTTTTTCAACAATGTATTGTCCAACGGTATAATATTCAAGATGACATCTGAAGGAAATCATGTTAGTTTTATCATCGTTTAAATAGATGATAGTTAGTCAATGCCTGTGGAAAAGACCCAAACGCGAGTGTCATCTAGCGAGATTCGTTACAAACATTTTACTGAAGGTTTATTCAAAAAACCCTGATTCTAATGCTGTCCCATTGTTTCAATCAAGTTACGACATGACTTGGAGGCCAGATCACTGAAGTTACGACATGACTTGGATGCGAGATCACTATCGCCATCTACATGTCGCATCCATTTGAATCCAATTTAAATCCCATAAGGTTGGCTAACTATCTTACTTCTATATAAACAATGGTTTTATTCATATTAAATGACAGTAAATTTGAATCACACCAATCTTATATACTGTTTTCAAATCAAATCGTATAATTTCTTCAAGATCTTTTTTGTTCTTATGGTTACGAATTCTACCGAATACGAATATGATCGCTTGACGTTTTGATGCATTGCTGTTATGATGGAATGATTTCGTGATGCATTGTGGTTATTCTGCAATGATATTTTGTTGTTGTAGCTTTATGACGGGATCCTTTGTACGTTATGCTGATGTATATCATGATGGATTACTTTATGATCCGTTACTTTATGCCACTTTACATTTCTGTCTTGTACTAACAGGATCAATTGCTATTTCTACCGGTTATCGATATGATAAATGATATGAGTACATTTATTCTTCGTTTTACGATTTCTTTTTTGTACATTATGATGCATTGGGTGTCATATAGTGCTGTCGTCAGCGAAAACAGTAAATGATCCTGAAATCTGCATATTCAATAGGTCATTAATGTGATGTATTAGATCTGGAGACAACGCCAACGGGCAGTATGTTCGCGGTATCCGATTGTAACAATTACCATTGCCTTCATCGATGGAAATAATAAAGCCTAAGTGAAAAGTATATAACTCTCCGAGTTTTCTTCTTTACATTCTTATGTATCACAAAGTACCTACTTACTGATACGAAGCAAAACATTACAATTAATGAGTATACAATAAAAATAAAATCGGTCCTAGTAAGGAACCCTGAGGAACTCCACAATTAATACTCTAATTCTGGTTCGGGCGATTTATTTGGGTTGTAAGAGTGTACTGCCAACATAAGATTTATTTCACAACTTTTTGTTCTATAAGCATTTTCTGTGCCTTTTCTCTATCTTTTTCTCGAAGGATGACGGATGTGTGTTGGTCGAAATATTAGAATACGATGCTGAACACAAACCAAAATAATATTGGAATAACAGAGTTCTTCGATCTCCCGATATGTTTTACCCTCATACCTACGGTGTAGGCTTATTATGACAAGTACCTGTCAGAAAACAACTGCTCCCCTGGCTAAGACCACGACGAAGATACGTTTGCAATGTTCCTCATTGCAGAGGACACAAAATGGCATTGCTGTAATCTACGATCACTTACCTTAAACAAAGACTCCCCGGAGTTGATTGTATCTGTGTGACCATCACTTGCTAGACTGGGCCTGGCTTCTGAAACAACTGATCTGACGGCGCTATCATTATTTTTCCGTATCATATTGACGGTGTCTGGTTTAACGTAATATATCACGTCGCCTTTACGAAAACATGTTTTAGGAGTTCCGTCTCCGCTATCTATTGGAGTTGTTATCGTATTTTCTGTTGACGAAACCAAGTAGTCCAAATCCATCTCAACTATTCAGATTCGGTATAGATTAAACTTCCACGAACTTGATATGAAAGCGAATCTACGACAAATATATCAAAACATTCAAAACTATAAATCTCTCAAATATGAAATGGGAACTATATTGAAACTATATGGGAAAATTTCATGGAAACAAAGGACTCCTGGTTGGTTGGTTAAAGACTGACGAGCGAGATACCGGGTTTACCTTTGAGGTTTCCCTTAACACGAAAATAAACGTTGATCCAGCCCTGAACCACTGTACATCTGCCATGCTTGGCTCTAGGGCAGTACAAGCCTCCCTGTTCGGGGACACAATGGAGGTAAGGGCCACGAGAGGCTGCCCTCAGGGGGGAGTTACTATCCCCTCTACTGTGGAATCTCGTGGTGTACGGCCTCCTTGTAGATCTGAATCAGAGAGGAGTATTTGCCCAGGGCTATGCGGACGATATCGTCATAACGGTCAACGGGAAGTACATGGGGGTATGTGTGGAGCTAGATGCAATTAGCCCTCACAGACGTACAAACGTGGTGCACGAGGGAGAACCTCAGGGTCAACCCTCAAAAAACCACAATAGTTCCTTTCACCAGAAAAAGAAACCTGGAGACCAACAGAGCTCTCCGAATCTTTGGTGATAGTGTACCGATGTCAGGAGAGACGAAATACTTGGGGCTAAACCTGGACTCAAAGCTCACCTGGAACAAGCATCTGGAAAAAGTGCTTAAAAGAGCAAGGACATCATTGATGATGGCCAGACGCTGCTTTGGCAAAACTTAGGGACTTTGACCCAAACAGTCTCTCTGGCTATAGACAGCCAGGGGGAAGCTGGCTAGCTTACAAAGACTGGCCATGCTCGGAGTCACTGGTGCTATGTCCAGCACATCGACAATTAGCTTGGAGGTAATCTTAAACCTCCCTCCCCTGCATTTGCATATTGCAGCAGAGGCGAGGATAGAAGCATCCAGGCTAAAATGTCTGGGCCAATCGAGGGGCAATAACCAAGGCCACTCCAGCATACTGGAGGTCAAGAATCGACACGTCTGAGATGCCGTCGGACAAAATGACTCCAACATACTCCTTTGATGGAACATGCACCACCATCATAGAAGATGGGGAAGTTACATCAAGGGTCATAACAATGCTGTCAAGGGGGCAAATCTGGTACACGGATGGCTCAAACACTAGCAAAGGAGTAGGGGCTGGAATATACAGGGGGAGACCGAGGCAAGACATCAGTCTAAGCCTCGGTACTCAAGCCTCTGTATTCCAAGCCGAGGTAACGGCAATCTCAGTCTGCACGAGAGAGATTCTGAGGAGGGGTCCTAGAAACCAACCCATAGCAATTCTCTCCGACAGTCAGGCAGCGATTAAAGCCCTGCGTTCATGCAGGTTCACTTCCAAACTGCTTTGGAAGACACATCAAAACCCTAACGACCTGGGGGCACAGAACAGGGTAAAACTTGTCTGGGTACCATCAGGTCATAAGGGCATACAGGGAAATGAGAGCGCAGATGCCCTAGCAAGAGCGGGGGCAGCAAAACAACTCTCACTGGACCAGAACCAGTCTGCGGAATCCCGTTTGGGGATATCAAGCAGGACACAAAGAAATGGGTTAAAAACCATCATGAATATCTCTGGGAGAGTGCCTCAGGCAATACTCACGGAAAAAAGATGACGGGGCCAACCGACCGGCTATCAAGACACCTTCTTGAACTAAGCCGAGACTCTCTGACTGATGACTGGCCACTGCCACCTGAGAAAACACCTGCAACTGTTGGGGATATATCAAGAGTCCACACAATGCAGATTTTGTGATGATGAGGACGAAACAGCCTCCCACATAATGTTTGAATGCGATGCTCTGGCTCGTATGAGGATGGATATCTTCGGACACTGTGGTGCATTAGATACCGTCCCGCAGGAAAACCTTGTGAAGAATCTCCAGGAGTTCATTAAGAGATCCGGAGTACTCACGAGATAGACCTGATAGCGGGGTGCAGAAAGGATCTATACAGAACTACCTGCACTTCAGCCACTGGCTAGCCCCGCCATCTAATAATAATAATAATAAATAACACTGAGAACAGCTGGAGCCTATTGTATTGTTCTGTCGTCAGTGGCTAGTTAAATAGGCCTGTGTTTTTCACTTGGTTCAGTAGTCTATTTACTAGGTGTTTCGGATTCATGCCTGTTTCTAGGTTGATCTGTCCGAATATTCTGTTGCGCTTTTTGAGCAGCGCCAAAGATAAGGAACAGATTCAACCGAATCCACCTCCCCCGTAGCAGCGCTACGGTCCTCATACAACATGAAAATCCTATCGGCTATCGGGTACATTTCGATTCTGTCGTTGATGGAAAGTGAATGAAAAATAAAAATCAATTAGTTCCATCAGTGATAATTATTATTACCTTTACGTATTGAATTACCTATATTGATGAAATATAATAGATGTCTATATGTTTCTATTGATAGCCAGCAAATGTAAAAATCATGGAAACCTCTATACTAGTGGAACACTCATTGGAAAAAAACCGCCGCTGCTCAGATTCAAATTCTCCTATTAGAAATAAAAGCGTTCTATCAATCATTTTCACTTTTCCCAGATAGTTCGTTTTTTATTCCGACAAAGCTTAAAACAACAAAATTCACTTAACTTTCTGTACCTTACATTATTAAATTCATATATCTGATGTGATTGTTATCCCTATTCTTCACCCTCTTTTGAGAATGTGGAGTTCAAAATAAATGTGAAAGAGAGTGAAGATTAGAGATAACAATCACATCAGATATATTATGAATTTAATAATGTAGGTACAGATAGTTTTTTTTTTCAATGCGTGTTCCACTCGTATAGAGGTTTCCATGATTTTTACATTTGCTGATGGCTATCAATAGAAACATATAGACATCTATTATATTTCATCAATATAGGTAATTCAATACGTAAAGGTAATAATAATTATCACTGATGGAACTAACTGATTTTTCTTTTTCATTCACTTTCCATCAACTACAGAATCGAAATGTACCCGATAGCTGATAGGATTTTCATATGTTGTATGAGGACCGTAGCGCTGCTACGGAGGAGGTGGATTCGGTTGATACCGGGGCCTCATACACGATTGGGCGAGTCAAACTATCCAAGCATTAGGAATTTTATTTAGCTCATGCCTGAGTTGTAACTGATGTGTCGTATATTCAGTCAGTTTCTAATTGGCAGATGGAATTGGATGGACCATCATTGGTCATCACCCTCCATATAATGTTACATTTATTTTGATCTCCTCATTATCACGTTTCACTATTTGTGAAAAATCTTGGCCACTATAGTAGAATGTACGCGTGAACAAGTTCCTTCAATTCGTCATGCAAATGGTAATAAGTTTCTCAATTAATAACTATGAAACTAGTTATAGTAGGAAACTGAATTTTTGGGACAGATGAATATTTTAAATAATAATGAAGGTATTTCACAAAGTTAATCGTGAATTACAGTGTGATTTCTAAAACGTTGATATTTTGTCATTTTTATCATCGAAAATTTTCATGATCACTCTATATATCCCAACGAAATCATGTTTATACGGTATCAGCTATCTTCAGAGGTTGATGATTCATTTGAATATACATGATATGTACGAAAAAACCGGCTATATATATATATATCACCAATTTTTCAAATCACCCTGTACGAAATGTATGAATTGTGATTAATAATGAAATAAGAATAGTATAATGCATGCCAAAATAATTTTATCAATATTTCATTATTACATCGAATTTTCAGACATTACTAAAATGTTTTTATTTTTCACTCTGTACATAATGATATAATCTGCACCATCTGAATGATATTTAGTAATATGAAGGTATGTTGATGATAAGAACGAAAAAAATGCAGTTGGCACTTTCAAATCCCGAGAAAATCTCGGAGAAAATAAATATATTTCAAAATCTATCCATCTAAAAATTCAGACAATTTCACCGAGAACCATTTTACCTATAAAAAGTGCGGGGTCCTTTCATTCGCCTTTATAATTTATTGCCAATTTGTAACCAAATGTTTTAAAAAAAAAATATTTAAACTATTTTTTTCATTTTATTTCATTTTAAAATGTTCTTGTTTCAGTAGTGAACTAAGTATGTTCTTCATTTTATTTGTGTATATATTTTTTATATTTTTATCCAAACATACATTCACATCAAGGTTGAGTACATACAGGCTGATTCACGGTGGATGGCACATTAGACGTTTCTGGTGAACTAGACAACGGATCACTTTGAAAATTTAATGGAGGGCATATTCGGACATTCTCTAGCCAACTAAAATATTTTCGACAATGCGGTGTTGCCGCTTCTATTAGAAAGCAGTAGCAACTTTGATTTTTCAAATGGAACACTCTGTATATAATATTATTTTTGGAATCTCCAACAATTGCCCGACAACTTTTCTTGATATTTCCCTATACCTATCTGTTACCGTTTTCGAAATAAAGATTAATTTAAATTTTTTTCTTCGAAAATCATGACTTCTAAAAATGCCGATATCTTTTAGTTAAGAAGTACTATGATATCGAAATTTGGTTTGGAGTTAGGTGATACTTGGACACTTCCCACACGTCAGCCTAATCTCCGTTACTTCAATACAGGGTAGTAAAAAAATACAGTTTTTTCGTTTGCTTGAAAAAGTTGCTGAAATTTGATTATTTTAAATGGAACACCCTGTATATTATTGAAAATTCGGAAAGCTGCTGAAATTTGCTTTCTTTCTATGTATATCATACCTATACCTAACTAGTCAAGTTTCGGACTTATGAGCATTTATTTGTGAAAATGTCCCTTCAGAATGGTATTTCCATTCGGTATTTGGTAAGCAGGCCATGATTACTATTTGACAGTAGCGTTGTGACATTCTCCTAATAATATCGACATTTTCGTCACTTCAGAAGTTGCAAATACCTTCAAAACGATGGAACAAAACTATTCAAACGAAGTTCTTATGAATTTGTTATTTATTATTTTTGGACAGTGTGACAAAATTATCAGCAGAACATGTAGAAACTTCAATGAAATGTATCCGAATCTACCGCCAATGAACCTCAAGAAATTTATACGAATTCAGAACAATTTCAATATGTTTGGATAAACTTTAAAAAAGCACCAAGAAACTTGAAATTGGAAATATTGATATGAATAATTATAAAAAAGTAAAACAATCATGTGGAATATTTCAAAATATGTTCGAATCGCTGGCCGTTCACTTCCAAGCACTTTAAAATGCGGGTGTTGACTGCTTTCGTGGTGGCAGATCTGATTTCATTGGGATCCAAATCTTCAAATGTTTGGGCAATCCTTTCTAACAATTCATCTCTCGAACGCACGGGTATTTTGTAAACTTTTTCTTTAAACATTCCCCACAAATAAAAATCTAATGGATTAAGATCGGGTGATCTCGCTGGCCAATTCGATGGTCCCAAGCGCCTTATCCACCGATCGTCAAAAAGTCTTTCCAGTTCTGCGCTCACTTCTCTTGTGCAATGTGCAGGAGCTCCGTCTAGTTGGTACCAACAGTTTCGATATTCTTCGAGTGGCAGATTATCCACGAAACTCTCTACAGTATTCTCCAAAATATTCAGGTAGCTTCTGGATGTTAATGACTCCTCGTATATCACGTACCTCAATTTGTTGTCCATCAACATGCAGAAGACAATAAAACTAAATTTTTCTTGAAATCCGGCTTCTTTTGTGACGTGAGGATTTTCACTGGACCAATAATGACGATTTTTTCTATTGAAAATCCCTTCTCTCGAAAATTTCGATTCATCAGTCCAAACAATTTTATTTAAAAAAAGTGGATCTTCTTGAATGCGTGTCAACAACATTTCACAAAATTCTACTCTCTGTTGAGGGTCTTGAGGCTTCATTGCTTGAATTTTGGTGAATTTATAATCATGCATTTTATGTCTTCGCAAGATTCTTTGAACCGATGAATATTTTATACCCAAATCTTCTTCAGCACTTCTTATCGATGACTCGGGAAATTCGTGAAAATATGCTAAGACATTAATCTGGTTGTCTTCAGAAGTTACGGGTCGAGGCAAGTTTCTTGGTGCTTTTAAAGTTGATCCAAATGCATTGAAATTGTTCTGAATTCGTATAAATTTCTTGAGGTTCATTGGCGGTAGATTCGGATACATTTCATTGAACTTTCTACATGTTCTGCTGATAATTTTATCACACTGTCCAAAAATAATAAACAAATTCATAAGAACTTCGTTTGAATAGTTTTGTTCCATCGTTTTGAAGGTATTTGCAACTTCTGAAGTGACGAAAATGTCGATATCATTAGGAGAATGTCACAACGCTACTGTCAAATAGTAATCATGGCCTGCTTACCAAATACCGAATGGAAATACCATTCTGAAGGGACATTTTCACAAATAAATGCTCATAAGTCCGAAACTTGACTAGTTAGGTATAGGTATGATATACATAGAAAGAAAGCAAATTTCAGCAGCTTTCCGAATTTTCAATAATATACAGGGTGTTCCATTTAAAATAATCAAATTTCAGCAACTTTTTCAAGCAAACGAAAAAACTGTAATTTTTTACCACCCTGTATTGAAGTAACGGAGATTAGGCTGACGTGTGGGAAGTGTCCAAGTATCACCTAACTCCAAACCAAATTTCGATACCATAGTACTTCTTAACTAAAAGATATCGGCATTTTTAGAAGTCATGATTTTCGAAGAAAAAAATTGAAATTAATTTTTATTTCGAAAACGGTAACAGATAGGTATAGGAAAATATCAAGAAAAGTTGTCGGGCAATTGTTGGAGATTCCAAAAATAATATTATATACAGAGTGTTCCATTTGAAAAATCAAAGTTGCTACTGCTTTCTAATAGAAGCGGCAACACCGCATTGTCGAAAATATTTTAGTTGGCTAGAGAAGGTCCGAATATGCCCTCCATTAAATTTTCAAAGTGATCCGTTGTCTGGTTCACCAGAAACGTCTAATGTGCCCTCCACCGTGAATCAGCCTGTATTCTATCTATATACTTCGAAATTTGTATATATGTATATATCAAAGTGCCTGTACATCTATTTACTTCACTGTATCCGTATAACTATGATAGTCATATCTACATAACCAGTAGCAAAAAGGATTAATAAAATCTATCTAAACATTAGTTTAAGGTTTTTAAATATTCAAATAAAAATTGCAAAATAAAAATGTTGGTCGTTCACCATATAAAGGCTCTTTAGCATTTAAAAATAGATCACAACTTCATTTCTGTCCGATCATTTTTTTTACCAGTTCGTATTCAGATAGGTACCTCAAAATTATACAATAAAAATTTTTCTTTAGCGTTAACTAATTTACTGTTATTTCTTTATAATTAGTGATATTTGCCTGGTGTTTGAAATAATACTTACGAGCAGAAAGACTTTTACTTTGAAAAATTAAGCTGAAAAAGTATTAATCGCCACTTTTAAAAAGTAAGAAATGAAACGACACTGACAGTTGATCTGACTTTCAATCAGTGATATATACGGCTCGCCAACTAGGATCAAAAAAACTGATCCATTTTTTCGGAGATATACAGGGTGTTCCGGGTCTTTTTCTCACGGGAATGTATAGATGGGGTCAACATATTACCAGTAAACTAACTAAATAGACGAAGCTATAGAGGTTTTTTCCCCCACAAAATACTAATTTTTATAAGATAGTTCGTGTAAGAAATCATCATGACGCCTATGGGTTTGATGAGCTCATCATTGGAACAAGGGCTTATTCATTGGCACTAGATGTTTACTCAGCAGATAAGTGAATCTGAGGCGACCGAGAAATAAATACAGTATTCGTTTAGCGTTGGTGTGGCTTAGACCCTTTAGTGTTCCCGAATATATGATGTTTATGCATTCATCTTGTTTATTATTTATCTCGCTCTCAAAGTTAGTCAAATATTCTACATTCGGTAATGAAAACCCCAGTTTCTGCCCCAGCAAAATCGTTTTCTGGAATTTTTCAAACAAGCAATAGTGAAAAAATAATACAATTTTTTTGGTTTTGTGGAAATATCTCAAAGATTATTCAAGGAATCGTCTTTGTAGAGATTCATAAAACCTACAAAATGAATTTTCATACGACCGGATCGGTAGGCATTTTCCACTGAGAAAAACCGGGAAAACCTCGAGAGACCATTTTTCAAAAATTAATAATTTTTATAAATCTGAAGCTGGACAAACAATATTGCGGAAACTGATAGATAATAATATGTAGTGAAACTGTGCGCAAGATGTTGTCTGTCCGATGTGTAGTTTTTGCACAATCGCGTTATAAACAATTTAAGGGCACATCTTGCAAGATGCGACCGAGGTTTTCATTTTTGAACTATCTTATCAAAGGCAGTATAGGCCGTGTGCGTCTTTTATTTTGTGTGAAAAGACCCTCAATTTTTATCTACAGCTTGGTCTGAAAAGTTTTCAAGGCAGTAGCCCAAACCAACTAAAAAACGTTAAGCAACTAGGTTTCCACCTCCACACAACAACGGCGGTATTAATCAATGGAAATTAAATATTCGGAAATAAAATACGTTGTCAACTATCAACATTTTATTAATTTTGTTGCAAATTTACAAATAGGCATTAGGCAGTCGATGAATATGCAGCCCTAAATTACTATAAACTTCCATTATGAGTAAAAAATGACCCCCTTACAAAACTTTACTGATTATTCCTAATAATTATTTGAAAAAGTTCTGGATAGTGGGAAGAACAAATTAAAAAAAAACTTTAGAAATTGTACAAATATACAGGGTGAACTATGTCCAATTACGGAAAATAGAAAGGTGTACTAGTCCATCATGTGAAAAAACACATTTACAAGTTTACAACAATCCATGATGATCTAGAACTTATTTTTTCCGCCAACCTCCGAAGGGGTCCATTTAATTCATTACAATGTATTTCATCATACCGTCAAAGGAGATAAATTGCAAGCATCATAAACGACACTTTCAAATGGGGGCAATTTGAAAAATATCGATGACGCCACAACTAACACAATTATGACGGCACTCAAAAAATTTATATGTCAAAAAGTGCACGTTTGAAAATTAAAATTGATTTGTCAGAGCAATTTTTCCCTTCTGGCCCTTTACGTTACATGTAAATGATTTAGAGCCAGTTCCACAGGTCCCAGTTAACCTTCAGATAACTAACTGAAAGTTTAGACGGTGAATGATATTATTTCAATGGCGTTGATAGGTTCACATTCTAACCATCAGTTAATTATTGATCTGGACCCTAACTGGAACCTGTGAAACTGGCCCTAAGTAATACCCGTAATATTACCCTGTGTATCTCAAAAACTGGTCAAAGCAAAGCCAAAACTGTTTGACATTATAATAGTGTACTCAATCTAAGAATAATGACAAAAAATTTGAAAATTTCCCTAACAAAATTTTTAATTACAGGGTGAAATATGAATTAATCGCCTTTTCGCAAGTTTGTGTCACACCGTATATCAATTTCTGACAAGTAGCATGCTAAATGGTTTGTAGTAAAATATCCCAAAAGCTCAAAACATAAGATGAAAATATACCAAATGTCACCAAAAAACTGTAACTTTTTAACCTACCCAGTACAAAATTTGAAATTGTCGATTTTGGCATATTCTTGGCATTTCAGTGTGTTACTTGGTTTGATGACATCTTCATTTTTTATGGTCGAATAAGAATTTCATTCTGAATAATGCTTGACTCACAACGTAACTAACAATATTTTTCATTAAAAACCAATTTAAAATTATTGTGTCATGGGTGAGCAATATTTGTCGGGCGAAACTCTTTCATTCGAGATGTTTTCCTTCGAGCAATATTACTTTAAATAAATGACTATTTTCCAACTTCGACACCCTGTACCTCGAAAACTAGTCATAGGATTGAATTGGGCCCATAGACACTCTTGTTCAGGAGGCCATATTCAACAAAATACCAAAAATTCAGAAAAATGAACCAGTGACAATTTTTCCATAAGGCTGCACTATATTTTGGCAACACAAGGACAAAAAAGATCTTGATGAAATTATACGATTTGATCTGAAAACAGTAAAAGACTAGTGTGATTCTAAGTTACTGTCATTTAACATAAACAAAAACTAACATGATTTCCTTCAGATGTCATCTTGAAGATATACCGTTGGACAATAACATTGTTGAAAATTAATTTTTGGAGTACATTGGTCTATATATTGATAGTTCATTAAAATTTGAGCAGCACACCGAAATTCTATGTAAAAGGTAAAAGGCTCTCTTCTGGTTGTTATGCATTGAGAGTTGTATGGAATGAATTGGGATTTTCAGCTTCCAAACCTGTGTACCATTCTCATTGAATCACATCTGCGGTATGGAATAGCATTTTGGGGAGTTTGCTGCGGTTATCGATTTCAGAATGTTCTAATTTTACAGAAGCGTGCTCCACGATATTTATGCAAAGCAAAGTATCGACCTCTGTTTTTAAAACACAAAATATTAACAATTGTTGCAATTTTCATACTTAAAACTGTGTTTGATATACAAGCATAAAACAAAATTTACTATTGGTCTCTTCTTATCATATAACAAGACAAAATAATGAATTGAAATGGCCAGTCCCTAAAAGTACTCTGATCAAAAATTCAATAATTTATAGTAGATGTAAGATGTTTAATCACCTTCCATTGAACATCAGAAGTATCAAATCACTTTTCCGATTTAGAAAGGATGTTAAGTGTTTGTTGTCTGAAAGAGTGTATTACAGTTTGCAAGAGTTCTATAATGATGTGTTCTGAAACGCAAGAATCGAACATAGTTGAATTCAAATATCTTTTATTGTTTCCATCTGAACACTTTTTGGGTTATTTTGTTTTCTGTGATTTCATGTACATTCTCGTCATTGATGGACTGGAACGTTTTCACCAAGTGTTGCGGCTGTACTGGCAGAAATGATGGAGTCATTGATGTGATTATGAGTGTTAATATTGTATTTTTATTCCCATTTAGTTACATGCGCTCATTCTCACCTCAGTGACTCCTCAGGTTGTACTGTAGGTTTTTCCTGCAGTTGGAATAGCTAATGCGCGACCTTTTTTGTCAAGTCGCCCCGGAGCGCATATGGTGGTGGAACTCTCTTCCGTCTGCACTTATGTTCAGATTGGGGAAATTGTCACCATTATAGTCTATATAATACATACCTATTTCAATTTCCATTTTTATTTATATTTGAAAGCTTTGTCGATAAGTTGAATAACTTCTGACATTAAAGTATAATTTGACTTTGGAGAAGTGAAGTTTGAAAAATTGAAGGCCACGAGAAGGAAAGACAAATTGTCCGCCTCACTCTACCAACAGAGAACATGTGGTATATGTTCTCTGCTACCGATTCATGATTTACACTGCTCAGGCATTTTTCTTTTTTGGCTGAAAAATTTACTTACCTTGCAAAATCAGTGGGAAATCTAAAAAAACTTTTGTTTTACAATATATGGCAGCACACACGTAACTCCCTTGTTTCGATTATAATATACACTACAGATTACAGAAATGTCCATGCACCAACGACTTCAAAAACAAACAGAAAACACACTTAAACCTAATATAGCAAGACACAACATAAAAACACGACCTATCGTGACTACGCCTATGGAGATTATAAATTCAAATTAATCGTAATCCCGATCCCTGCCACTGGTTTGATAGTATTTACCCCGAAAGTGGGGGTGCGCGAAATTCTGCGTTAATTGCCCCCACCACGCGTGTTTCCTAGCTGTGTGTTTATTAAGCAGTGGTCCGGGGTTTGACGAGGCATTATTTTCGCTAAACAATCGTTCAAGAGGCATTTATACTAAGATGTCTAAAAACCCTGGTGTGTCGACTCATACCTGCAAAACTGTGGGATAAAACCAAAGAGACTAAACTAACAGGAGGGTTTAATAAGCTCTAGCCAATCAGAATTTTGTAGCATCAACGCGTCATAGTGACGTACTTGGACATGAATACAGAGTCGAACGCGAACCAAGCAACAAAACTGTCAGCAGTAACTCTCACATACCAAGAGCTAGTCCGTCACTGTCTATAGAGAACGGCGGCCATGACATGTCCGACTACGTCACATTTCGTCGCAAATGTTCTTTCATTTCTTTCTATTAGTGTCCCCATTGTCTTATGGGGATTAGACTCTCCTGTTAAATAATGTTCAGTCTCCTTGGGATAAAACGGGAGACAATTAGCCAGCTTGATTAAGAGAAAACAAATGAAATCGTGGTCTCTTTCCCAAATGTTTCGCATTTGGCTGTACCGCCACGGTCGGTTTTCCTGTTAGGGTAAATTTGCTAGCACAGAAGTTTTCAAGTATTGTCGACGAATGAAATCCATAAACCTAATCATTGGAATTTTCTGAATCACTATACTAATATCACAAATAAAACTATTTGTCACATTTTCGACTTATTTATTTAATTTTTTACTGAAATGCAAATAACTACAATAATAACCACGTATTTCATTTGGAAGTATTGAAATTAAGCTTCATGAAAATTCACCAATAGAACCTGTCAATCTTGTGCTAATATAATCAGGAATGGCTGGATTCCGTGAGATATATTCGTGCCATTATTTTAATTAAAATGTTTTCTCATAATACAAGATACTATGTGATAATCTTCATAATATGGTGGTACTCACTTTCGGTACTGGATGTAGATGAATTATTTTGTTCGTCTCTCTGGAGTGCCCACAAATGATACAAAAACGGAACATGATCAAATTATTATTGTAAAGACTACACAGAAAACGATTAGATATTCACAAATTTTATTCAATCAGACATGTTTCGCAAGCAGAGTAGCTTCTTCACTGTCTAATTGAATAAAGTTTGTAGAGATCGGATCGTTTTCTGTGTATTTTATACCATTACTATGGATCTTCATCTAGTAACGGCCGAGTCAATCAGACAAATTGAATGAATGATGAATTTCCAAGAAAATATACAGCAAAATGTAGAAACACATTAATGATAGTCATCAATACAAGAAAATTGCACTATGAAATTTAGATTCCGTCACAACTAACCATTTTTTAATAGTATTTAAAGTTTGTTGAAATTCCATAAAATTGACAACAGTCATCAATCACCATATCCCTGGAATATTGACAGGACTAAAATTCTATAAGGGCGCCATCTCTGGAACCGACTAAAGAAGCAGACCACTATTTCTTTTGTTTGTCTTCTGAAATATCTTAACAAAATCGAATCACTCGACACACCAGGGTTTTGCATCTTAATTTATACCTATGGCTCGGATGTAATTCGTGCTCAAGAGGGCGTTGTGGTCGCTGTCCACGTGTTTACCTCCGGGTGGCGCTTTCCTACGCTTGCAAAAGGTAATCATGTGGTCCAAATTGAACCAAGTTTTCCACTTCTCTTGGTTGAGAGAGCACACTGTTGCAATTTTTCGAAATTGGTCATAGTTCTCCCTGTGTATGTATGAGATATACTGCTTTGTTTCAGTTACCTGTCATTTTGGATATCATATAGGAAAAAATAATAAAACTTAATTAAAATATATAATTCATTAAAATATTGAAACATAATAATATATAAGATCCGAAATGAACTATTTCAACTCAACCCCCTGGAAAGAACTTCATGCAGCCAAACTCAGTAACATGATTTTTTTAAGTTACACTTCTTCTATGTCTAGTTGTTTTTTTAATAAAAAGTGTATTAAATTGCAATTGACCATCAATCCTCGACATTTTTTGTTTATTCTGAAACTCCCCGAATAACTATCGTTTGTTACAGTTTCACGTGGAACTTTAAATGACTTCTAAAATTACCAAAGCTTCTAGAACTAATACTGAAATTTGGTACAACCTGATGGTTTTCAAATTTCGTATTTTGTACGATATTTTCACTCTTTCCCTATCACCAAAGTTTGAATATCCAATGAAACAAACCGAAAATATAGAACGCTCGAGCAATCGTCGCGCTGACCGTAAAACATGGCCACGGGGGATCCCCGCCCTTACTGATAATGGGGTTGTTTAATTCATTAATTGGCTTGACCTTGAACTTGTCTATAAGTACACGGCTATACTCCCGATTTTCAAGTAAAGACCGAGTTTTGTCAAACACAACAGTCAAGGAATTGGTTTGTAAAATAATATCACGAGTTCGATCCAAAGTTTAGTTGCATGAATTTTCACCTGTAGAACGCTGTTTCTATATTATGCTCGTAAAAAACAGCAATAAAATGAGGTTTGAATGTGTAAAAATACAGGTTTATGCTTAAATCTACGCTGACGGCATCACTTTGAGGCGTTCAAATGCTGCTTTCTCCAAAGACTCCCGATGATCTGGGTGGGCAATATTGATTAAGGCATGCGCTCTTTGCCTGAGCGATTTTCCGAAGAGGTAGGCGATGCCGTGTTCCGTCACGACATAGTGGGCGTGCGCTCTGGTTGTGACCACCCCAGCACCTGGAAATCAACATCATTAATATTCTGAAATTGTCGTCAAACATAACCTATAAATAATTGACGTACCTGGCTGGAGTATCGGGGAAATCTTGGATTGCCCCTTATTCGTTGTGGAAGGTAAGGCAATAATGGGTTTTCCTTTTCCATCAAGTCCTTCAGCGGCACCTCTGATGAAGTCGACTTGACCTCCGAAACCAGAGTACATTCTGGTACCAATTGAATCTGACGAAATTTGACCTGTTAGATCCACTTCGATGCACGAGTTTATCGCTGTCATTTGCGGTTGTTGTGCGATGATGCCTGAAAATTCATGAAAATCAAAGAATGATACATATCGCATTTATAGATCTCAAAAAGCCCTTGACAGTGTATAATCTTGATAAAGATATTCAACTTTATGGCGATGATCGACCTGAACAAAGTCTATATTCTTGCTACACTGAAAAATTACATGAACTCTCAGAGTGGAAAAATTAAGGAATAAGATGTCAGGATCATTTAAAGTTACTTAAGGTCTTGAACTGTGGTGCGTCCCAGAAGAAACAAAACGCTTTTTAGCAAACCATATTCCTAACAAAAAATCAGACAGAATATTCAGTCAGACTAACATTCAGAATTTCAGACAAGATCTAATTCTGGTGGACTGGAACAACTTTTTTGATGATGAGAAAATCATATAGTCTTTCGAATTTAACTTCCCACTTAAACTACTTTATTCCAATGACAAAAGACAAAGAACGCTGGATTACATCAGAAATTAAAGAACATTAATAGTATATTACGTAACAAGAGTTGTAAGTAACCCATTACACACGAAATGAAAAAGTTTATGCACGAAGCCACGCAGCGGCGAGTGCATAAATTTCATGAGTGCGTAATGGGCTTAGAACTCGTGTAACGTACTATACTTTTTCTACACCCATTCATTTTCTTCCATTAAATAAAAAACATATCGCCATCATTTAAACTTTATTATAATAGTTGTTAATAACAATTGAACAATTATTGTAAATCGATTGTGCCTTATTATTTAATGGTGATGACCAGTTATTTGGATTTTAGCGGTAACAAATTATGTGTGGCTGCTTGAGCATTTTCTAAAATCTTCGGTGGAGTGCTCATAATTTCATCACTTTCACTACTTCAGATATATTCGTAGATAAAGTTGAGAAAATGTTCGGATACAATTATATTTTGTTCAAGAAATTGACAATATAAATGACATGACATTTATTTTCATAGCATGATACTTAAGAAAACGTGTGCTATTTTTAAAGAAATTGCATAACGTGCTGTCTACATTTAGGGGCATCACTCTTTCAATCCTAAATATATCTCGCCAATGCTAAAAGTTTTTATGTTTTTTAATTGACTGAATTTGTGTAAATAGACCAAATAAAGTCTGACCTACGTAAATAAAAATTAGATTGTATTTTAATTAAATCAAGAAGTTTAAGTTCTCTTCTCAAAGCGCACGTGTATGTTATGAGATCTCATTACGTGCATGTTTTTGTTAAATGTCAATTACAAGGAATGTTGACAGTGCGATTTTTGACGTTTACAGACATGGGCGTAGAAAATCATATTAAATGACGATAATTACACAGCAAGATAAAAATGTTTCAAAATAATGTAAACAGCGAGTGCTGGGGCATAATAAAGGAAAATAGTAACCAATAAAACAAAGTAAAAGTTATCAGAAATAAAAAACAATGGTGAAATTATCAAAAATTAAAAGGATATGAGTAACTTTTTTAATTCATTCTTTATCGAAACAACAATAGAATACTCAAAAATGAAAGACAGACGCAGAATATAACATCCCAACTTTAGTCATTTTACTTGTATTCCACAGACCTCATGGAAATATATAGGGTTATCAATAAAATATGCTTTAAAGATTCTAATGGAATAGAAAATAAACCCGGACGCGTTCTAAAGGCCGGAGAGATTATATCACAACCTCTCAGTATTTTAATCAATGAAAGTTTTTGTGAGGAAAAATACCCATGCGAACTAAAGTATTCAAAAGTTGTTCCAGTCTTCAAACACAAAGGGGAAATGGATGAAGCAAAAGTTCCAGACCAGTTGCGGTCCAATGTTACAAAGGTAAAATATACGAATATTGCTTCAAAACAAGATTATCTCGAACAACTGAATATTCTTGATAATTTCACTCGCCGTATGAAAACCTCATCTCCTGCAATATTAGGACCAATAAGGGACGTATGACTCGATAATGCGCAGATCCTTCCTTTCGAGCCGGCAATACCACTTTGTCATGACAACCACGCATCCAAACAACAACGGAGAATATAATATCATCTTGCTACTAATATGAATGTCAGTAAGACAGACTTCATGTCTATCAGGCATTATCTAAAACTATTGAAGAATTCACGACAATGGAACTTTTTTACTTTATTGGTTCATGAAACTATTACAATAAATACTACTCGTGCTCACAATAGATGAGGAAAGTGATGACGTCAAATCAAATTGCTTTGAGCCTTTGAGGTAACACCACTAGTCCTAAAGGACTCAAGGTGTTACCAAGCAAATATATCCACGATGACAACTCTCGATGGGATAATAAAACATATTCAAGATTCTCTGAATAAAATTTTACGGAACTATTTTTCGACATGAGCCCATTTGACACAGTTGATCACGGCCTGTTAGAAAACAATCTTTACCAAATTGGAGTCAGAGGTCTAGATCAATGGTGAAAGATCAGATCCTATGAAAACACATACTGGTACCCCACAGGGATCATGCCTGTCCCCCACTCTGTATGATATATTCATTGCAGACTTTCCAAATCTATTACAAGTAAGTGGATCCCCTATTATTTATACAAATTTGATTATCAGCGGAAAATCAGACCAAGAAATACAGAATAAGTCGCACAAATCATTCAAAACCATATTAAAATGTTGTTCGGAAAATATGATGGCCTCAACACCGATAAATCTGTAGCAGTTAAATTTTTTATTTGTTAGCTGTGCTTATGGACACTACCATTTCTATCTATTCAGTTAATATGGATATAGAAAGCAAAAATAAACTGATGATAGCGAGGAAGGATATCCATGATCAGCACAGTCGTAACAAGGAGAAAATTGACCTACCATTCTCCAGACTATCAATTGGACAAGAAACTCCAAATTATCTCGGGATTAAATGCTACAATAAAATATGTACCGTGATTGTTGCTTTAACACCACTTAACTCAAACATAATCTGAAACAGAAACGCTAATTCAGTGCAAGAATCCATGGACCAACACGGTTTTAAACCTATTTCAAAATGTTAGTGTGCACCAAAATTTGTTTATTTGTCATATATTCGCATTTCTCCTAGAAGTTAAACTTTGCACTAGCTGAATATTGTATTGACCATCCATGTTCGACAATTTTAATAGTTTTATTATTATTTTTACTTTATCTTATCTTTGTCTCTAAGCTCTTAGATATGCTGTACTGGCCCTCTATATTTTGACGATTAACAAAATGTAGTGTACTTGTATTGTAACATTCAGAAGGAAAATAAATTATCTGTCTGCAACATTCTTTATCGATTTTCCGATATTGCTAAAAACAAATGAAATACCAAAAGCTCAAATTTACATTGTTCCACATATTTTAAAAACTGGTGAACATAGATGTACATTTTTTTTTAGGATTTGGCCTTTAATCACCTACCAGTTCAAGAGATGAGAATGGCCTGTATATTGATACTACTCACCAGTGTTATTCACATAATCAACAACCAGCATCTCGATGAAGGGATTGTTATCAACGAAATCGTACAATTCCTGAGTTCCGATCAAGAACGAGCCGACCATTCGGCCTCTGTGGATTGTTTTTCGGTTGTTAGTGATACAACCTCTGTTGACCAAATCGATCACACCACCCGCAAACATTTCTGAGTGAATACCCAAATCTTTGTGATTAGTCAGAGCAGCCAACACTGCGTCAGGAATGCTACCAATACCTGCAAAATTACGTATCCTACCTCTGACACCATTCTTTATACTATAATTAATACTAGATATTTAGACGGAATTGAACCGGGTGTTTTGAGATATGGAAAGGGAACATACCAAGCTGGAGAGTGGCGCCATCTTCTACTAAATTGTCAGCGATGTTTTGTCCAATTTTACATTCCACGTCGGTAGGTGGTTTTCCACCGTGAACGGGCAGAGGCGTGTCGGCCTTGACAGCATAATCTATGTGACTGATGTGGATGATACCATCGCCGAATGTTCTTGGCATATTTTTATTAATCTGAGCTAAAATAGGAAAGAGAAATAAATGAATTATATGAATAATAGAAGGATAAGAATTCGTGGTAGTACACAATCAAATAGTGCGACGCATCAAATAAGCTGAAGCTGCTCTGGAGGACTTGCTACAGGGGATGTGGAATATATATCAGTAGTGAAGACGTCTAATGGTGATAGATCAGGAGATCTACCAGGCCATTCTATTCTTTCAATCCATCTCCCTGGAAAATTGTTATCTAAAAATTGACGTACAGATGCAACAAAATGTGGAGGAGCTCCATCTTGTTGAAAGATGAGCTGATCTTCAAGTAGATTATCTTCGTCTTCAAGTAGTCGAGTGTTTCTGTGGTTCACAGTTGCATCAAGAAGTTAAAGATACGTTTGTCCGTTGGGGTTATCATCAATAAAGTATGGATTCCCAGAACCCCAGCCCAAACATTCAATTTCTGGACAGTTTTTGAACGAGTTTTCCTGTACCAATGAGGATACGTCACTCCAGTACCTGCAGCTGTGTCTGTTCACATGCCCATTGTAATACAAAGAAGATTCGTCGGAAAATCACACATTGTAGCGGTAATTATAATCATCAATAAATAACTGACTTATGATTTCACAAAACTCTGTAAGTCTGTTAGGATAATCTTCATTCAATTCTTCTACATTCTGAATTTTATAAAGATGGATTATGCTTCTATCAGAATTCAGCACATGACTCTAGTCACTCACCCTACGGACGTGGGGAGTTGTTATTGTGGTAAACGACACCAGCGCGCCCTCCGGATTTGTCGGAGCTCCGAAGACAGAGCCTTACTGGAATATTTATAATACAAAAAAAAATAATAATATCAACTTACCAACGATTATTTTCGAATGGGACATGCCAGCCCTCACACAATCTACACTGGTTCCCAAACTGCAATATCCGTGTTGATCTGGGGGAGAGACCTATTAATAATATTGGAATTAATGAATAAGGGCCTCATAGACAGGTTTCATATAGTAAGAATTTTAAGAATGGAGACTGTAAAGAATAAACGACCCACGTCATTTATGAAAAAACGTTTGACACATCGATGTTGAGATTTGAATGAGTATCTTTTCATTTGCAACTTGACGTCATTTTGAAATCACTGACGTCATCACGATTATTTTCTTAAAATCAATATTATCCGATACAATCAACTTCAAAATTTACAAAAAAGAAATTTAAATAAACTCTCAGGATTCCAGTTTGAATGCGTAAATTATTTACAATATCAATTTCAAAAGTTCGCACTGGATACAGATGAGGACACTTTCATACGGAACTATAGGCATCAAATAAGTGAAAAAAGGAGCTATCTAGTGGATAAAGATAGGTATAATCCAATAGCAGTCTTCGTTTCACGTCAATCTCTTTGGAACTCGATGTGGAGGGTTAAGGCTGAGAAACAATTAAAGATTTGTGTAATAGGTTATACATTTTTTGAGAAATTGAACAGGTTGCAAAACATAATTGAAAAATAAAACTTGAATTTTACCTATAAGATAGTTTGTGGGGTCTGATTAAAATAATAATGACAATGATAGTTTCGTGTTGAAAGATGATGTCAAATCATGAAACTGAATGCACACAACATGAGCAGGCACTTAATCGTTCCTTTCATATCATACTTTGTATTATTATATGTTTTATTTGTATTTTTAATAAATAATTTCTGAAAGGATAAAAAACATAAAACTTCAATTGTGTCTCAGCCTTTAGTCAAGGAGTGGGCGCAGCCAAATTAACTTTCTTTGATTCTCTTATTGTATTCAGTTTCTTTTGCACTTGTATTGAATTCTCTGTGTTCCATTTTGAAGTGTCCGAATCTGTATAGGAATATTATCGAATTCATACAACTACTTCAATTTGAAAGAAAGTAAAAGAACATTGGTAAAAGACGTTTTCAGCATATCATGTTCGTCTTTCCAAAAAGTAATTAAATAGGCAAGTATCTCATTTACCTGTATCACAGCAATATCAGGTTTCACGATTTTCTTGTAGAAAAGCTGCGGGATTTCAGACAAGAAGATTGGTAGAGCATCCCCCCTGCCTTCGGCTACTGCTTTCCTAACATTGCCTCCCATGAAGAAAGAAAACGACCTGCAGAAATTAGAGTTCACAGAAAAATGATAAATGACATTCATGTTAGATTTGATGCTATAGAATATAGCTATGAAAATTGAAAAATTCAGAATATCTTCTTTTAGTCCAAAAAGTTAAACGAATACGGTTTCTTTGGATCTACTGGACTAGGTTGTACAGTATCCGTTGAGAAGTAGAAAGAAAAATATTTGAAGTGCATCGATATGTTCACGTGATCTGCCAATTTGCTGCAGTAGTTTTTCTCTGAAGAACTTCTGGTATGTATTCTCACTAATACTTTGTCTCTCAACTTGTACTGTTCATCTTATTTTTGCATTATAACTTTACTGCTTCATACAGAGCATAAGAAAATTTCTTTATATAAGGAGTAATTCTAGACACATTTTCGGTATGAATGGCTCAAATTGTAGATAGAGTTATGAGGTGCTGAAGTTCTCGGCTGAATGTTAAGAAGGAAGCAGGAGTTTTCTGCACAGAATCAGCTTGAGTTCATAGCAGTGTGAATACTTGAGATATTGATATTCCAGGAATGTGTCGTTGACGTTGGGCGCCAATATATTTCATTCTTACGGATTGAAATGTCAAATAACTGTATTTGATAGATTTGATGCTACAGATCAATTGCAATATTGAATAAAAGAGCAAAATATATGAGACAGGAGAATCATCAACTTGACTTCTCTTCTAACTTTCAAAAATTGACAAGTTCGGAATATGTTCTTTTGGTCCAACAAGTTGAACGAATAAGGTCTCTCGCTAATAGGGCAGGAACTATCTCACTACTCTCTCCCCCTTCCTAGACCACACTAAGGACTTTGTGGGTAGTTCAGTATCTACCTTTATGTTTTGGTCACCCTCGTTTTCTTTTCGGATCTACTGGGCTAGGTTGTTTAGCGTACTTTGAAGAATGGCAAGAAAAACATCTGAAGTGTTTCAGGATCTCATCCAATGGACTAGTTTTAATTTATTTTATTATGGATTAATTCTAAAAAATGTAAGTTAAATTAAGTTGCGCTTGGAAGAATAATTTCATAATACGCAGCGCTCTAGTGAGTGACGTCACGCCACATGAACGAAGCCACTGGTATTCGCAGAGTGCTTACAAATTTATCGGTGTACAATCACTTGCACCGTTCTTGTCGTGTATTGTTCATTACACGATGGTTGAAATTTAAAAAATATCCTACAAATATTGTATTGTGCCTAAGTGTAAAAGCACGACAATTAAAAACCCCAATAAATTATTTTTTCATGTGCCAAATGACATGAATAAAAGGAAGAAGTGGTGCAAACTAATGAGGCGTGACTTAATTGGGCCTAAAAGTACTACATGTGTGTGTCTTGGCGCCTAAGGATCTAATACGTAATTATTTGTGGTGTGACGATCTCAAACATGTGGCGTGACGTCACAGACGAGTCGGAGACCAAAGACATTCCACACTAAAATACGTAAATTTAAATGAAAAAAAAAACACTCATTTGCTAGTTCTGATCTATATTTAATTCCATCGCGTCAAATATAGTATTTTCAACATCACTAAACTAGTCCATTGTGGAAACAATTGACGCCGTGATATTGAATCTGTAGTAGTTTTTCTCCGAAGAACTTCTGGTATGTGTTCCCACTAATTCTTTGTCTCTTAAATTGTTCGGTTTGTCTTATTTTTATATTTTAACTTCTTGTGATTCAAACAGAGCATCTGATGACTATTTATGACTCATATCGTAGATAGAGTAATAAGAGAAGTTCTCGGTCGAATGTTAAGAAGGCACGAGTTATCTGCACAGGATCGATCACAGTTGAGTTAGTACATAGCACAGCAAATACTTGAGATGTGGATATTTCAGGAATTATGATTATCTTGATGATACAGTTCTTCCTTTCGACGGGAATATTCTCACGTTGGGCGCCAATGTGTAAAGGTTTCTTAGGAAAGGAAAGGAAAGGAAATGCCTGGTTACTGGATTTGAAGGATTAATTACTGCAAAATAACTGTAATAATGGATAAAAGTGCAAAAAAATATGATAAGAAAAATTTTCAAATATTGTCTATGGTAAGCATAATGATAGTTCAATTCACAAGTTC
Source organism: Chrysolina oricalcia (assembly GCA_944452925.2). Lineage (NCBI taxonomy): Eukaryota > Metazoa > Arthropoda > Insecta > Coleoptera > Chrysomelidae > Chrysolina > Chrysolina oricalcia. The sequence goes on from OX101828.2 coordinate 14,064,292, forward strand.
ATGCTCAAAAGATCTGATAGATGAATATGTTACTGAAAAGCTACTTCAATAACTGTTGTGAGATCAAATACAACACTAAACCATCAACAATGTGGTGATATCAGCCAAAAATAGAACAAATGGGGCAAGAAGACTGGTCCTTGTGGCAGCTCTAACTAGTATTTTTCATCTACCTGAATATCCCTTCGCAAGAGGCGTCTGTGTAGGGTGCATCCCCTTCAGTGTGCATATGGCAAACGGTTACGTTTTCAACCTTTTTTTTCTTTCCGACTTCCGTCATAGCCTTCAACAGAGCGACTGGAGTGGCGGCAGCACCCTGGGCGAACACAGTGTCACCTGAAACAAACAAGAAACTTATTATTTTCACAATAGGTACCTCCATCAAAAATCGCCTTCAATATACACTGTATTCAAACAAGATCTTCATGACCGTGTATGCAATCTCTCACAATGTCATCTCAAGGTCAAACACAAACCCTGAATACCAACACACAACCCCCATCAAGGTCAAACAATAACATATTCGGTCTTCCACGGACATCACAAGGTCATAGCCACCCATGCACCAGACAGACCCCTGAAGGTTACTGGAATGTCACTGATAACGCCAAAACGGTGGGGGGAGGTCCAGACTGGCTCAAATCTCTTACTACTAATTCAACCCCACCCCCTTTTTTTAAGGTAGTGTGTTAAGTGATGCGTCATGTGAAACGCCTTTGAATTAGGGTTTCAAGGGTATGTAGTTTCGACTGATAAACAAGGGAGGTATGGGCAATTGAAAATTGTTAATTTTAAAAATAATATTGATAAATTGTGTGACCGTGAAGCACGTACAATTATGGAATGTAGATGTGAGATGTTGCTTTAACAAGTCAATCAACATTTGAGAAGGTAAACTTTCATGATCGATAATCTCTGAACTTTCGGTTTTTCTCGGGTTTGTTGGTCGTCGTCTCATATCAAAAACAACAAAGATAAAGAGGAAAAACAAGAAAAGTGTGGAGTCCATAGATTAACCTGTGGTGGTTGTCCCAAGTTTTATCTTGGTCAAACTTTATTTATTTATTTATTGATCCCAAGAAACATTTCTGTTTATAGAGGGATTAAATTTTAACATAAATTGTATAAAGACAATAGGTACATATGAAATTGATGAAGAAATCAAACAATTATTAGAAGAGGAATGAAACAGATAATCTGTGAAATATGAGTAAATAAGTCATATCAATCAAAAAGAAACCAAAACAAAAACAGTCAAAGGTGAAACATTGTTATATTATAGGAAGAACCTGTTAATTATACATTTTTTAAGTTCATTTTTGAATTTGGTTTTAGTCCTAATTTATTTTATTTCCTGTGGTATTTTATTATATATCTCAATTCCCTCGTAAAAAATAGACGTTTTTCCAAAGTTTGATTTGAAATTAATTGCGTTTATTTTATTTACATTTCTTGTTTTATGGTAATGGATATTCGAAATATGTTCAAAAGTGTGGATGAAAATTGAAATTTTAAATTCATATAATGAACGAAGATTTAGTAAGTTATTAGGTTTATATAATTTTTTTGAGGGTTCTAAAAAGGGAAATTTGTATATGCATTTTATAGCTTTGTTTTGCAAAGTTTGCAGTGGTTTCATAATAGAAATTTTGGCTGAGCCACAAACAGAAATGAAGTATTACAACTTTGAATAAATTAAACTGAAATATATGATTTTCAAATATTTTAGTGGGGTATACTGTCTTATTCGAAATAGTATTCCAATCAAAGGTGAGAGTTTTTTTCTCAGATTGTTGATATGATTGGACCAAGAGACTGTTGTTTCGATATGTAAACCCAAAAATTTTGTATTGTTGGAGTACAGAATTGTACTTAATTTTTTAATTTTATTGGTCTTAGAGAATCTGTTGCAATATTTCATTTAGAAATAAACATAATTGATTATTTCGAAAAATTTAACAATAGTTTTCGAGTGAGTAGCCAATGAGATAGGATTTGAAGCTCCTGTTCAATATTAGACAGAATTTCGAATTCATTCTCTGCAAAATATACAATTGTTGTATTATCAGCAAAAAGTTTTATTTGACCAGTCAATTTGAGTTCTGATATCGAGTTTACATATATTAAAAAAGATCGGAGGAAGTATAGATCCCTGTGGTACCCCACAGTTTATATTTTTAATTGAACTAAGTGTGTTTTTGATATATACTAGTTGTTTTCTGTCTGCCAAATAATGTTTGAACCAAATGAAAATTTTTTCCTTCATTCCAATATCATATAATATTTTTAAAAGAATGTTGTGGTTAACCATATCAAAGGCTTTCCGCAAATCTAGTGATAAGAACGAGCATTTTTTTGTCGAATCTAATTCCAGTTTTATTCTTGAAATCATGTCTACTGCCGCAGACTCAGTATCACTAGATTTTCGAAAATCATATTGTTCTGTTAACAAAATATTTGATTTTTTCAGATATTCTAACCTTCTATCCATTGTCTTTTCAATGATTTTTGAAAATATAGGCAGAATTGAAATTGGACGGTAATTTCCCAAGTAATTTTTTTCCACATCTGAATATTGGTTTGACTTTAGCAGTTTTTAATTCATCTGGGAGTATACCTTTGTCTGCTTTGATAATTTCAACATATATTCCATCAATTCCTGTTACTTTCTTGTTTCTAGCTCGTCAATTATTTCAATAATTTCATGATACACACGGTGGGATTCAGGAACTGGTAGAAAATCTGTATTGGTACAACATAATTATGCTACCCATTTATTATCCGAAAACCATACTTTCGAACATGATTTTGAAATCCTTCAAAACAAGGGCATGAATCTTTTAAAAAGTATGGAGATTCACATATGGAAAAAATCTCAGAACCTTCTCAATGACCAACTCGAACTGAATAATTCACCACTACATAACATGTTCTCCTGGAAAGGTTAGATTACATAAAGATTGTCGTGGTTTTGTAAACATCTTTAGTGAAAATCATTTCAGTTTATATAGTGCAGCCCCACTTATGGAAATGCAGCAGAATCAGACTGACTAATATAGTTATATGATAGGAGTTGAGGTTGTATTCGATAGATTATTCATTATTCATTAGTTTCTGGGATTGACTAGAGACAAGTGGTGACATAGAAGTTGAATGTAAGTGTTTGTTGTGCTATACGTGTATTATTTCGGTTCCATCCCAAGTACCTACTACAATAGGTATAGTGTCATTATAGATATAAACATGGATTTTCATCAAGTATCGGCTACATCAATTAAAAACAGTGTATAAAATGAAGAACAATGTGCATGACTATGCCGAATAAATATTTAAAAAAATAAAATTGTGTAAACTGATGAATAATTTGAAGGACCCGGCACATTTCTTATTGGATATGGCTTTCCGTGAATTTGGCTTAATTTTTTGTATCTTGTAGTCCTTGATGAGCTGATCAAAAGTGTCCATAGCCACAAAGCTCAAAAATCAAAATCAGTTTTCGAAATATGGAGCTTTTAAAATGGATTTTTTCCATTTTTAGTGGTATTTGCCCATTAATAGGGGAGCTCTCATTTGTTGTTGAGATATAATTTAAATGTTCGGCGCCCAGAACCCGACTGAGGAATGGTCTTTCTCGGTTACATTAGGCACCGCCATCGAACATTTTTCATACAGTGCTCCACACTGGATATGAAATGAGGTACTAATTCCAAGACCTTCCAAACATCTTTTCGTGCTACAAGATAACGCCAGTATAATTCATATTGTCAAAAAACAACATATGTTGGGTATATTTTGTAGAGAGGCCATAATAACTGATTCCAATAATATCGAACATGTTTTCCAAAATGTTCATAACGAGGCTCAGCGAGCTTTAATAGGGGAGAACGGAAAAATCACAATCATTTGTTCTCTGAAATAACAATTGCGATCACTATTGATGTCATTTACATATGATATGTGATTTATTTCTCACAAATCTCGATAATCTGACAATGGTGTTCCAAGACATTTTTCTCATGGTTGCGCCTCATAGCCAAACGATGCCGTGAAAATGTCTGCATCTTTGAGACCTTGTAGTACTTTCCAGGTAGAATAGGGAAGTTCAGGTGTTGGGAGCGAACTATGAATGGAACTTTAGATATTAACCCCCGATTTCCCGAAAATACTATTTTTTTATAAATGTCGCATTAAAGTTTACACTTGTGAATGAGTATCTACTCATATGATCGTTTGCAAAATGAATAAGTGAATCAATCAAAAACAGTGTCATCGTAGTAGTAAAATTCATAATAATAATAAGAATAGTGATAGTTTATATATTTTTTCGTGTAATATCATTATTCTTATTATTATTATTTTGGATGTTACTCCTACTATTACATTATTTTTGATTAATCTACTTATTCATTTTGCAAACGATCATATGAGTAGATACTAACTTACAAGTGTAAAATTAAATGCAACATTAATAAAAACATAGTTTCCAAGAATTCGAGGGTAAATATCGAAAGATCCATTCATAGTTTGCTTCAACACCTGAACTTCCCTATTCTACCTGGAAAGTACTACTAGGTATCAAAGATGCAGACATTTTCACGGATTCGTTTGGCTGTGAGATAATATCATCCATTTCGAGCCACCCTGAGGAAAATGTCTTGGCACACCATTGTCAAATTATCGAGATTTGTGAGAAATAAATCACATGTGAATGAAATCAATAGTGATCACAATTGTTATCTCTGAATATATATGATTATGATTTTTCCGTTTTCCCCCATTAGAGCTCGCTGAGCCTCGTTACGAACATTTTGGAAAACATATTCGATATAATTTGACATCAGATATATTCAGAATCAGTTATTATGGTCCCTCTTCAAAAAATACCCAGCGTATATCGGTTTTTGAAAATGTAAATTATACTGGCGTTATCTTGTAGCATGAAAATATGTATGGAAAATCTTGGAATTAGTACCTCATTTCATAGCCAGTGTGGAGCAGTGTATGAAAATTTTTCGATGGCGGTGCCTAATGTAACGTAGAAAGACCATTTTTCAGTCGGGTTCTGGGCGCGGAACATTTGAATTCCATCCCAACAACAAATAAGAGCTCTCCGATTGATGGGCAAATACTACAAAAAATGGAAAAAATCCATTTTGAGAGCTCCATATCTCGAAAGCTGTTCATTTTTGAGCTTGTAGCTATGGACACTTTTGATCAGCTCGTCAAGAACTACAACATACCAAAAATTCAGCCAAATTCACGGAAAGCCATTTCCCATAAGAAATGTGCGGGGTCCTTTGTTCGATGATTGAATTTCTTCCCTTGGTCAATAATTGGCCATGGAATACTTTTTGCCAAGGATGTGGAATGTTTCAAGTAGAATGAATTCGCCGGGAGTGCATTCGGAGTATATCAGTTTTATGAAAATAGACTAGAAAACAAACTAACCAAATTTCAATAATTCATGTTGACCTACAAAGTAAATATAAATGTGAGATATCCGAGTAACTTGTTATGAAAATAGTCCGTGACGTAGGTGAATTTGTGCTAATCGAATCGAACGAATTTGAATCGAATTTGAATTGATTTCAATATTTCTCCCGTCGCGTCGTGGATTGGTTCACGTTTTGGTTTCTCGGGGATAAATACAGGGGAAGATAGTTTCTTTATCGATATAATATGCTTGTTTATACATGATCAAATTTTTTTTCATCTCGGCAAACACTAAATGAGTGAAAAAATCTTGATTTTTTCCTAAAAATGTTGATCTTTATTTGTGAATCGATAGACACGTGTCCACACAAAAATAAATATACATTCGCACACAATTAAATACAAATATGCTATCAATCTCAAAGTACATAACATGCCATGGCAATAAAATAACAACGTTTCGAGAGAGAATTTCAAGTTGGCCAGTTTTTAGTTATGCTATCTCTCACTCTCCCATACGGGCTATCTGGCTGGCGGTAGAGGTTGCGTTCATTAATGTGCATCGTACCTGTCCTGCACAGGTAAAATATTGATGTTTCAAATAAATTTAAAAAGGTTTCTTTTTTTATTAGTTTAATTGAACTTTTTGACACATGCATCAATTATTGCCAGATATTTTTATCGTTGTTTAAACTGTGCCAGACGCCAATTAGGAATAAAGACAAATTTAAAATATTTTAGTATGACTGACGTTTATATATGATGTTTTTTAAGTATCTACAAATCCAAAATTAATTTTCCAAAAAGAAGAAAGACAGTCACGTGCTAGTTGCGCAAGCGAGATAAACGACAACAGCTATTTGCAGCGTTGGTCGACGATGCATTGATACGCATGCGCTCAAGCCTCACAGTTGATCATGTTCTATGGGGTCTCTGGAATAATGTTAAAAACTGACGTTGGTGCGAATGCGCCAATGTATGAGCCAATGATTCTCAAAGTATAATGTGGTACATTTTGTTCTCAAAATAATACCACAACACTTTTCACTTTTAAATCGGTTTTAGGTTAAATTTCAGTCATGCTAAAATATTTTGAAAAAAAAAATTATTCGAAATAAGCGTCTGGCACAGTTTAAACAACGATAAAAATATCTGGCAATAATCAATTCATGTGTCAAAAAGTTCAATTAAAATATTAAAAAAGGAATCCTCTTAAATTAATTTTAAAATTCAACATTTTACCTGTACAGGTATGATGCGCAATAATGAACCGTCAGTCAGATAGCCCGTATGACGCCCGGGAGAGTGAGAGAGATAACATGTTTAAAAACTGGCCTACCTGAAATACTTATTTTCCCGACGTTGCTAGCTCTCGTACTAATTAGGCCAAGCTGTAGATAAAAGTTAGAGGCTCTTTTCACACAAATTAAAAGACGTAAAAGGCCTATACTACTTTTTATAAGATAGCTCGTAAATGAAAACCCCGGTTTTCGCCCGCAAAATCGCATTGTGGAATTTTTTAAACAAGGAATACTGAAAAAATTACAATTTTTTGTTTTTTTGGAAATATCTCAAAGATTATTCGAGGAATCGTTTTACAGTCAATAGAACTTTTGTAGAGAACTGTAAAACCTACAAAATGGTTCGTAATACAACTAGATCGGTACATTTTTCACTGAGAAAATCAGGCAAAACCTCGAAAAAGAGACCATTTTTAAAAAATTCTTAATTTTTATAAATCTGAAGCTGGACAAACAATATTGCGGAAACTGATAGATAATAACATGTGGTTCAACTGTTCGCAGGATGGTTTCTGTCCGATGTGCAGTTTTTGCACAATCACGTTATAAACAATTTAAGGGCAAATCTTTCTAAATGCGCCGATTTAAGAGAAATAATTTAATTCAAATTCTGTTAACGGTATATTTTGGATTTTTACCTGAGAGGTGGGAAATGTGTTGAAAATCTCACTAGAAGTTACTCCAAATGCTTCAAAGTGCACCCGAAGTCGCCCGAACTCAACTCGAGTTAACTTCAGTCGACTTCGGTTGAAGTCGGACACACTTTGAAGCGTTTTGATCAACTATCAGTGACATTTTCAACACATTTACCACCTCTCAGGCAGGGTTGGCATGTTTTAAAACATTTGTTTTAAAACAGTGTTTTAAAACTTTTTTTAAACACCTCTGATTAAAATATATTTGTTTTTAAAACAAATATATTTAATCAGTTTTTTATTGATAGAAAAAACACTAAATAATTGATAAATAAAGGGCAAATTTATGCAACATATCATCATAGTCATAGGTATCACAATCCTAGTCTATGGTGGGTTTATGCTGCAGCAGTCATAAGTTTTAAGTCATAAGGAAGAATATTCGTCAATGATTGGTTGGAATATACGGACCAACCAATCATTGACGATTATTCTTCCTTATGACTTAAGACTTATGACTTATGATTGCTGCATAAATCCACCATAAATGGTGGATTTATGCAGCAGTCATAAGTTTTAAGTCATAAGGAAGAATATTCGTCAATGATTGGTTGGTCCGTATATTCCAACCAATCATTGACGAATATTCTTCCTTATGACTTAAAACTTATGACTTATGATTGCTGCATAAATCCACCATTAGTCATCTTAAGAATTTATACATCATAGTCATTAACTGGAAAATAAAAAATTGACAGATGACAACACTGTCCTTAGTAGGTATCTTTTTATCAATTTATCCCAAAGCAGGTGGGGACATTTTTCAATCATTTCAATAAGAGTACCCTCTTTCTGGCAAATTTTTTTCCGAAACACTTTAAACAATAACAAATAACAAGGATCACAAGTCAAAACAAATAATTATTTACGTCATTTGTCAAATAGGTATCGACGCACTTGCGCGTTGTGCATCTCGTCTTACTCATAAGCATAAAAATTGGAAAATGCCAACTTTGAAGGTCAAATTCTTATGATTATGATTGAGACTAAAGAAATTGCACAAATACTCCTAGTGAAATGTACAGTTTTAATTTGTCTTTATGATTAAGACAGTGACTGTGATTAGGACTATAACAAAACTTTAATAACAGAAAAACAAATAAATAAAAAAATATTCTCCGCTCTGTAACAAAATATAACCTCTCTTAAAAATAAATAGGATTCAAAATTTGGAAATGGAAATAAACAAAAATTAAATCATTCTGAATCTGAACCAATATCGATACATTCAATCTCTTCTGTTTTTTCTATATTCTTATCCAAAACTTTTGTTTTAAACAAGTTTTTAATGTTTTAAATAATGTTCTTTAAATGTACAAAAGACACAATTTAAATCAAATAAAACAGTTTCAAATAAAAAAACAAAATGTTTTGCTTAAAAAAAAAAACATGTTTTTCACCAACCCTGCTCTTAGGTGAAAATCCAAAATATACAAATTGTAGATATTAATCTCTACTTCCAGATGCCGTTTACAGAATTTGAATACGATGATTTCCCTTAAATCGGCGCATCTTGCAAGATTATTTATAACGCGATTGTGCAAAAACTACACATCGGACAGAAAGCATATTGCGCACAGTTGAACCACATATTATTATCTATCAGTTTCCGCAATATTGTTCGTCCAGCTTCAGATTTGTAAAAATTATAATTTTTTGAAAAATGATCTCTTTTTTGAGGTATTCCCGGATTTTCTCAGTGGAAAATGCACCGATCCGGTCGTATGAAAATCCATTTTGTAGGTTTTATAAATCTTTACAAATTTTCCATTGACTGTAGAACGATTCCTTGAATAATCTTTGAGACATTTCCAAAAAAACAGAAAAGTTGTAATTTCTTTCACTATTGCTTGTTTAAAAAATTCCACAGGGAGATTTTGCTGGGGCGAAAACTGGGGTTTTCATTTACGAACACTCTTTGAACATTACTTATCAAATTATTCGTTTCTAAGAATTCACTTGACGCTTTCTCATTGGTATTTCGGTAATTTTTGCTATCGCGGAGATGAGAGATATGAAACGAAAATTGGAGAAGATCTTCCATATTGCCATCCATGAGTGAAATAAACACAACGTTTTTGAGAAGAAGGAAAGTTGTAATGGGTACAATTTCGAAATGTTTTATTGATATATCATAAATTCCTGAAGAAATTTTAGTTTCAATAGTTCCGTTGGCTATTAAATGATAGATATATGTTTCATGCATTTAAAATTCTCAGCAAGGTACTTACTACCAAAATATATTCATCAAGTGTAACCTTACAATGAAATATTAACAACTGAAGTAAGTGGTATTTCACTAAAATGATGCGTGATACATTACCGAAGCTTGAATACACACTTTTCAATAATTACCATATTATAGTAGCAACTCGCATGCAATCTGTTTTATTTATGATAAGAATGAACCATCGACCATGATTCGGGATTATTTAAAATGGAAATACACGGGTTTTATGTAGTTTAAACCAGAAAGTGAATCTACATATGTATTGATTATTGATTGATTTGATTATTACGGTTTTAGTTTGGCGATTAGCCTTTCCATATTCCACTGAGACCAGCTGGGGTCTATTATATTGTTCTTTCATCAGTGGTTCCTAGTTAAATCGGCCTGTGTTTTTCACCAGGTTTAGTAGTCTATTTACTAGGTGTTTCGGATTCATGCCTGTTTCTAGGTTGATCTGTCCGAATATTCTGTTGCGCTTGTTGAGCAGCGCCTCGTATTCGAAAATGGTGTGAGAGGCTCTTTCCTTCTCGTCACCACAGAGTCTACATTCCACGGTTTCTCTATTTATTCCCATGGTGTGTAAGTGTTTTCTAATGCCGCAGTGTCCGGTTAGTAAGCCGGTGATCGTGCGTATCTTAGATCTGTTGAGGTTGAGGGTGTCAGCCGTCAGTGTTTAGCTCAGATGCCTCACCATGGCTGTGCTGTGTCTATGGTTTTGCTAATTCCAAACGCTGGTTCTGGGCCTGTGAATGGTGATTCAGATGCTTTCTTTGCAAGTTGGTCTGCTTTTTCATTGCCTTCAATGTCCGGGCACCCACACAAGTGTAACCTTGTTGCGTTTTGACAGTTCATTGAGGCTTTGAAGGCATTCCCAGACTTACTTTGACTTCATCTGTATTGAATTCAGAGCTTTTATAGCACTCTGGCTATCAGATAGAATGTAGATATGTTTTCTTTCATACCCACGGTCTAGATTCATCTGTATGCATGTCCTTATGGCATAAGTATCTGCTTGGAATACTGTGGTGTTGTTGCCAAGTATTCCTTTTTGGCGTCACCCCGTATATTCCTGTTCCTTTATCTGTGTTTGAACCATCTGTGTAACAGATAATGTTTCCAGATGATAGTGATTCAATTCCCGAGTCCCATTCATTCCACTTGAGCTGCGTTTTGAATGATTTTTCGTAAGAGTATTGTGGTAGCATGTATTCTGATATCATTTCCAGTTCGGTAATGACTTCATGGATAATATTGGTGTGCCCAGTTTGTGGTTGGGTTATCCAATTACCTGTCTGTTTAAGTCTGTATGCACTCATCTTCGGCTCCCCCATGACTGTGATGTCTAAAGGTGTGAGGTTTAGGATAATTTCCATAGCAGCGGTTGGAGTGCTATTCATAGCACTCGTGATATACAGACAGGCGAGCCTCTGTATTTTACCAAGGTTGGTTTTCGACTGTCTCTGTTTCATTACACCACAAAAGTGAGCCATATGTGATTCTGGGTCTTATGATCGCGGTGTAAAGCCAGTGCATGTCTTTCGGTTTCAGTCCTCATGTTTTTCCAAAAGCTCTTCTGCACATCATGAACGATGCTTTGCTTTTATTGACTACATGTTGTAGATGCATGTTCCAGGTTAGTTTCTTGTCCAAGAACAGCCCCAAATATTTGACATGATCAGCAACTTGTAGTGCTACGACAAAGAATTCCCCCTGAAGTCCCCCTGAATTCTTCTGCGTGTGACGGGAACTTTTGCTGGGGTTTGCCCTCAGTCCTTCTCTTTTGCACCATTCCTCTACGGTCCTCAGTGCATTTTGCATTAGCTCAGAGGTTATTTGGGCATACTTTCCCTGTACGAGGACTACTATGTCGTCCGTATAACCTTGGGAGAAGTATTCCTGATTGTTTAAAGATTCCAGAAGTTCGTGTACTACCATGTTCCCCAGTAGGGGGGGTAGTATCCCTCCTGGGGGGTTCATCTGGCAATTTTCAGCTTCACGGAGTCTTCAAACATGTTGGAGCATTGACGTTATCCACCTGCAGGTGGTTTCGTCAACGCTTACTTAGATGCAGATATTTTTATTTTGATTATGAGTTAAATTATCATTATTAGTGAATGAGAAAAGCCAGGTATAAAAGGTGTATTCAATTATCAGTTTGAAATATAGTTTGATAAAACTCTATGGTGTAAGAGGACCAGCCTAGTCATTCTTCGACTCATATGTATATCTGGGAGAACTCAATACGTATCACACGATAACAATACGTCGGTGTGTAAATCTATACTTTCGGAAAAGCCCCACTTCTGTTCATAATCTTCATAAACGATATATTATATCATATAAAACAGAGCGCAATCAAATGGATGTTGAAGCATCTTACAGAATCAGTTCACCCCCAGCAACCTCATTCAAAATGACACCAAAACGCAATCTATCATATTCTCTTCAACAGCTAAACTCAAATGGGCTGAACACATTGACATACTCTGTAGGAAGTTGTCAAGCTTCATTCTTAGGCAATTGCGGAACACTGTTAACGCGAACGTCCTAAGAATGACATGAGTTTTACTGTTTCACTCTCATCTGAGTAATGGCGTCATTTTATGGGGCAACTCTTCCCACGCAAATCGGGCCTTCATACAGCAAAAAGTAGTCAGGGTGATCGCCAAAGCTGCTTACAGAGAATCCTGTAAACCGTCATTCAGAAAATTGGAAATATTGACACTTCCTGCTTCCTGCAACTGTGTGTTTATTATTGTTTGATTGAAGTACATAACCACATCCATTGCTATAATAGACACAAAGATTTGCACAGCTATCGTACCAGAAATAACTCTCAGCTCATCCATCCTCGATTTCGTATCAGTATATCATCAAAATACACTTGGGCTTGAAGGGAAATAATCTGAAATCGTTAAGAGTTCCAAAACGGTTATAGAGTTCAAAAAGAATCTACCTATTTATCCATATTGAAAGATAAACCGCTATTTATGTTGAGGTAATAAGTCCTGATGTATCTGTTACTTGTGTAATAAGTCGATAATTTGTTCAGTATAAGTTATAGCTACATGTTACGATGAAATATTAACATTGTTTACTGTATACCTATTTTTCGTAAGGATTAATTTTTACCTTCGTGTCTTGTTTGTTTTATAGTTTTTTATACATATAACTTTTCTATTAATTGTGTTATATATTGAATATACTGTGTTATATTCTGTATATATTTTGTTCCGATTAATTTGCATCTGCGCCTTATCGTTTGTGAAATTATTTTGCTTTAATGTCACCGTCACTGCCAAAACAATAAAGATTGGACGATTGCTTTCAAAATGAATAATGAAGGGTAGGACCTTAGATTAAAGAAACAGGAGATAGAACACGGCGTTCATAAACTTACTCTGAGTAAAGGCTGCTTACTCCGGATCTAGCTTCATAGTGTATCCATTGACAATTGTTCAGAAACCTACTGAAAGTAAACTGTACCTACTCTGCTTTTGAAAAGAGTAATAAGATACTCAAGAGTAATAAGATACTCTGACACTAATGGCTATGACAGGTTTCTGTTTGATGTGTGTTCACAGTTCGAACATTTCCAAATAATAATAACGAGAATGAGTAATAGAAGTTTTGACAATTTATTAATCGTATTTTGTATTCCCATGATATCTATTTCAATTTACTTACTATTAATTGGAAGGGATACTGTTACTACTGTTTCATTCATGAGTTTCCAAATTCCAAAATTGTGTGAGGGTATTCAATGTATTCATAATTAATTATTAAAGTAATATCAACTTTGAATTTAGATAAAACAAAACCTCAATTTCATGAATCACTGTTGTCATTGACACTAAACATTTTGGAGAGTTTTTGAACGACTATTTTAACGATCAACATATACTTCTAATCACGTGATCGTAATATTACTCTACTCTCAGAGTAAGTTGATGAACGCAACCCTGAGGAGTGGCAAGCGGCACAGATTTCAGGGAAAATGTGTCGGTTATTATTTCACAAAGTTGTATCTTTATTTGGAATGAGTGGGCTTGCATTTTCATAAGGCATATGAGTTCTCGTATTATATTATTATATTATAATTCAAACTGTACACCTGAAAAATTGCTACAGGTGGTTAGGACTGAAATTAGTGATTTGAAGATATACATTGCCCTCTAGAATAAAAAATAAAATTCGGTAATAAGAAGTAACCCATGGTTGTATTCAGTATGTCATATGGAGACAAGAGAAGTAAAAATATACCGGGTGTCTCATTTGAAAACCGAAAGTTTATGTCACTGGTGAAACAAAAAAGTTATAGGGGCGAGCCACTTTCCGAGGACAGCCGGTATATGACTCCTTCTTCATGAAAAATATCTGTTATTTCTATGTCACCATCTTCCTCCATTATCCTTTCCCTGCACATGATTTATTTATTATTTCACTAGGTGTCATAATTGAAATAGTCTCTGATGGAATACAATTTTCCCTAAAGGTCGAAACGAAAATATCACCACCAGTTGGGTCTCATTTATTAGGGTACGTAATATGAATTGATATCTTCAACAGTGAGAGAAATACGGCCCTGGTACCTTGACCACTCCCCTGGTACCCAGATTACTCCCCCAAAATCCATAAGAAACTTACGGAAATAGATGAACAGATTTCATATCCAACTTGTAAACTGAGCCACAGGAGTATTTGCATTGATTCCAAACACTTCGTGACATTTTTTATTAAAACAATTCGCGATAAACACAAAATAAAACTTATTGATGAACAAAACTTCACTTCAAACTAAATACAGGGTGTCAATTTGAAAACTTCCCACCCTTAATATCTTCCTTCCAGTAAACAATATGAGTAATCGAAAAAACAGGTCAATTTTATTGTCAAGGGGGACACTTTCAAGGACTATTTGTAGCCCTCGTGGTTCAACCCCCTAGGAGGGGTAGATGTTACCCTTAGAATTTTAAATGGGAAGGGGGGTCAAGTGGCACATCATTTTGATGGGCGTTCAATTCGTGTTCCAATGGTACCCTGACTTATTATTTTTTGATGAGCATTTTCCGAAAAATTGCGTTTTAAACTAACAGAAGTAATTATTAGAATGCCTATACTGAGATGCATGGTTTGGCCAGAACTGGTTAGAATATTAGGTGGTACCGTTCCAACCCTTTATTAGGGGTAACATTAGCCATTAGCTCCAAACACTTTACATAAAAAAATAGTCTAATAGTAAAACGTAGATGGTAGTAAAGTTGTGTTTATTAAATGCTGAATTTTTAAGTGTCATCGCAGAAATTGTACAGAAGACATCCAAATTGTAATGTAAGTCACCGGTATGTGCTTGATTTGGTGAATAAGTTTTACGAAACTGGTTCAGTGACAAATAAAAAAAGAAATAACCCCAGAGTACTAAATGAAGCAACTCAAATTGAAGTTTTGGGAACATTTGCTGCAGAGCCCACGAGCTCCTTACGATCAGTATCAGAACAGACGGGAATGTCACGCGAGACTATAAGAAAAGCATTGAAAATGCATAAATTTCATCCATATAAAATGCAGATTCTTCAAGAGCTCCACGAGGATGATTATGATAGAAGAATAGAGTTTTGTGAATTCATGTCTCATAGAGTCAATACCATCCCTAATCTTCTGTTAAACATCTGTTTCAGCGATGAGTGTTCATTTTTTCTGAATGGCAATGTTAATAGACAAAATTGTCGCTATTGGAGTGACGAAAACCCACATATTTTTCGGGAAGGGCATACACAACACCCACAAAAAGTTAATGTTTGGGCTGGTATTCTTGGAAATGCCATTCTTGGTCCATTATTTCTGGAAGAAAACTTGACTGGCAATCTGTACCTTGATATGCTTGAAGAGACTATCGATCCTCTTATAACTCACGAGCTAGAAACTCAAATTGATGCAGAAGGTAATGATCTTTTGCAGGAGGATCTGTTACATTTCCAGCAGGACGGTGCTCCACCTCATTATTTTCTTCCCGTCCGACAGTGGTTAAACGAGAGATTTCCGGGTAGATGGATTGGCAGAAGGGGAGCAATTGAATGGCCTCCGAGATCACCGGATTTAACACCCTTAGATTTCTTTCTTTGGGGGCATCTTAAATCCGTTGTTTATAAAACACAACCTTCTGATATTGACGAACTTAAAAGACGAATTACAGCAGCATGCCGGTCAATTCCTAGTGAAGTTTTCCGTAATGTTAGAGGGGAGTTCGAAAACAGACTGTATTACTGTTTAGAGCAAAATGGACAACATTTCGAACAGCTAATAAGATAAGCGTAAGTAGATTTTATGTTGGAAATGTCTTTCTCGCAAATTAAATTTTATTGTGTAGAAGGAAAATAACCACCAAATAAAAAATCCCATGCGTAATAAATTTATTCCTGTCATTCAAGGGTTTGAGCGGTGCCACCTACTCTTCTAACCATTTTTATTAAAGGGAGTCAATACAATAATGCATCTCAGTATAGGCGTTCTAATAATTACTTCTGTTAGTTTAGAACGCAATTTTTCGGAAAATGTGCTCATCACAAAATAATAAGTCAGGGTACCATTGGAACAAGAATTGAACGCCCATCAAAATGATGTGCCACTTGACCCCCCCTTCCCATTTAAAATTCTAAGGGTAACATCTACCCCTCCTAGGGGGTTGAACCACGAGGGCTACAAATAGTCCGTGAAAGTGTCCCCCTTGACAATAAAATTGACCTGTTTTTTCGATTACTCATATTGTTTACTGGAAGGAAGATATTAAGGGTGGGAAGTTTTCAAATTGACACCCTGTATAACCTCAAAAAGTCAAACTTTGACAGGTAATCACATAATTTGAAGCAGGTGCGTTAGAGGGGATAAACGATTTGATTAGCTTTCCTCGGGAGTAGGGATAACAGGGGAAATTGGCAGGCTGTGCAGTTGATCATGTTTTATCTCCGGTTTCTTTAATCTAAGGGTGGGTTGTACAAAATAAGTTCACCAGCAGTTCAACTAAACTGAGTTCTGTTGCTAAGGAATTAGAAATTTCATTGGCTGATCTCTAGCAACTGAACCGAGCTTAGCAAAACTGATGGTGAACCTGCTTTGTACAACTCGCCCTAAGGGTAGGACCTATTTTAATTTTTATATTAAAAAACCAAAGTATTGGAAACATATTATGTACAACTTCAATATAAAGCCGCTTTTTGTTTTTGTTGTGTTAATAATTATTCTGATCGAGAATTTCATCAATGCATCAGTAATGAGGTCGACGGAAAACATTTCTAACCAACTCGTAGGTATATTAAAATGGCGATTAATGATCTCAGTCACTAATTATTGTTCTTATTAATATACTAGTTGGTTAAATAATTACCTATTAATAATGTCCATTTCCGTTTTGAAAATACAATCAGACAATTAATTTTATCCCGAGCATTCTTCAAATCCTATTTACTTCAACTTGTTTACTCTGATATGCTCAGTATGATATGCAAGAATAGTGAGGGTCAATCATCTATTAGTAAGTTCACAGTTTAGTAAACTGCACACAACTGATATGAGTTGTTATTGATCTGACCTTTGGTTATACTCGCTACTTGATATGGAAAAAAAAGCTACATCAATCACAATGGACTGTGATTGTAAAAGGTTTGTTTGAATGTTTTAGACGATGTAGTAACTTGATTAATTATATTTCGGACGTCCATCATCTTATAAGTAATCATGTAAAAAGTTTGTTCTACTTTGCTTATAATAATATGTATATAAGTTACGTAATTATTAGTTAAATATAGTTTTTGTACAAATATAATATATTGTTACCCATGTGAGGTGGAAAAGTGCGAGTAAAAACATCAGTTTGCAATCCCTTTGGAACATTATGATTAATATTTCTAGTAATAAACCCAAAGATAAAAATTTATCTCAATTACTATAATGCTGTCAGATGATAACGATGATACACAACTACAATTCATGTGTTTATTTTGCAGAAGTTTAATTCTATTGATAATTTAAGAATAACATTTTCATGTTTGGAATGCAGGAGAAATTATTGGAAAACAGGTGCCAACAAGTACAGAAAAATTTATAGAGTAAAAGACAAAAAATAGATCATTCCGGTATTAAGCAAAAAGACAGTTGGGCAATTATCAATGACTTGAGGGGTAAAGAATGTTCTGTTGCTATGAAAACAAATCTTGATTGTGGCTATACAGTGCGACGCTAAATTATGGAACAAATTCATTATTTCTGAATATAAAGATATATCGGAAAAATCCTCGGAAAAATCCTTGGACAGGTCGATTTTCTTTTCCGATGGGCCAATTTTTGAACCTCACCCAAAATATATAGGGTTATCCGCATTTGAGGAAAAGCGACTTTGGTGATATTTTTAAATGGGACACCCAGTATATTTGTCCATATTTGGTTAGGGATCGTCATTACAAATCCAGTGATACCAAGTTTGATGGGATTATGTCAAACGGCTGCGGAGATATGGCCAAAAAACTTCTCCATATACCCAATGAGTGCGACAGAGACTTTTAACCTTCTGAATCGTGTGGAGTCTCGCAGTCATACTCATTAGACATACGAGGAAGTTTTTTGGCCATATCTCCGCAGCCGTTTGACATAATCCCATCAAACTTGGTATCACTGGATTCGTAATGACGATCCCTAACCAAATGTGGAAAAATATACTGGGTGTCCAATTTAAAAATATCACCAAAGTCATTTTTACTCAATTGCGGATAACCCTACATATTTTGGGTGGGGTTCAACAATTGGCCCATCGGAAAAGAAAATCGACCTGTCCGAGGATTTTTCCGAAATATCTTTATATTCAGAAATAATGAATTTGTTCCATAATTTAGCGTCGAACTGCATATTAATGAATACCATTCCTAAATAGCACAAAATATCTCCAAATTAATCCACCCCACCACGGATCCCATGGGTTATCTGGAAAAAATGTCTGTTTTTGAATCTGTTTTTCTTCATTCCAACTATGAAGCGAAGTGAAAAATAAGAATGCGCCTGGATACGATAACCCATCTACCAATCTCTTATGATTCTGGTTGAAGCCATTAATTTTCCGTTTTAAGCGGAAGTATTCCCATCATGTAACTTAACTGAGGTCTGAGAATCTTGCAAAAAAACAGAATGATGACATTTTTGGGAAAGCACGACGTTATCCATTCCTTTCAATTCGGGTTTCAAAGATTGAAAGGAACAAGTGATGCTACCTGCTACAAGATGTTTATTTCAATCTCAATGATAGAGATGTAGCGGCAGTGTTTTTCGTGACCTAACCAAAGCGTTTGACTTTGTCAACCATAAAATCCTGTTGAATAAATTAATAATAAATATATAGTTCTGAAATGGTTTGAGTGGTACTTATCAGGTCGTACGCCAAGCGTGTCTCTTCAAAACAAATTATCGTAACTCAAGGAACAGTGCTTGGCCCAATTATCTTTTTGATCTACATAAATGACCTGGCTTCAATAAATATTACGGGAAAGTTTACTCAGTTCGCAGATGATACTACCTTACTGTCCTTACTTTGGCATAATGGAAATGACATTGATCTGCATCAACAAATCAATAATGTTATCAAGGTAAAAGAGTGGCCAATTTGCTATCCTTAAACATATTGAAAGCGAAAATCCTCACTTTTAAATGTAATCTGCCAGAACTTTATCTGGGTAATTAAGTTATTAGCAGGACGAGAGCAACGAAATTCCTTGGCTTATACATTAACGAAAAATTAAAGTTTGAGGACCATATAAAACGCTGGGTAGAAAAATAGCCTCTGGATGTTTTCCAGTGAGAACCACCTCGAATTGGTTATCACTTGGCAGGGATATGGCCGAAAAGGTTTACTTTGCTGTAAGAAATTCCCATTTGAGATATGGAATCTGTTTTTGGGGATCGTGTAGCTGATTTTTATTAGACACCTTTTTCATATTGCAGAAAAGGGCAATTAGATACATGTGCACAGCTAAATTCAGTGACTCTTGTAAGCCTTTATTCATAGAAACACAAATCTTGCCCTTACCTTGTATATACAGTGTCCGCCAAAATGTTGGAATCATATGGGAAACTTTTTTATCAATAGTTTCTCAGAAAATTTAATTCTTCATAAAAGTTGCAAAGTTACAATGTTGGTTAAATTAGAGAAAAGGCATTTTATATGGAGTTTGCAGAAGTGGAGTAACTTTTTCGGACTTCGAAATATTTTGAAAAAAGTACAATTTTCGACCCCATTTGACTTTATTTATTTCTGACGTTAATTTAAAAGATATCAAAAAATAAAAAATACATTTTCGTTCCCACTACGACGTTTCGTTTCCAAAGAACCTTTAACAACTTTTTTTTAAACACGGCCCTATTATTTTTTATTACAAAATTCAAAGCAATTTTTTATTCTGAAATACGTTATACCTATATCATTTACTTAAAATCAAAAACATTCAGGAAAAACCTCCGATTACGGCTCTGAATGCTTGAAAAATATGAATTTGAGAATGTCATAATTGAAAGTCAATAGATACTACCTGTGTTCATCATTACTCCTTTAATAATAATTCATACTATTAATTGTAGGGATCTAGGAATAACGATAATTACAGGAAGTACCTATACTCCAGTTCCAAAATTGTAGATAGTGACTCATCGTCAGTTTACGTGGTTTCAGAGTGCGGAATGCACGTAAACTGACGATGAGTCACTATCTATAATTTTGGAACTGGGCTATAGGTACCTTAATTATCGAAAAAGGTATTTAAGTTAAGAATTTAATGAAAAACAATTAAGTGTTTAGTGTGTTTACCATAGTGTCATATACAATACAAAAGTTATTTGCGTACCTAGTTTTTTTTTTTGTTTAAAAATGGATTCAAAAACTGAATTTCTAGAAAAAAATAACTTGGGCGTTAATTGGTTTTAATATAAACCTTTTTGATTTGATTCGAGTTTGTTGTAGGTTTCATGTTATGTCATATTGGTAGCCTGAACCATATCAGAAAAGGCCTGGAAAATGTCAGTCAATTCAACCAGGAAATCAATTCTGGCAACACTGAATATGGGTACTGGAATCGTCCATTTCAAAAGGATTTTCAGGATATGGTATCATTGATACCAACTTTGCAAAAAGATAATCTGCGCCATTGTTGGCATTGTCCATAACTCCATAGTGTCCATTGCGTAATACGATACAATGATAATACGCCAATGGACGATTCCAGTACCAAAGAGTAGGGGTCATAATAATACTGTGCGATTCAGGATTCAGTTCTCGGCTGGTTGGCAGAGAGAGCGGACGTGAAGTTTCATTCTGGTAGTCGATGAATCACTGATTGTTTTTTGTGGTTTTCACATGTTGATTGTGATTTTTATGAACTTAACAGGCATTGAGTGATCCTGTTAATTGGTTATATATTGTAATACTCCTTTTTCATTTGAGGAATAGAATAATTCTGCTAATAATTTCGGTTGACGTCACAACAAGAAGGTCACCAGATAATATTGTATTTTGTTTTTGGTTCTGGTTAATTGTAGTTTATATAAATTTTCCGGACATTTAGTGATCTCATTATTCGATTATAATAGTAATATTCCTATTTCATTTGAGAAATCGAACTAATGACATCAGCTGACGTCACAACATGGCGGTCACCAGCTGATTGTTTTTTGTGGTTGGTTCTGGTTAGTTGTTATTTATACAAACTTACTAAAAATCTATTTAAAAAAAAAGCAGCTACCAAATTTTCTGTTAAGGAAGCCAATATCTAATAGAAAAGTAAGAAATCTACCATACGTGGCAACGCTGGATCGAAAACTACCGATGAAGGCCGACATAGTGGGGGCGGTTGAATCATGATGATAACACTATCCGATTCAGTTCTCGTCTGGCTAGCAGAGAAAGCAGACGTGAAGTTTTATTCCGGTACTCGATAAATCACTGCACTGTCAGCTGACGTCACAACATGGTGGTCATCAGCTGAGTATTTTTTGTAGTTTTGACTGGTTGATTGTGATTTTCATGAACTTCACAGACATTAAGTGATCCTATTAATGATTAAATGTTGTAATACTCCTTTATCAATGGCTGATTGTTTCTTGTGGTTGGTTCTGGTTAATTGTGATTTTTTATAAAGTTTGCAGATATTTAGTGATCCTACTATTTGATTATATATTGTAATACTCTTTTTTCATTTGAGAAATCGAATCGTTTTGCTAATAACTCCAACTGAAGTCACAACATAGCAGTCACCAGATGATAGTTTTTTGTGGTCGGTTTTGATCATTTGTGATTTTTATAAGCTAAGGCAGAAGGACTTCGGTCATAGCCTGTTGGATTGAATTTATTTCAGTTCAATAAAGTTCCTTATTATTATTATAAGCATTATAAACATTTAGTGGTCCTATTATTTCATAAGATATTGTGATACCCCTTTTTCATTTGAGAAATCGAATAATTTCAGGTGTGATCAAGGTGCCTGGAATTTCCTCAAAACCAATTAAATTATTTTGGCAGACAATGAGCTCAGGTTCTTGAATCTAAATTGTAATTTTATTCTTGTAAATCTGAAGTTTAATTGATAAATCTAACATTCCACTCCTCAACTAATAGTCCATTGCCAAATCCCACCCTGACAGGGACGCTCACACCTTCCCGTGGTCCTTGTCGAGCGATAACAGTTCAAATCTAAGAAAAACTAGTTGTATTGATTCATTACGATAGGAAGGACCTATTATCGACCAAGTGAGCATTTTTCACCGTGCAAACCTAATATTTGTGAACTACTCTACTCCTATACTTTTAAAATCTTATCGTGAATAACTGAAAAGAAACACACCATTGTCGTTTTTCAAATAGTCCCACTAACAAACTAACATACTGAACTAACTCGATAACACCCCTATTTGAATGATAACAATGGGTTACGTATTTTCTCGGCGTGATCAAAGGATTCAATCAAGTAAAGGAATAGTGGGTACTAATATGGGTTTCATTCTCCCCCATTTGTTTATTGTGTGTGAATAACTAGTCATCGGTTTTCAATTATTTCAGATCTAACTTCAGAACATTATATATTTTTTCTTTTCGAGTGATTGATCATACGTTTATCTCCAACACCTAATTTCGAGAAGTCTGGAATGTCTTAACATATATTTCTAATTTACAGTTCCTTGTAGTCACAACCCAATTAGGATAGAAAGGGAGGAGAGAAAAAATTGGTTTGGAGAATTTTGGTACCAAACGGATAAAGAATGAAACGGAGAAACTGTTTGGAACGAAATCCCTCAATGGGAATCAACGGGGGCATATCCTCCGTGTGGCAAACTCCGCTTCATTCGTTATACCGTCCACATCGGTGGTAAGGGCTGTAGCTCAGCTACGGTAAGATGAACCCTGCCTCGAGCACAGTGGCTGACATGCTCACCCGTAGAGCCCTATATATACGGGAGCCCGATCATCGATGACGGTTTCGCGTGAAGCAGAACTACTCATACGGAATAGTTGCTCCAATAGAAACTCATTCAGGAATCCGGTTTCGACTTCCAACAGCATATCCATTCCATTCTTGTTTCGTTTGGTATTCAGTTTGTATGCTCCAATCCAATTTTTGCTCTCGTTCCTAGAAATCTGAATTGAGACCGCTTCGGGTCGGGTGAGATCGAAAAGCCTATAATTTCCTTATCACTCACAAGCCACTATTCCACTAGTTTCCTGGGCAGAACGTGAAATCCCACAACAGGTGATAAACGCTTCATTATATGACGTGAATTCGAGTATCATGGAATATTATGTCAATTATTTTTGTTAATTCCGTCAACCTGTTGCACTCCTACGCGCAACCCTCGGAAGTCTTTCAGACACTTTTGCCAGCAAGGGAAGACGCAGCACTGACCTTTCAACGTGTGATGCCATGCACGAGTCCGGTGAATAGTTGGATCGAACCCAGGACTCTATGCTTGAAAGGCGAATTGTTACATTTCGATATTTTATGAATTAATGACACGAAAATACTTTTGAATTTTGCTCGAACTATTCTGACCAAAATGAATGGAAGAATTCAACCCACGAACAAGTTAACTTATGTGGGAAGTACTTCAGTTTATTTTCCTTAGAGTTCGTGAAATACTTCCCAGGTAGCACATCATATCGGCTGAATCTTGGTTCCATATTGGGCCAATATAGATATATTGTAAATGAAAATTCAATATTGGTCCAATATGGGTGAATATTCAAAAAACAATATTATATTAATAATATTGGTGGAACATTGGTTGAACTAGTTTTGAATGTAGATTATCACACGAAATATTGGGTCAATATTGGTTGAATAATTTCTACCAATATCGATAATACAATATTGGTTATATATTGTTTTCCACATCTAGAATAAATATTGCAATACGAATATTCCAGTCACATCGATTATAGCGGAAAAAACTGTATTGTATTTCCAAGTTTGTTAGAATATTGGTTGAATATCATTTCCACTTTATTTGACAAATTGTAATAACTCATATTGAGTCAATATTGGTTGAATGATATTTACCAATATCGATAAAACAATATTGTCTTCACATCGTTTTTAACATCTACAATAAATATCGCAATCCCAATATTCCCCTAATATCGATTCTAGGAATAAAAACTATATTGTATCTCCAAGTGTGATTACACATTGGTTGAATATCATTTCACCAATATTCAACAAATCTTATGAATTAATATTGGGTCAATATTGGTTCAACAATATTTATCGATATCGTTGAAACAATATTGTCTTCATATTGTTTCCTACATCTAGATTGAGATGAAATTTGAATATTGGCCGAATATTCAATGAAACATATTGAAATTATATCATGATCAAACTTAGATAAAAATCCGCTAGATGGCTCTACATATACAACGTCTTTTAAAACCTACCTAAGTATATTGAATACTTCCTTTATCTTGTTTTCAAGACAGCTCACTCAGTGGTTATGGCGATCAAAAGACAGACTCTGGTGTCACCTTCATCAACTGAAGGACATTTGATAATTTACCAAGGTATATTGACATCCACCAATATATCCAAATGATATTGTACCAATATCGATAAATATTGTACCAATATCAATAAATATTGTACCAATATCAATAAATATTTTGAGGCCATTATTGCCTCAAGAATATTCCACCAAAACTATTTCTAAAATATTCAAACAATATTCGACCAATATCGCAAAATGTCCACATACTACTTCTCGACAATATAACTTTTAAATATTGTGCCAATATTGTCAGAATATTGTATCAGCGATATTGTACCAATATCGCCGAACTATTTGAGGCCAATATTAGTTCAAGAATATTTTTCCAATATTATTCAAGTAATATTGGACCAATATCGCCGAATGTTCACATTTTTTTTCTCGCCAATATTGCATTTCCAATATTTCGCCAATATGTTCACAATATTGTACCAATATTTTACCAATATAGGTGTACTACTTGGGTTGTATACATATTTTTATGACCCCTACTCTTTGCCAGTACCCTTATTCAGTGTTGCCAGAATTGATTTTCTGGTTGAATTGACTGACATTTTCCAGACCTTTTCTGATATGGTTCAGGGTCGGAATGGAAACAATTTTAAATTAGAAAGATTCCTGGGACCCTATGTTTGAGTTCACTCGATGCAATATCGCATGCGATTTTTGCACTTTATCGAAGGATACCCCAAAAACTATATGTTCGAATATCACCAGCGATAATTATCGACCATAAAACAACGAGCGGATATTCAGCATGCGATAAGAATTATCGATCGGAATAATTGACTTGAATCCTAACCTCGATAATAATTCATTGTTTACGTTTTACTCGTCATATTACGAAATGGAAAATTTTGATGAAATTGCAATGATCTCTCTTGCAGAAGTAGTAGACGATGCTGTGGGAGCAGCTCAACAGCGAAGGCTGTGGGAGCAGCTCAACAGCGAAGGCCCTTCTACTTTCGTATAAATGCTTTGAAACTTTGAGAAAGACAATTCGTAAGAATGCTTCGTTTATCAAAAGAATTAATTCGTGAGATGATTCGACTAGTGTCTCCCTATATGGAGGAGGGAAGTAGAGAGTCAGCTATAAATATTGAGACAAAAGTAAGTTACCTTCAGTCTGAATAGGCAGGTATATGAATATGATTAATAATAAACATGCTTATATGAATGTTTTAATATGTCTTGGATTCCTCGCAAGTGGCAGTTACCAGCTAGACTCAGCTTCCAATATACTCGTAGCATTCAGTTAGTCATGTTTCAATTTTGCCTTGATTAAGTAATTAACGCTTTAAATCAACCAGATATTTTTAATCAATTGGTTAGTAACACAACACAAATATAAGCAGAACAGTTGTCAACGTGATGCGCCACGTCATGTGATTTAAATACCTTTAAGCTATTGGTTGAATTCGTGACCCAAGCTAAGACTTCCCTCACACCCTTCGAAACCGACCAACTCTGTATCGCATTCGGTTCGGGAATAGCCATAGAAATCATAATATATATTATATATAATATATATCTATGGGAATAGCGTATAGAACGAGTATCGCATGCGAATTTTTCGCGATGCAAATATCACATTCGAAATTTATCGCGCGAACTCAAACATAGGGTCCCTGGATGTTCCCAGATATACGAATGTTGTCAAAAATAAAATATTCTAGGAAATTTCACGCTAGTACGTTTTTCAATTTGACAGATAAAATTCCCTAGGATATTTTTATTTTGTCCATTTCATAAATGTTACTTCGATTAATGTATCCGGGAACACTCGTGATTCTTTATAATTGAAAATTGTATCCGTTTGTACCATGAACCATATCAGAAAATCATTTGTGGCAACACTGAATAGGAGTACTGGAATCGTCCATTTGGCATAAATCAATGAAATCGTTATATTGGAAACTTCTAAATGGCAACGATCCCGTCACACGGGATCTTAGTCACCGCCAAAGTTTGAAATTTTAAAATTTGGAAGTTGGTAAACATAATCATGTCTCTCAAAATTATTAATTTGTTAGTGTTAACAACATATTGATATTTTTAATATTTCTAAAGATTTGATAACTTGGAGATAACTTAGAAAAATATTACTCTCAATAGCTCGTACATTTAAGTATAGTTGAAAAGTAAGTACGTGAATATAGAGTGGGTAATTAAAATGTACTTCAAATGATTATCCAACATTTGACTGCACTCATTTGATAATAGGTATAGTATAATGGGGACCACGGAATTTATCCTCTGGCGAAGTTATCGGAAGATAGTAGTCTGACGACTCTCATTATAACAATGCAAATACAAATGTATAAATAAATAACTAGGATCAAAGTTCAGTCCAAAAGAATAATAATTAAGCAATAACCTAATGAGGAAACTGGTTAGCTTCAAAATGATCCTACCTGATTTCAGATCTTGGAAAGCCTCTTCTGCAGTCGTCCATTTGGGCTCCTTTCCTTTGATGGGCTGTGAAGGTTCATTTACATATGTAAAATAACTCCTAGGGGCTGAAATTGTTCTGAGAGAAGACAAAACTCCTCCAAAGTTCCCAATTTTCTGACCAACACTTCTCACTGATGCTGCCATTCCACTCAGTAGGTTCAACTTAATACGAAAGGTCGAAAGCCACCTTTTACTTATCTCGATAATATTCTTGAAAGAATCGACTGCTACTAACTTCGAACTCCACGAAGACAACCTCCCTTCCTTCAACCTCAAAATATGAAAAATAAGATCCTGTGATAAAAATGAAAATATGTAATCAAACCAGTGTTGCCAGTATAATGGTGGATTTATGCAGCAATCATAAGTCTTAAGTCATAAGGAAGAATATTCGTCAATGATTGGTTGGTCCGTATATTCCAAACAATCATTGACGAATATTCTTCCTTATGACTTAAGACTTATGACTTACGATTGCTGCATAAATCCACCATGAGTAATGTAATCAGAGCCGCTTTCCAATTGTCACAATGAGTAGTTCCGAGTAACCTGAGGCGCTTTCAAATTGAGAGCTTGTTACACCAGAACTACCCCTGAGATCACTTCAGGATCAGTTCAAATGACAGGAATACATAGGAGCAAATTTTTCTTATGCAAATGACGCAAGTGATTTGTTTCGCAAGCAAACGAAAGTGTCCTATTAAAAATGTTCGCGTTTTAACAGTGGCAGTTCGTTAGTTAGCTGTTCTCGAAAAAAACATCTAGTGAGTGAGTGCAAAACGGTTTAAAGTTAGTAACTTGTTTGTATTATTGGCCCAACAAATCTTTCACGTTTGAGTGGGGTACGCTTTGATCTAGTTTATATATGGAATCGTTTGCTTGGACTAAACAATTTTCTTCCTGGTTCAGAATATTCTTCCTCGTGATTTTGGCTAATGCCTCTGGTGGAACTCTGTAACTCGCATATCAAAAGCGAAACATACGCTGTCGCTTTTTGGTACACCGGAAACTGATAGCGTTGGCTTCGTTTCCTTCGGGTTACTTCTCTGTCGCCATGCGATACAAATTACAGTCCCGCCTTTAGAGGGATTGGTTTCACAGACCTCTCATTATGAATTCATCTTTCAGTGCAGAGTTGATTACATTCCACATCATACAGAACTTTGGAAGGTTAAATCCGGTTTATCAGTATCCTCTAAGGGTATTGTATAACTTCCAGGTAAATTTAAGTGGTGGTTAATATGACATTTACGTACAGTTCATCAATGTCATGTTAGCGTACTTTGTTGAGATCCAGCTAAATTTGCATCGAAGATTAGCACTTTTCTACAGTCAATTTTAGCAAAGAGTAGGGGTCATCCCCTACTCTTTGATTTTAGTGTCCGTTATCCGCTTGGATTAACATATACCTTTGTGGAACTGCAATCGATTCAGAATATGGCGTGAATTATACCACACCACACCAAAAGCAGATGAAAGGACCCTATGGTAATTCCAACCCTATCACGAGTGAAAACGGAAATTCCCGACACTGTCTTTTCTTGGCATGATCCAAGGAGACTAAAATTTTACAAGGAGGGTTTAATAAGCTCTAGCCAATCAGAATCTTGTAGCATCAACGCGTCATAGTGACGTACTTGGATATGAGTACAGAGTCGAACTCGAACCAAGCAACAAAACTGTCAGCAGTAACTCTCATATACCAAGAGCTAGTCCGTCACTGTCTATAGAGAACGGCGGCCATGACACGTCCTACTACGTCACATTTCGTCACAAATGTTCTTTCATCTCTTTCTACTAGTGTTCCCATTGTCTTATGGGAATCAAACACTCCTTGTTAAATTTTAGTCTCTTTGGGCATGATCCAGGATTGTGTAGCATTCAAGAAAGGGATAGAAAAAGCATTTCTATATCATTTAGTACTCTGTGACCACAAACAAATGTACGAGTTTTCAAGACAATTTTCAAATATTCGTTTCATGCTGGTGTTAATTTATGTTGGTCAACTGCGAATTTTTCTGAACCTAGCTTCCAAAATTCACTTGAAAAAATTGAAATTACCATTTCCTACATTCATCTTGAATCTGAAACCAAACCACAGCTTTTGAGCTTATGCCGATTAAACGCTCGTTCATACCCTTGCGGATATTCGCAATTTTTTAGCGATTCGACTCATAACGGCGAAAAAATTTGCGGTGGATGATGCGGTCAATACTGAAAGATAACATGTTGTGATTCATTCACCGCAATTCTTCCGCCGTATAAGTCGAATCGCAAAAAAATTGCGAATATAGGCAAGGGTAGGAACGAACCTTAAAAATAACGTTCCAGAATCCCAGATAACTTTGACTGCCACCAGCTACATTACAATTCATTTGGCCAATCACCAACTTGCAACTTGCCACTATAAAGAAAATTGTAACAAATATTGTTTACGGATTCGACTTCAGGCTGTCGTGTGAGGTTGGAACTCAGAACTGTCAGGATGTTAGGTGTGAATGTCTGTCGTAATTAAAACGTGTCTGGGATAAATTCAAAGTTATGTGTAACTTGTTGTGATGTTCGCCATCGATAGTACGTGCAATAAAGGATTTATAAGTGTTTCTGAAGTCCGCCGTCAGCCATGGTGTCGACGTCATGGTTGCACGTGCAATGCATATGAAAAAGAAGTGCATACAAAATTTGGGTGGAGTATTGCTTCGAGCAAGACTCCACCCATCCGTAACCAGGCCGGGAAGGATTCTCGTTTACCACAGAGGGAGGGCTGGCCAATTACACCTCAGTGGAAGTAACGGCCAATAAACAAAACAGAGAGAGAAAAATATTTTTACTTTTCATATTTTAGTCATATATTTTACTAGAATATAAATAAATTTTCATTATGTTCTTTATGACACATTGAGTTGTGGAAATGCGAAAATCACCACACTCCACTTACAAAAATTCCCAAAGCTGGACAGATGATCTCCCAGTATGTAAAAACACCGGACTAGGCTTTTCTACAAATCAGGTCTATCGCGAGGATGGTAACCCCCAAGAACAGCACCAATACGAAGACTGTAGTTCGCACTTTAAGTTCAATGACACCTTTTATTGGTACGCAGTCTTCGACGGCCATGGAGGAAAAAGAGCCGCAGATTTCTGTTCCCAACGGATGACTGCCGAGATATATTTCTCCCAACTGAACGAAAACAAATCCGACGACGACGAAGTGAAAAACCTTTTGCGACAAGCTTTCATCACCGTCGAGAAAGCATACATGGAGAGCTTAGAAGACTTGCTGGCTGAAAGAACTAGCTTTATGTACGATATTCCTGAAGGGGTTTCCTCCTACGAAGCTTACAAGAAAGTGCCTCATATCGTGGAAAATATCAACCGACTCAATCATGAGCTTTCGTCTGGTACAGCCGCAGCAGTCGCTCTCATTTTCAACAACAAACTTTACGTTGCAAATGTGGGAAACTGCAGGGTGCTGTTGTGTCAGACAGATCCTAATTCAGTGTTGAAAGTTGTACAGCTCAGCGTTGATCATGACTTGAAGAATGAAGATGAGATTTTGAGGCTATCTCAGATTGGCATCAACCCAAAGAACTTGAGACACAGTGAGTTTTCAATTACCTGGTTGAATAAATTTTAGTAGTTAACCTAATTGAATCAACCCATAATCAGTTAATTTTGCTTGATTTTTAGATTCTCGCCTGGGCAACCAAGAAAACACTCGTTGCTTGGGGAATTACATGGTCAAGGGAGGATTTTCTGACTTCGAAGACCTGTCAATGGCGTCACAAGAGCCAATTATTTCTGAGCCAGATATACATGGGGGCATTGTTCTGGATGAGTCATCCCGGTTCCTTTTGCTTATGTCTGCTGGCTTGTATAAATCTATCGAAGAAGCAACTGGAACAGATCAAGTCAATAAGTATATTGCCCAGTGCGTTGTTGAACAGGTATATTTCATTGTGTATGTATATCGAGGTGCAGTTATGAGATTCAGTGGGCAATAGAAGTGGTTTCTTTATTCCTTATCAATTACAAACAGACATTCATTCTTTATTTATTTGTTATGGACAGGTAAACAAAGATATGAATACAAAACTCTGTCTTGAACTTTGTAACAAGGACAAGGTTTCCAAATAACCAACATTTCATGAAGAATATTAAAATAATAATATAGACTGGTGGCTCATGAAACTAGAAGTGTCGATTATCTACGAAGGTATGCCCTTCAAGGGATATGAAGATTAAGTTGGATTATCAGGAAAAAAGTGGTTTGTTGGATTGGTACCCATAGTCGCCCCCCTCCCTGTTCAATCAACTTCCCCTTGAAAGCAATGTTGAAAATGTTATAATGGAAGCAGTTGTACAAATGTATTGGAATAGACAGGTAATTAACCGGGCTCTAGCAGATTTGCATACGTCTAGGTCGGCCCCCAAGGGCGACATACGGGGCCGAAGTTACGCTTACTGTCATTTCTCTCAGATTATTTACGAACGTATGCCCTTTAGTTAAATCCTTCAATTTGACCTATGAATTAATGTTATAATATTTGCATATAATTTGGGTGCGCGAATTCAGCCGTATTCTAAGGAAAGGTGACGTCATTGTTTTTGGGGTTTTCTCTTTGGAAAACGGCTTTTATAGAATAAAATGCAATAAAATTCTCTACAAAGTAGTCCTGGAGTACTTTCAGTAGGTTAGCTTCGGTGAGGTAAATGTTTCATATTTGAACGAAATTCGTCTTTTTGAGCTTTGCAAACAGTGCCAATCGTCTTGAAATTGCGGTTAGCAATATCCACCATTGTAGATAAGAGGTGAGAATACTTTTTAAGATAATGGTTAAGCCCTCATCTTCATGAGGTTGGTCAATATAAGTGATAATATGAAAATAACTGTTGATTTCATTGAAAATATGAACAGGATGTTCATAAAGTCAGTTCCATGTATTGATTCAATTTTCAATTGAGAATGTTTCTCTTTAAAACATGAAAATAATTGTGTTACAACTGTGCCAATGATTTTTGTTTCCAAAGGTTAGTTGTGATTGGGGTCATTATGATGGTAATAAAAAAAAAATCAGTTATATTCTTGCCTAAGTTTCGAATTTAATTGAATTGCGCAGATCATTGAGCTCGTGCTGGAGGAGCCTACAGAAAGCTTCGAACTGCTCTAGAGCCAGGGAGTATCTGTGTTAAGTAGTGGCGGATATTCATAAATATTCTGTCAGAAGGTTTCCACCCGATCAGCGGACGGCCAGGTTATCCACAACACGTGAAGTTTTGGAATAAGCGAGAAGGTTTATCGCTGAACTTCATGTTTTCGGTGATACTTCTCGTCCATTTACTAGTGACTTTTTGTAGCCACCAGCATTATTTTTCTATCAAAACAATGTTCGTCTCAATTTTAATTCGCCGCACTGCAGCCGTGAAAGGCCTATTGGCCGCCACATAATCCACCACACACTGGATACGAGACGCCTGTTGTCTCGCCGACTCGATCCTAGCTTCCATCTTACGTATACCTCTTGCCTCCCAACCAGAGGGGTGGTATTCCTCCTAGCCGTTTGAAGAAGAGTCTGAACGGCGTCATACACAGCAGAGTGGCCATGAGGCTCCTCTACAGCCAGACTGACTTCGTATATTATTATTATATCATACCCTGAAATATTAAGACGTCATTAAACGACGCCCTGCATAACTAATTTCCATAACATTTGTCTATACTCTGAATTTTCGATCTTTTCAGTTTCGAGAGCAGGCTACTCTAACTGGTGTAGCTCAAGGGGTGGTAGACAAAGCCGTCCGCCTCCATCACGACTGGTTCATGTCCAACTCCTCAAACCACGCCTACCCCCCTAGGCGAAAAGACATCACTTTGGTACTTCGAAACTTCAACTATCACCTTCCGAACGCAATAACCTCTCCAAGCACTCCGTCCGTAACGTTTAGTCCCAGAGTTATTACAAATAGCATTTCCGAAGCATCCACTCCTTCATCTGCCAGTGTTGCCAACACGAATGCTACGAGTAGCACAACCACAACTAGCGACACGACCAGCAGTCAGGACTCCAAAACCGAGGATGATGATGGTGTAGGTCCCGATCAGAAAATAGAAGCGTATGTTGACTTTTCTGTATTTTATCAGAATTTCGAAAAGGCCGCGAAAGAAGGCAAGCTACCAGCAGGCTTAGATTTCTGATTTTATAGAGGTAGACATACGCCAGGCTAAGTACTTACCTTTGTCAGGTACGGCTAATTGGTCTTGCTTGAGATAGCATTTCAGATACCAACACGCCATCTGTGGGCATTTAACTGAGGCATGAATCCTATTCTACTCAAATATGTACATTGAATGTTGCTCAATTTTCAAGAAACAAAACTCATCTGCTTCCAGAAAAATTACAGTTATTTCATTTTTGAAATCCGTCTGTATCGTGTTGAAGGATACAAAATGCATTTCCTTTGGTACATGCTAAAACTGGGAGTTTTAATTCAATCAAGTCAATCTTGAGTAGAACTATGGTAATCGAACCATGAACTCAGTTCAAAATTTATTCAAAAATATATACTGATTTGGTTGGGTTTGTCTAAATTCATTTTTATTTTTCCATTTCTAGTATATCTGAATATGTGATTCTACAAAAACGTGTAAGGTGTATTGTCTGCCCAGTAGCAACAATTACTCGGCAAAATACGATTTTCAAATTTAAAAAGTCTTAGCAAAAAACAGGCGAAGTTGAACGGTACTAGGAAAAACGTTCTATGGATACACAACTGTGATAAAACTATAGATATTTGGTGTTACCTGACCATGCGAGCTGTAAAAGCCAATATTGAAATGGAATATATTATATTTTTTAAGAAAATGAACGTGTTTTGAATTGTTTTGGATTATATGCAAAGGCCGCGTATTTGCAGATCAGGTATTCATCGATTTCATTTATACCCAACTTCATTCATTCAAGGTAAAACGGGAAACAAACCAACGATTTCAACAAAATATTGGACCGTAGGTAAGCGATTTCGAACCTTATCATCGTAGAGTTTACAGTCCGGATTAGTTTCGATTATTTTTAAACCTCATTGCTAAAATATTGAACAGTTACCAATTTTGCAAAGATCCACACCATATACATGAACCTTAACTTCATAACAGTGTCGCCATCTTTGGATTGGCAGAACATATAACGAAGTGTTGCCATTTGACTTATTTGTTGGTATTCTGTGCAAAGCCGTACGAGTGCCTAAAGGCAATTATTCTGGGCAAGCGCAATACCTCTCATCAGTTGGTGCCATGTTAGACAACACTAAAAACCAATAAGAACTCGCACTGAAATGGCGGGAAGTTCAGATGGAGGGCATACTTTAACGGCATCATATCCTATATAACCAACTGAGATGGAGGTGTTCCACAAGGTAGTGTGATAGGTCCACTTTTCTTTCTCATTTATATAAATGATACTTCAATGATCAATGTGTTCTGCACCACATTTAAGCAAAAAATATATACATTTTCAAGTTTTTATAACTGTTCATTTGTCATATAGATTTTTTTGTGAAATGATTAAAGTATATTCATGTCAAATAACAAGATGTAACAATAGAATAGCAGTGTTTGGAAATCACGATCACTGTCAAGTGCTACAAAACTGTGAAATCGAATATACTTTGGTATTAATGACTTCTGATTTGATGGAGTAGCTTTATATTCGTTACAATTGTTACTATTTCAATACTAATAATAACATATATATGTATTGTTGAATATTATACTTATTGTGATTCGTCTATCAGTTTTTTGTTTTTACAGATGTGATATTGTAAATGTCTCCGATGTGATTGATATTTTTTATGAATAATATAATATATACTTTTTAAGTGATTTTCTGCTCTGAAACTTCATATTTATTATCAGTTCAATAAACAAAAACCAACTGGTAGTTATATTTCAAAGTTTTGTAAGTGGTATTCAGCCTCTCCCCAAATTCTGAGATCTTTGAGCATTCAAAAGAAATCATTTAAGTTTTCTCAAAAGCTATTTGACATATTCCATTTGGAATAAATTTTCAAAACAACCTGAATTGATTTAGAAATCTCTATGGGATTATGAAAATCGCCTTTTATTCAATCCTGTATAATTGAAATAAAAAACGTATCGTAAAATGGTCCAAGGTACGAGTTTGGTAGCTATGGACCTAGTGGTTTGATTCGCTACTGTCTAGCTACTAAATCAAATGGGTAGAATTCGGACATAAAGTCGACAAAGAACGCCATCTCGATCGTTCAATCGCTGTCCCAATAGGGATATCCGTTGGACTATAATCGTATAGTAGAACCAATAAGGTCGTAAATCAATATTAGCCTACGACCCATTGTTCGGAATACAGATAAGCAATGAAAGTGTGTGTCCCTTAAAATATTCCCAGGTCCGGATTCAAATATCTCATGAAATAGTTTGGCATTTTAATAATAGTAGGCTCTCCATTATTTTGGCTTCTGTTGACAGTTTTGTATTTGAATATATTTGATAATAAAAAATCTCCTTAGTTTAGAACCATTGGTAAGGATATGTTTAAATGTGTCTAAATAATAAAATTTACTCACCTGGCCACCAGACTTTTAGTACTAATGGACTATGGACGAGATTATAGCAATAATAGTCTATTTCAGAAACAAAAGAGGGAAAGTTAAACAACATTTAGTCATTACCTACCTAATATTCCGTTGTGCCAGTTGTGTCTATTCGAATTTTGTGTCCTGAAAAATGTGGCGTCCGTGGGCTCATCCTGAAGCTAGTACTTCAACTGTTGGTCGTTGTACCACTAGTCGACAAGCTGTGCAAGAAAGTGATTCTTTAACACAAACACCGTATTCCACAGTGTTTAAAATAGTAAGTAACCCTATTTTAAAAAGAAAGAAACCAAAAGACTGGTGGTTCCAGGAAACTAGATGGCTGTGATGTAGATATAATTCGAAGAACTATGCCTTATATAAAGAGCAAATTGTGCCTACATTAGATATTTTAATGCAACTGCTTAAAAATAATGAAACTGGTACCCAGTTTTGCAAAGAGACTTTGAGGAAGTCTCTTTTACGAAACGGATTTAAATTTAGAAAACTCAGTAGTAGCAGAAATATCATAATGGAATCTGTGCGCCTTAAGAAATGGAGATTTGAATATGTATTGGCTATAAACGAGTTTAGAGAATACGCTAGAACAATAGTTTATTTGGATGAAACTTGGTTCGATACACACGATATTCCAAACAAAAGTTGGGTAGACTCATCTGACTTGAGCCAAACTAATGCGCCGTCTAATAAAGGAAAACGCATTACGATAATTCACTCAGGAACCAGGAACCGAAAGTGGTTTTATACCAAATGCGTTGTCTTTATCGGAAAAGAATATCAAGGACTTTTTAGTCGATTATCATGATGATGCTACAGCCGAATTATTTGAAGACTGGTTCCAAAATAAACTCATACTAAATATTCCACCCAACAGTATTATCGTCATTGGATAATGCTAGCTACCACAGTCGAAGACTAAATAAAGCACCATGTTCAAATGACACCAAAGCCACTATACAAGAATATGTTAAATAATGATATGTACTATGAGGCAAAGTACACAAAATAGCTATTTGTATTACTAGGGAGGAAAGTGCCACTTTTCCTCCCGCAGGATGTAGTTTACTGCCCAAGGGAGGAAAATGCACTTTACTCCCATGTAATACATATGATTTTTCCTCCTACCCACTTAAAACATTTTTTGTGGAAATTTATTTACGGTACAAATAGGTAACGAATTTATCAATATATGCTATACAATTAAGTACATAGTATTGTTTAACTATATTTTAGAATTATTTATGTTAAAATTGAATGTGCAGTTTTGAGCAGCACTTATATGAACACCATTTGAAGAAGATAGGGTTTGAACAGGAGCTTTAGTATTTGAAATATTTTCGCTTAGCACATTGTAATGGTGGTAACTTCTAGAAGTGCTTGGCTGATTGTGATCAAGTTCAGGTTCTACAGTATTTCCCATAATTTGATCAGAAATTTTTCTTTTTTTTGTGTAAGATTGTTCTGCATAACCTTCTGCGATATTGGTTGATTTCCAACCGCCGTGCTGTTTTAGAGCTAAAATATCTCCACCACCGTTTACTAACAGAGTTGCTGAAGTTCTTCTGAAACTGTGCCCTGTGTAATGTTTGGCATTTGGAAGCTTAAGATATTCTGCAATTTTTTGTGGTACTTTGGATATAGAATTCTTGCCAATCACTTGATTTATACATTTGCCTGCTTTAAAGCATAGGAACAATCGTTTATGTTCAGTTTTAGGACGTAAACAGATATACTTTTTAACGATTTGAACAAAATTTGGGCCTTTACCTGTAGTAGTATTGATTACGAAAGTTCGTTGTTTATTAGTTTTTGAAGTGGGGATATTTATTACTAAAAGATTGTCTTTATCTTCAATATCCTCCAGTCATTTTAATAAGCTCATCACATCGACATGCTCCAGAAATTCCAATAACAAGGACTACCTATGAATATTTTATGTCAAAATTTAAATTATTTGCATGGGATTTCATTTCTTACCTTCATAAATAAAAAAACATCATCGGGGGCTTCCATTAAGAATGTATTTATTTCTTCTCTTGTAAGTTTTAGCTTTATTTGGTTTGTATCCAGCATTTTGACGTTTTAGAAATGCAATCAACTTTGGATATTTAATATCGACATTGTCCTTTATTTGTATCATTGTGCGTAGCATTGAATATTTAGACCAAAGTGTTGAAACTTTTAATGATTTTCCTTGAAGTGAAAAATATGCCAGTAAATCATTCTCTGAATATTTATGTATCTTGTTGTCTTCAGCCCATTGCTTATATTGTGTATATTGTTTTTCATACCTATCTTTAGATTTTTGTGGTAGTAAGGATAATGACGCTACTTTGGCTTGTTCCTTAATATGAGGTGGTGTTTTTGG
Organism: Chrysolina oricalcia; assembly: GCA_944452925.2. Taxonomy (NCBI): domain Eukaryota; kingdom Metazoa; phylum Arthropoda; class Insecta; order Coleoptera; family Chrysomelidae; genus Chrysolina; species Chrysolina oricalcia. Next base: position 14,102,464 of record OX101828.2, read on the forward strand.
AAATTCAAAATCACTTGAATCGCTCTCCATTTTTCAAAAATTCAATTAAGTTTAATGAACTTAGCGACTTTGCACCTTAAAAGTCAATCGCCGTGTTTACTGTCAGTGAGCCACACCATACTATGCTTTTCATCTATTCCTGATTCCTGAAGTTTAAACTTTTATTTTGATACAACCGTTTATATTACCAAAATATCCTTTTTCTACAACCGCTTACCAAAGTAGCTTTTGACGCTTTCAGATCTCAACGCAAAGTTAACGTTTCCCGTGAAATGTCATTTTGTGACTTTGTTTGCAAATAGACCTATTCTTACTTTATAGAAAGTATAGGCAATACAGTCATGTGTATCTGAGAATCTGCGGTGGTGCAATGGCTAGCGTCTTGGGCTTGTAATCCGAAGGTCCCGGGTTCATCTCCTGGCAATTACAGCTTTTTTTTTTTTTCAAGAACGTTATTTTACTTTTTTCTTGTTAGTGATTTGAATTATTGGACATTTAGATAGCTTATACATTTCGGATTGCTATTGAGTGATTTTATCATAAGTAATGTTATGTGCCTATTTGAATGAAGTGTCGATAATTTTTTTTTTCTAAGAGCTGCGCTTGCAGAAAAAATAATGTGTGTATTTCGAGCACAAAGTGTCATTGTCGTTCTCCAAAGATTACTCTCTTTGTCGAGCAACAATCAATCACTTTGCGCTCTAAATACACAAATAGCTATTAAAGAACTAGAGTAGAAGTAACATTCATGTTTGATTTTTACCAGAATACAGGATATAAGATGTTCTAGAAATTACGGAAACAATTTGATTATAATAGATTCACAAGTTTCATCGTTTACAACTTACTTGAAATGAGGGGGAGGAAAAGTACTTTCCTCCCTAGGGTTTGGGACATACGGTGCTCAGACTTTCACTTTACCCAATTGAACATATATGGCATCAGCTTAAGTCAGCAGTTCGAAGAAATAATACTTCTCCAACCTTAAGTTCACTATGGTGGCTCTTATCAAAACAGAAACTGCAAACATTCCTGACAGCAGCTGGGCCAAGTGTGTTTTCCATATTAAAAAGGTGGAAAAGTCATATATGGATATAAAAACTTCCCAAAGAAAAGTTTATTATCAATTTGAGTGACGACAGTGAAAGTGAAACTGATCTTCGTGAGTAATTTTATAAGTGTGTGTATAATAAATTTAATTCTAAACAACTCATAATTATAAACTTTCTGAACTATAATCGCATTCATAATCGTGATGTTTATGAATGTTTTTGTGTTATGTATCATATATTATCTGTACATAAATAATTCTCAATTATATCAAGCGATTTTTTTAAGGTGAATGATAATTAATTTTATTTTTACATCTTTAGAAGCTTTTTAACAATAGCAATGGCCTTAATCAAGCACGTTATCAGGTTCAGTGCCATAGGAAATGTTTTTGCAAAAGCTGTTGACCTAAAACTGATTTGTTTGGAACCAGTCAAATATTTTGACATTTGTGACGTCACCACTTGCGGAGTCTATTGCCATATTATCGTGCGACAACACTAACTACCTAGTGTCACCGACCGATAAAAATATAATTTATCTGTTATAAAACCGCAAAAATCAAGAATGTTGAGAAAGGAAAAAGAAGCAAAATATTGGATGTTGGGTTGTACCATAGACATATAGGGCATGTTCTCTTCTACCATCTCCGCTCTAATACTATAAATATAAGGACAAGTTGGTGGATTGGGGTTCCCTTAGTGAATAAAAAACATGCCTTCATGATATGGACTGGGTACAAGAAAAATACCATTGCTGATGGACTCTCGTGAAAAGCATGACATTGCCAAATACCCAGGGTTCTCAACTAATGATAACGAAATTCATGATCGCGAAAGTTTGAAATGAGATTTGAAAACCCCATTCCTTTAAAGTCATGAAAGGGCGTGAGTTGAGTATCAAGTGATTTAATTTTTAGAAGGAAAGTTCCGTCAAACCGACGCGGGAACGCAGGAGCGAGAACGCAACTTTGGAACCGTGCAAATTGCTATAAAAACAGTACACGTAGCAAACCATACATATTTCGTTGCTTGTATGCATTTCGGAATACGAATAATCACACCACTATGGATTTTAGTATCGGATTCATCTCGTTCCCGCTCCCGCGTCGGTTTGAGGAAACCTTAATAGTTATGAGTTATCCTAAGGGGTCGTGGACAACAAAGCTTTTTAAGTTTCCAAAAACATTTAAAGATGAAATTTTTAAATACAAGGGGAAGTCTACAGAAGACTGATCGTCTTATAGTGCCAACGGTGTCATTATTAAAGGTCAGGTGAAAGCTCATACCAATATCTACCCATGTATCCTCGATTTTCTCTTCAGTAAAATTTTTCTGAAACTTACAAAAATGCGCACATGAAATGAAAACCAAATAGAACAAGGGACAATCTAAAATCTGATGATTCTTTCTCTTTTCTTAACATTCTTGATTTTCGCGGTTTTATAACAGATACATTATATTTTTCAAACGTTGGTATGACGCTTGACAATATGGCGACGTTGAATGGTCAATTGTTTCATTCCTCAAAATGGGTTTTTGCGAAATATCACGAATATTTAACATCGTCTTCTTCGACAATTTATCTGCAGCAAAAGGATCTATTATTAGAAATAAAGTTATAATAATAATTTTAATATCGAGTTATACAAAATTTACAATAATCAATTTTTACCAGGTGACAACAATATATGCTTAATTGGCAAATTGTCATTAAGTTGGGATAACGTCTGACCGCTAAACACAACGGAAGTGATACAGCATAGGGCTGAATGTCACTAACACCCTATTCCTCTTTCACCCCTTGTATTTTACGGGTGAATTTAGTCAACATCACTTTAGAATAGTGCTTAAATATTATGTTAAAATCGAAAGTTGGACCTCTTATATCAAATGGCACCTTTTATACAACAATGTTAAGTTTATGCCAAAAACCTTTGTTGTTTCCGTTAGATTTATGATGCTTGTGCTAAAGTTGACTAAGTCCACCCTAAGATATCAAAATGAAACGACTCATTTAATAAAGAAATCAAATGCCACATTTTGTCGTATTCGAAGATTTTTTCGGAGTTTCGGTTCAGCTCAAAGTGACACCAATTCTTGATTTATGAAGAGAACACCCTGTATATTTTTACATTTTTAGATTCATGGAGGAATTCTAAATAGTTTAAAACAATATTAGTGAGTTTTTAGAGCAATTTGAGAGGTAATAGTGATATCGTTGTCACCCGATTTAGTACCAAAAGTTAATTTACAATTATTAAGTAATAAATACAATTATCTGACGGAAACTGAATTTTAAAATTGCACATCTGCACACCCTTCGAAGGTGTAAATTTCCGAAAGCATATTCTGTATCCTCAAATAATTTTTACACGGCTCAAACCTCTCCATAGCCCTAAGAAGTCGCAGTCCATCAGTCACCAGTTCTTTCAGTAGTTTTCTGTTGCCCTCTTTTTTTCCAAAATTATTCCTTCTCACTTTTTCTTCGAACGAAAAAGGTATGTTCTTACCATTTGGTAGTTCTTGAAAGACCGGCCAGCCTTTCACGCATGCTTTACAGTCACAATCAAAATAATAGAGGTCTTTCAACAACACCTGACGCTGTCGATACTCCATTGCAGGATAGTTCATCCTAAAATGGTAACGTTTAGTTATCAAAATGCAGGTAGAATACAATATTTTTATGATGAACCTCGTATAATTTAGATGGAACTTCCTCGTAAGTAGTTAAACCTTAATTAACTTTACAATTGATTGCCTTCTTTGTCTATTCTTCAATATTTCTTGAAAGTATAGCTTAAGTTTTACAATTTCAGGTTCTCCAAAAATATTTAATGCTTTGTATCAATGCATAGTCATTAGAATATCATACATGAGAAGTGGTTTTGTCGTAGAAAAAGTAGAGTATACAACTCTCACAAAATGGCAATTGCACTTGTATGAATTGAAGCCTTTGTGCTCATTTATTGTGTAATGAACAATTATATATTTATTTCTTATTATTTTCACGCATTAGAAGTGAGGCACTCCCAAGATACTGATGAATTCCACTCCAATTCGGGAAGGTAATGGTAAAAAAACAAACTCCTCTATTATTTCAAAAATAATAATCTTTATTTCTGCCAAAATAGGTACTTAATTAAATAAAACTATTAGCAATATACTTAAAACTGAATTAATACTTCCACAAAAAAATAACATTGAACAACAATGAAAATAACATACACATGTATAGGTAACAAATATCATTAATACTTCTTTGGTATTCCACAGGAATTAGAAACTCATTATATTCACATAACAAAACAAACGTCAAGCGGTACCAATTCTACTTTTGATCTCGTAGTTCCGCATGCGCATTGTGGTGACCGCGGCAAATTCAAAATAAAAATTCATCGTGTGCACTGTGTGTGATATTTGACATTTGGAAGATTCCTCCGATGAGAGTGTAAAGAAGGCAGAAAAATTCAAATGTTGTTTACATCAGCGAAGGAAATTTTGAAAAATCAAAAATAATGAATCATTTTATAGTATTTCATGACATAACTCTCATCCTTGAACTTAAAATTATCCAATGCGGATGAATTTCATTGCTGGAAAAGAGAAGTCGAAAGAGATAAGAAAAGACAATTTATTAATAAGCTATATATATATAACTACATTCATATGCCACCGATCTGGCACATACAATCCAGAGGGTTCTGGCATAAGATACTTAAAGATATATACAAGGAACCAATAAAATCAACGGATATTGCTCAACTCAAATAGTATTTACGGTACTGAATAATGCAGGATGTGAAGTAGAATTTGTGAATAGCCATGTTGGCAATAATCAAGAAATAGGTCACATAATTTTGTCTAAATCTGAAAGAGAAACTATATCTGCCAAAATTGCCTGCTAAAATCCCCTTCCAAACCATCCTTGAAGAAGTCAGGGAAGAATCTCTTTCAAAAGATAAATTATAGGTAGATTTACATTTTTTTATATCTTTTTGTCAATGTGCAGAGAGAAATAGTTATGTTCTAACCTGGGTGGATCTTTTTTACGTGACCTCTCAAACTACCAATATCGTAAAAATGTGTTATAAATAGTGCACCAAATCGTTTTGAACAGTCTATTCAACATAAAAAACAGTTATCAAATGAACCCACCTAAGGATGGATTTAGTCAACTTTAGCACAAGCATCATAAACATAACGGTAATATCAAAAGTTTTTAACATAAACTTAACAGTGTTGCATAAATAGCGCCATTTGATAATACAGATTCAACTTTCGCTTTTAACATATATTTAAGCACAATTTTAAAATGATGTTGACTAAATGCACCTTAAGAAGTCTAAAAATAATTCGATTACTTCACAACAATTACTGACAGCGATCAACAAAGAAATCGGTATCCGTTGATTTTATTGGTTCCTGGAATATATCTTTAAGTATCTTGTGCCAGAACCCTCTGTCTTGTATGTGCCAGATCGGTGGCATTTTTTCGTGGGGTAAGAACCATATATGTTTATTAATAAATTGACTTTTATTATCTTTTTCGACTTCTCTTTTCCAGCCATGAAATTCATCCTCACTGGATAATTTTAAGTTCAAGGATGAGAGCCTTATGTCATGAACCACTATAAAATTATTCAATATTTTTGATTTTTCAAAATTTCCTTCGCTACATAAACAACTTTTGAATTTATCTGCCTTCTTTACACTCTCATCGGAGTATTTTTGATATATATATTCCAACAGAATATCCTGTAAAACACCTCACGATAAAAACATTAGTCAGCAGAGAAGTCTCTTCAAAACTAACATAGCAGTTTCTAAACGATCAGTAAATTAATCAGTCCAGATGATGTGGAGAATATTGCTATCCACCGAAAACGTAGGTAATTTTAATAAAGTTCTTTATACATAACTTTGTGTTTAATATGTCCAGTTAAAAAAAAACATTACTCAACATATTTAAAAAGGCCTTTGAGATGTTTATATCTTCCCAATAAAATAACTTTGATCTTAACCTAAGTGTCACACACAGTGCACACATGATTAATTTTTACCGCGGTCACAATGCGCATGCGGAACTACGGGATCAAAAGTAGAATTGATATGGCTAGACGCTTGTCATAACAAAAAACATAACCTACAATGAATTATCATTTCGGAGATTGAAGCTTCAACGATTTATTCAGGTAAATTGTTTTTTTTTTTTTTCAAATTGAGCTTTGGAAAGGATCCCGAGCTTTTAGCATGTAAAAGTAAGACCAAAATATTAAACAAGCACTTGATGATTTTTAACAAAAATCAAAAGGAAATAATTCCAAAAATCCCTTAATCTTGTACTGATAAATTTAACAAGAATCAACGAAAAAGCAATGAAATTATTACAAAGTATAATTAGAAATCAATATTTCCAAACGCCCAAAGCTAATATTGAATTAAAAGTGTATAATGAAGGTTATTAGGGGAGATACGGGGAATACCGATCAGTCGGGTAATACCAACCACCCCATTTTTCTTTCAAACAAGGCGCCAATATCCAACCCCTCTAGCGGATATCCAACCCCTCTAGCGGATGTCCAACCATATTGTTTAGTTTACTGTTGAAATCGGCCATGTGTACACGCGTTTGGCAGTAAAATAGGAATTTATCCAGAAGTGATATTTGTTAGAAGTGTAATCTGGAATGTAAGTATACCAAACAATGTTTGTTAGTCAGAGAGGTTGAGTGAGCATATGACTGTCTAATCATTTACAGAATTATTGTCTCCCCCAAAACTGAGAAATGTTCCTCGTAAAGGAAACTCCAAAATAGCACATTCAAAAATATTTATTTCCACTCCTAACAAGAAGAACTAGAGTCAAAACAAAATGCCAAAGAGAGAAAAGACCAAACGAGAAACGGGAACTGAGTCTCGTTTCTTTTGCGAAGAATTTGGTAAAGATGGAGAATGGTGGCTGGTATGCATCAAATTGGAATGGCAGCAGATTCTGAATGCGCAGGGTGCAATAGGGGAGATGATTATATTTGCGATTTCTGTCAAAAATAACTTAAGTTATATTTTTTATTTGGTCGGATTTACCCGACCCCATCGGGTAAAATCGACCTATGACGTTTTTTGTTTCTCTATTTTTCACAACTTTTTCACTTCAGAATGTTTATTTTTTCATTCATATTTATAGAGAAAAAATATGTATTAGCTGAATATTGACTTCAAAATGTATTTCTTCCAGAGCTGATGTTTCAATTTAGGTGGTCGGTTTTCCCCGTCTCTCTCCTACTACAAGTCAATTTAATTATCATGAAAATCAAATTTAAGATACCCGAAACAATTTACCTGACAGATTATTGAATTTTAAAACTGCAGATCCGTACATCCTCTGTAAGTGTAAATTTCCGAAAGCATATTCTGTAACCTCAAATAATTTTTACAAGGCTCGAACCTCTCCATAGCCTTAAGGAGACGCAATCCTTCAGTCAACAGTTCTTTCAAGAGTTTTCTGTTGCCTTCATCATTTCCGAAATTGTTCCTTTTTACTTTTTCTTCGAATAATAGCGGTACCTTCTTGCCAAGTGGTAGTTCATCGAAAAGTGGCCATCCATTCTCACACGCTCTACAGTCGCAATCAAAATAATACAGATATTTCAAGGCCACCTGTCGCTGTCGATACTCTAGTGCGGAGAAGTTCGTCCTGAAATGACAACGTTAAGTTTTCAACATGCACAAAACAGTGTTCATTATAAAGAATAAAGCAGAAGGTACTCGATCCGTTTCAACACTCACAAAACAAAGGTCATTTCGTAAAAATCGTATCAATTAACAAAACAGGGTTTATATTACTAACACACGCTTCATCTTTTGAAACATTCTCAAAACACGCTTCATCTTTTGAAACATGCAAAACACGATTCAACTTTTAAAACATACCGAAAATACGGTTCATCTTTTATAACATACCCAAGACACGGTTCATATCTTTTAAAACACACAAAATAGGGTTCATTTTACACAAAGCAGTTGGTACTTGATCCGTTTCAACACTCACAAAACATAGTCCTTTCATAAAAATCGCGTTCAATTCAAAATACAGGGTTTTATATTACAAAAACACGCTTCATATTTCGAAACATACAAAAAACACGTTTCATCTTTTGACACATACACAAAACACGGTTCATATATTTTGAAACATTACACAAAACAGTAGGTACTCGATCCGTTTCGACACTAACAAAAAGGTCATTTCATCAAAATCTTGTTCAATTCAAAAACCAGGGTTTATATTACAAAAACATGCTTCATCTTTTGAAAAATACGCAAAACACGCTTTATCTTTTGAAACATATACAAAACACGGTTCATATCTTTTGAAACATACACAAAACACGCTTCATCTTCCGAAACATTCTCAAAACACGCTTAATCTTTTGAAACATTCTCAAAACACGCTCCATCTCTTGAAACATACGGAAAACACCATTCAACTTTTAAAACATACCCAAAACACGGTACAAATCTTTAGAAACATACCCAAGACACGGTTCATATCTTTTGAAACACACAAAACAGGATTCATTTTACACAAAACAGTTGGTACTCGATCCGTTTCAACACTCACAAAACAGTCATTTCATAAAAATCGCGTCCAATTCAAAATACAGGTTTTATAAATACAAAAACACGCTTCATCTTTAGAAACATACACAAAACACGTTTCATCTTTTGAAACATACACATAATACGGTTCATATCTTTTAAAACAAACAAAACACGGTTCATCTTTTAAAACAAACCCAAGACACTGTTCATATTTTTTGAAACACGCAAAACAGGGTTCATTTTACACAAACCAGTGTATACTCGATCCGTTTCAACACTCACAAAACAAAGTCATTTCATAACAATTGCGTTCAATTCAAAATACAGGTTTTATATTACAAAAACACGCTTCATCTTTCGAAACATACACAAAACACGTTTCATCTTTTGAAACGTACACAAAACACGGTTCATATATTTTGAAACAATATACAAAACGATTCATTTCACACAAAACCGCAGGTACTCGATCCGTTTCAACACTCACAAAAAGGTCATTTCATAAAAATCTTGTTCAATTCAAAAAACAGTGTTTATATATTAAAAAACACGGTTCATATCTTTTCAAACACACAGAACAGGGTTCACATTACAAAAAACAGTGTTGTTCTTAACATACACCAGCAAGGTTTGTTTATAAGAAAAAACTAAGACAATGGCCTAGGTCATAAAATATATTTTTATTGTAGGTACATAAAGAATACTACTACTAATTATTATATAGGGTTTTTCACAACGTATCCACATTTTTTTAACAACATATATACTTCTAAATAATAAGTCGATTTCTTAAAAACATTTTTTTTTTTATAAAAGTCAAACAGAAAATAAAAATATGAATGTTTGTCACAAACCACTCTACAAAAGCTGCACTGGTACTGCTATCACAGTACTAACAGAACAAATTTTGCACCTGGTTTTTGAACGTTCCTACATCTGGGGTGGGATTATGACCACTCGATACGAGAGCTGTCACGATACGTAGTGAAAAACGCCGTGGTTTCTTTGTGGCTCGACATTCATTTCGGTACGAGGCACGTCACGGGTTAGTGTTCATAATCTCACCCCTGCTTTTAAGTCATTTGAATAGCAAATTATGTTTCCAGGTGACAGTGATTCTATACATTCATTCTAAGCTGAGTCTATTTTGTAGTTGCATCCCAAAAACTAAAATCAGTGGTTTTTAAAGAAACTCGAAAAAACCGAAATTTTCATGGTTAGTCGAGAATTTGGTGATTCATCCGAATTTTAAATTATCAGTCGGCTTTGGTCTGGAGAAAAACAAAAGCTATCGAGTCAATTAGATTTGAACAAAACGAGTTTACTATTCTTGACCCGATAGTCCTTGAAGTCTACATTCATAATATGTCGTCAAAATCCGACCTTTTATTTCGTAAGTGATAAAAAATTACAGCAGTAGGAGGTAAATTAAGAATTATGTTAAACGCAGGAAGAATAAGATTAACATAACTGAAAAAATAATCAAACAACGTTCGAACTGGTTGCCCTAAACTAACAAAATCCTCAAAGTGATTTTGCAGAAAGGTATACTTACTATATTGTGAGGATCCGTCATGTTGGTACTACAGCTGATTCCAGTTCTGCTGTAGTGGGTATGAATAATTCTGTAAATTTTCAAGATAGATCTTTCGTCTGAAATAAACAAGAATTTTTTAAATGAAAATTACCCTACAATCTCCAGTAAGCTTACCATTCAGCATTCTTCATAATAAAAATGTACCACTAGCACAGTATTTTTATATAGCGGCAAAATCAACAACAGTAACCCTGAAAGTGTCCTTCATGAAGCATGTTAGGATCATTATCAATCCAATAGAGGGAGCTGTGCCGTTCCATCCGTTCAAATAAATTTTCAAAAAATCTTCGTCTTTCTGAGTTATTTTAATGAATATAAATTCACAAGATTCAATTTTTGATGGTCGCCTTCACTTAAATTTTGTATTAATGGTAATTAATACAGGTGGAACTTATATATTTCAGAATCCTGTGAATTCTTGTTTCAGAGATATCCTATTTCCGCTTCTGTAAAAGAATTTTCAGGATATGCTATAGAGACTATGGAGTATCCCAAGAATGCAACATTTCATTTTTAGTTTCTTGTTCCTTTCAAACCCAAGCCAACTGATAATTTTTTTTTAATAAACTACGAAAATATCATAATATTCATATCTAATATCCTAATTTAGTTTTATTGTAATCGCCTTCTCGCCCTGTTCATTTCCATTATGGCTGTTCAATGACAGATTGAATCGTGATTGATTTTTTTTGTCAAAATTCAGGATCTCCGTCCCCAAAAAAACGCAACATATAAATTTCAATGGAATCGGATAATGATATCAAAACTCGTTCGGCATCTTGACGCAGCCATTTTGATTACATTGACAAAAAAATCATAATCTCCGACCCCAGAAATCCCCAAATGCCAATTTTGAATAAAATCTGCCCATAATCGCCAAACTCGTTCTAAATTTTGAAACAGCCATATTGAATTAAATAATCTCCGACGTGGGAACAGTGGCGGCGATAAGGGGCCCTCAGAGCCCGCCGTGCGGGGGGGGGGGCAGCTCCACAAGGGGCCCCTTCGACCTCTTTGCTAAAACTTTCTAATTCTAATTGTTTGTCAACATTTACTTTAATTTGCAAAAAACAGATGACAGAGCGGAAGCAAACTCTTTGCAAAAGAGTATGAGTAATTATGATTTTATTTTGCTCCTTGTATACCAAAGCAAAATTTTGGAAAATATTAATTTGGTGTCTAAACTGCTACAAAGTTCTACTGTTGATCTGGGCCGAGCATGCGAGATATTGAGCAATAATAGATAATTTTAATAGTTTTAGAGACGATTTTGAAAAATTGCATACAGAAGCTTCCAATTTGGTGAAATCGTGGGACATTCAGCCAACATTGACATCTAAGCGTCAAAGAAAGGTCAAGACATTTTTGATGAACTCGCAAATGACACTAGAATAGAAAATGGTCTAAAAAGATTCCAAATTAAAGTCTTCTACGAGTCTTTCGATATAATAATTAATCAACTCAGTACACGATTTATCAGCATGGACGAAGTAATGAGCTATCTTTCATTTTGAAATCCAGACTGTTTCGTTAAATTATCTACAGGAGAAATTCTGGATCATGCTGAAAAAATACGGAAATTAATTCTCGTATAACTTATCTACGCAATTAATAAACTGGAAAAGTATATTTTCAAATGAAATTCGAAAAGAGAAAACAATCTATGAATTTGTCCTTCCTAAGCCCAAAGGACGCATCTCGATTCTTTCCATAATTTAAATTTCTATCTCTACCTGTTGCCTATGACTGAGCCGTTGACTTGAACAACAAATTTGGCAGAATCTCATTGTTTATTGCCATCCAAAAACGTCAGTGAAAAAAGACGTATATATTCAAAACACACCTGGAATTCTAAGCTTTATAGGCGTAAGACTGCCTCAATATCTCTGGTCATTCTTGACTTACGCTCTTTGGGCTTAGGACTGCAGAATTGGCCGCATATTTTACATCAGAAACTAAATGTATTTATTTTGAGCAGTTTTCCGGATATTTGTTCGTTTTTTTCAACTTTTTTTTACATTACCGGTAACATCTGCTTCTGCCGAAAGAACATTTTCAAAGTTGGAGTTGATAAAAACATATTTACGTAGTACAATGTGAGAGGTGAGACTTAGTGCATTGGGTATTATAATAAGTATTGAACATGAACGTGCTCGTAAACTTGATTTGGAACAGTTGGTCGATATATTTTTAATACAAAAACATCGCCGTTTCGGCAATTCAACAGTGTTCCCTTAAACTTCATATTCCTCAATCTACGAATGGCTTCATTAGCACCAGACAGATTTTTGCGATGGTAAGATTTTATATACAAATCACCTCAATCAGCTCACCAAATCACCTCAAATCAGCTCACCAAAGTATTCGAGAGATTTGTGTGAGCTAGGGAAGTCTCAGCCCCTACCTTTTAACGTGTGATGCCATGCACGAGACCGATGACCATGCGGGGATTTGAACCCACGACCCTTCGCTCCAAAGGCGAACGCTCTACCAGCATTATATCGAATTATGCCCCATTATGTTTGGTATTTCCAGATTTTATTGTCACATGTATAAATATCCTAACAAAATTTGGCGGGGGGCCTCCAAATCTTTATCTCCGCCACTGCGTCGGAAATCCCCACATACCAATTTTTGATAGAATCGGACCGTAATAGACGAGGAAAGTGATGACGTCACAAATGTCATTCTTGTCAAAAACTGATTCCAAACAAACCTTCGTCGAATTTAAACGAGCTTTTCCGAAATTGTTTCCATTGTTTTTCAACTTCTTTTGCCTGAGAAAACAAAATCCAAACAACCAAACACAAACTAATAAGCAAAGCAACAAATCATCAACAGAGAATGTCATCTAAAATTCTTTGTTTGGAATCAGTTTTTGACAAGAATGACATTTGTGACGACACACTTTCCTCGTCTATTACAAAATTCGTCCGCCACCTTGGAAAATTAGAAATCCTAAAAGCCCCACGTAGTATATTCCACCAGAATATTTTGATGACACTCTACACTGACTCCTGAGTGATATGAAAAGTCACTCGAGAGGATTGAAACAAAATTATCATATGGTAGGTATCGCGGTGACGTCATTTGAGCGACTACATCGCAGCATAGGGATTGGGCCATCCCCACAGAACTATATCTCTGGGATATAGTTCTGTGGCCATCCCACATACCTATTTTTAGGTATGTGGGCCATCCTCTACAAATAGTGTTCAGTGTCCTTGTGTAATATCGCCACTTCACTAGCGATAGTGTAGAGAGTTATCGGAAGCTCCCGTATACTGCAATGCAGTAATAAAAGACGACGTTTTAAATACTGCATGACCGTATTTGTTTTGTAAAATAAGTGTTATGGTAATCATCTGGTTTTTCCCTTATTTATTACTTACCTTATTTCTAACCTTTCTTGGGAGTTGAAAACAAGTCTATGTTGTATGGCAAATTGGTAATGATAGAGACTCTACTAGAAGCAGATTTTTTTCTGGGTTTAAATTAAAATGGTGCGGAACAACTTCTCTCAATAAAACCACATCATCATCATACGTAAACCGAAAATGTTTAATTCTTTCTTTTAGAATAGACATTTTTATTTACTTTATTTTACTTTATATCAAAACCTTTGCATTGCCTTTCTTATCTCCAATTTATTAATATATTCAAGTAATTAAAGGACAAATATACAACAAAACAAATGGGGTAATCAGAAATATCAGGTATCAGATTATATTTTAATGACAGAATATGTACAATCTGTGATAAGTGGTCACGTTTAGACGGAATAATTAAAATAAGAAAATAAGACCAACTTAAAACAGGCATAAATAAAGTCAGGCACTATCCTTAATAAGGGAAATATAAGGTAAGGAACATGAGCTACTGCTCTTCCTAAAGTGCATGTCCGATAACTCTAGTAGTAGCGGCACTATCACTATCGGTCGAATTACTGTGACCAAACACGGAGCGCGTCCCTCGTGCATTTTAATGTCGTCTTTTTCATAAAGGCTCGTCATACCCTTGAATTTTTTTGCGGTTCGACTCATACGGCGAAAAAAATTGCGCTGAATGATAATTAATTTTTTATAATTTGTTTTTACGATACTCACAGGTTTTCGGAGAAAACCCCTCAAAAGTAGAGGCTTGTGCGAGCAAGGGAGATCCGGGACCTTCAGTTAAATACAAGTTGAATCCGAACCACTTCAGCTCAGTGATACGCGACCGGGGATCGAACCCGAACCGCCTGGGTGGAAGCCAAACACTCTAATGGTGGATTTATGCAGCAATCATAAGTCATAAGGAAGAATAATCGTCAATGATTGGTTGGTCCGTATATTCCAACCAATCATTGACGAATATTCTTCCTTATGACTTAAGACTTATGATTGCTGCATAAATCCACCATTACACCACGACCACTTCGCTATATGATGATACATTACCTAAAAATGACATGATGTTTCATCATTCACCGCAATTTTTTCGACGTATGAGTCGTTTCGACCAAAAATTGAGGATATTCGCGAAAGTAAGAACTAGCCTTAATCTCCTTTCATCAAAATATTGTCAAAAAATCTCGTTATTCTACTGCTACCAACATGAAAGTATCGTTACCAAACCCAAAATTACCAAAGTTATTTGAATATGACATTTGAAAATTTAAAATATGTATTTCATTTCAATGCAATATGAGAAAAAGGTATCAATAAACTACTCACCCATAACTAAAAAAGCACTGTTCCCCTTTTTGGATGGTTGCTAGTGCTCTAACCACCAACAACGTTCCATGGTAGAAAAACTCACAGTTTGGAACACAGGAATGATTGAAGAGACTTGCAAAGCAATACACTGCAGTGGCAACTATTCTGGTGTGGATTTGTTCGTAAGCATATCGGATTTTCTTTATACTGAATGGATTGAAAGCATTGACCATGTAAGTTTTATAGAGATACTTCTTTAATATCTTTGGATCCACGTCATAATTCAATTTAAATTCAGGATTGCTTTGAAGAGAGTGATACGCTATGCAGGCCATTATTGCTGGTATAGCCAAGTTGAGGAAGTTTCTTTTGTCTTCATTCGTTTCTAGAGCTAGGGCTGCTTTGAAAGAATCCGATTTATAAATACCCTCCGTTTCGACTTCAGCCTTATTCTGAATTTCGTCTAAACCTTTCAAAGTCATTCTAGTGAAAAGCATTCCAGGAAACTGAAGAATAGGTAGAAAATCACATTCATATTTGTGATAACCGCTTTGTGCTCTATTCAAACAGTCCACTCCGCAATACAATGCGTTGGTGCACTTATTACAGGGTATCAAAGTGTAGGAAAGTTCCAGGCAATGGTGGCAGTGTGAATATTTACTCTGAATATGGATCATGTTAACAAAGGAGTCTTCCACAAATATAACATCACCTATTTTGATATGTTTACTAGCAACAACGTGACGTCCATATTTTTGGTTATGTTTTATTTCAACTGAATCTGATGCACATGGAATGAGTGGATTCGTGTTCATTACAGTTGGGGCGGGGTAATAATACGTAATGGGAGTTTGGTGCACTTGCAGTTCTTCAGCTTTTTCTTTACGAGTAATCAGATTATTTCTACTTTGCTCTGGTATATTGTAGGCAAGAGCTCGTTCAATGTCCTGAAGCAAAACAAGAAACATTCAGAGAGTAGATATATGTAATATAATCAAAATATTTCCAGACATCGTGGCAAACTCCTATCAGGGGCATCCAAATTGGACTGTCTAAAATTGTGCTTAATAAATCTTCCTTAGATATTTGAAAATATTACTTTCTTGGGTTCCAGTCCAGTTTGAATGTTTTCACAATTGGTGAAAAACTCCGGATTGTATACATTTTCAATGACTTTTACCTTCAAACACTCCTTATAATAGCTTCTTGCGAAAAGAACAGCAGATCTGTTGCCATATGCCAAAGCCAAGCTTTCACTGTTGTTTTCAGCAAATGCTATACTTCTGGTGTACATTTCAAAAGCTTCATAATAGTTTTTTTTACTAAACAATTCATTACCACACATTCTGTATTCGATCGAGGTTTGATTCAACTTGGAAACTGGTGGTACAGAAATAATCTGTTTATATCTGCTTAAATCTTTCAGACTCTCGTATGCACAGTCAACTCTTTCAGAATAATCAAGAGTAAGGAAAGTATCTGTCTTGTTCTCCAGTTCCGAATCTTTGAACAGAGGCACTATTACTTCTTCTACTGTTATTTGTGTGTCCTGACTTCCCCAAGTCCTCGATTCTTCATGCATCTTCTTGAAAGCAAAGGAAGGCTCGGAAAAATATCTAATTCAAAATGGAAAGTCACAGTACTCCCAGGACATCGAATGTAGGGTACCTTGACTCAAAATGTTTTCCAAAGATAAACAGTGAACTCCCTGGAGACCATTAAGTTGAATTCAGACTCCTTAAGGTCTTATTGACTGTCACAGTGAGATAAAGTAATGATATAGACGTCACTTTAGGGAAATGTCTGAAATAATTGCACCAAGACCCTTTTGAGTTACTCGAAACTCATTGTGATGCCGTGTTTTTATGAGGAATGTATACGGCATGATGAAAAACTTTGCAAAACCCAAACAAAAAATTTCAAATTTCAAAAAACGCAGGTAAACAAAGAGTGACCTTGAACGTGTTTGATGTGCAAAAATCGCTGTGGTGAACGTCAAATAAATTGGCGTTGCGTTGGCAACACTGTCAAACATTTGTTTGGGTGTGTTCATATGGTTCATATGGTCTGTGGGTTTGTTCATTTACAACAGTAAAGGCTCGATCATACCCTTGCGACTATTCGCAATTTTTTTACGATTCGACTCATACTGCGAAAAAAATTTTTGGTAATGTAGTGATATCTAACCCCAAATACTGAAAAATGACATACTATGATTCATCATTCACTGCAATTTAGTCAAAGTCAAAATATGCTTTATTGTCGGAAGTTGATGATAAACTTATTGACAAAGCTTCATTGTATTGAAGATGATGTTGAAAAATGTATGGAAATCAAATTAATACTTAAAAAGTATAATGGTGATACCCCCTACCATCGGCACATCATTCCTTATAAGAGAGAACACCACCACTATATTACGAATATTCGTAAGGGTACGAACTAGCCTTAAAGCTGCTCGAAGCAATAGCTGCTTTCCATTTAACGTAAGGAGCTCCTCAGAGCTACCCAGGGCGTATGACCCTGCGTTCCATTTAGGGCCGGTATTATAAACATCTCTCGAAGTTAACTTTAATTTTAACAGTCAAGTTAACTTCAGCTTTGAAATGGCAGTTTTATAAAAGTCTCATTTCTGAAATAAAAAGAAGAAGAAGGCAAATATGTAACCTAGAATTCATCGCAATTTCTCTTGTGACATTTCTGATTTTCTAATAAATAATAAAACTGCTAGCAATAGATTCGAGAATCCTCGAGAACTCCAACAACTACCAAGAATGAACATGTATGAAATCTGAGTGTGATTAACACTTGTATTACTGGCGATAGAAGATGATTTCTAAAATTGAAAATACTTATATTTCTACAATTAGAACTAGAAATATTGATTATTAGTTGGTCTTTGCAAATTTGCCTCACTATGTGCCCCTTTAACAAGCATATAGAGACTTTCTTGATGATTGAAATCCGTTTTCATTTGTTTTCAAATTTTATTTCATTCCACAAGATAAAATGGTATTAACCGATTTCTAAATATCCTTCGACGCCAAGGGCCTTCAATAATAATCACAGCATCTCCTTCATTGTCCCTTAAAAGTTCCTCGAAAATAACCAGAATATCGTTTGCTAACATTATTGCGAGAAAAAAAACAATCAGATTGAGTTTTATGCTAAATTATTGATAGAACAACTGTCGAAAACCACCATTTTCTGGAAAGTTAACTTTAACTGATACCCCTTCCTACCAATAAAGTTAACTCCTACATCTTGAAGTTAACTGTAAGATGTGACGTCATTCCTCAAGTTAACTTCTAGTTATCTGTCAAAATAGTTTTATAATACCGGCCCTTAGTGGGGCTTCAAGCACCGATTGACATTCCTCTTGCCCCTCGAGCACCACCCGTTTTATTGGTGTATGAAGCACAAGTAGACAAAAGTCAAAACGCGAATACACAGTTTTTTGGCGAAAAAGTTAGTGATAAAGTAATTTCCGATCTCAGGGGCTTGAAGCTCTGGGGCTTAACACTCCTAAATGGAAAACGCCTTATTTGGCATCCGTTCGTCTTTCTGTAACACTTGTAGTTGAATTGTATTTCTATTTTGAAATTGCTGCTCAGATCAGCTTTGATGTCACAAATGAACAAGCCTTGGACTTTGAAAGCTTTATTTGAGTATAATTTCGTTTAGTTTTTGTTACAATTATGGTGGTAGTAGTGGATGTATTTAGCCACATAAGGTGGGAAATGATCATGAACAATGAGAAATAAAACTATCTGTTTTCATAGCAGTTCTTTCTGTGATACTCACTAACGTCCTCCCAGTGTTGCCACCAATTTTGTTGATACCCTCCGTTTTGGGAAATTACCTAGGAGCAACAAAAAATATAGTAGAGATGCCTTTTTCTGTAAATTTTTTTAATGCCGAATATCTGGATTTGTTAACATACAACGTAGCCTAGATCATGCTATGAAAAGGCATTGTCGGATATTTCCGTTCTCACTCATAAGGCTTGACTTCCCAACGAGTGTACCCAAAAGGCGTTTTCCATTTAGGAGTGTGAAGCCCCCGAGCTACAAGTCCCTGAGATCGGAAATTACCTTATCACTGACTTTTTTGCCAAAAAACTATGTATTCGCGTTTGGACTTTTGTCTACTTGTGCTTCATGCACCAATAAAACGGGTGGTGATTGAAGCCCCACTAAATGGAACGCATGGTCATATGCTCTGGGTAGCTCTGAGGAGCTCCTTATGTTAAATGGAAAGCAGCTAAAGTCAGATACCCTTTGCGAAAAAAGATGTGTTTGAATGTGATTCGGGGAAGGATAATCATAAAGCTCCTCAAGGAAATCGTTGAAACTATTTAGATCAGATATTTCATTCCAACTCCACCGATTCGGTGCTAAACATTGTTAAGGGTCAAGGCAGAACACAAGGAAACGTCATTTTACTCCGACTGGTGACACTGGGTTATAGGAATATACACGGCTATGAACATTGAAATACGAAAAGAAAAAATAGAAGAATTTGAGTATGGCTGAAACTGAGGTTAAAATAAGAACATTTTTCTTCTGATTTTCAAATTTTTATTTGAAATAGAGATCACCGGGATCACCCCTGAAATGAATTTTTTAGCTAGACTTTTGCACTCAAACAAACTGAATGGTGAGATATAATGGCAATTGCATCTTTTTAGTTATGATATAATGGAAGTCAATTGGAGTTTTTTGATTATTTATAAGCTGATACTTATGAAACAGTAATTACGAACTATATTGATTGTTTGATTATATAATGTTTGAGAATAACTCTTATACTTTCCGTTTTTGCCAAGAAATTTACGCTGCTCAAATTTCAATTCTATTTTTCCAGTGCCCTTTGCCCATTTTCGAAGTTTACAAACACAAAAAATCTCCAATATTGTGCCTGTTTTCACACAAATCCCTAATGCAACGAACCCATGGATTTATCAACAGAATGATCATGTGGAATTTCCAATCAGTAGAATCAGCAAAATTGAATTACCAAATGGTTTAAAATGGGTACCATCTTTAATCGAGCCCATTACCAATGAAATACCAATGGAGCCTCCTAGCAACGTTGCCAACGCGCCACTAGAAGCCGCCAGGTTGATAGTTATCAGAAGAAAGAAAATGAAGAAACATAAACTCAGAAAGTTACGAAAACGAATGAAATTCGAATGGGCAAAGGTAACGAAAATAAACGTATCACCAACTATTTCAAAGATTGAAAATTTTAGAGACGACAACGTAGAGAATTGAGGAAAGAAAAACTATTCCAAGCCAAATTGATCCAACAGTGCAAAGAAGCTGAAGCTTTCTCTGCAGAGAGATATGTCCAAGAGAGAATTGATAAATGGAAAGAATTAACACAACCCATCAGTATGAAGCAACCACGTGAATTTGTTAGTAGAACAATGAAAAAATAAAATTTGTAAGTTACCAAGACTGTTTCTTAAAGAGATAAATTTAGGGTAATCAAATACAGAAGTATCTGGAATTGGAAATATATTGAGATGAAAAATGACACAGATATACAGTCGGATCATTTTTATTTAACAAAACAAGGTTTTTCATTTGAAACTAGCCCTTATATCCTACCAACTCATCTTGTTTTTTATCAAATTGAGATGGTTTCTCACCATAGAAATGAATGAACTCTTGAGAGTGTTTATGCAGGAGAATAATAATTATTATTGTCATTGTAGTCAATCATATTAACACCTGCCCTATTACTTAATATATTTCTTCATCCTTTTGCAATGGTCTTTTGGTGGTGGTTCCTTAATTTATGTTTTACCTATTAGAGTAATGATGAACTCTTGAATTGGTTGTATTGTACTAATTTTTGACATGAATTCGCGAAATTTCCGCTAGATTGCGCGAACGTATAGTGGTGATCTCCGAGAAATGAACGACATGGTGATGTCATCTCTATATGCATAAGACATTACATGTTTGTGAAAACTATCCCTGTGTCAAGTCACCGGTCGGACCAGGCACGCGCGTTCAGTATGAAGTATGACCATGAGTCGGACCGACCAGATGATTGAAAATATTGGTCACATACATACAGTTCTAATGAGGTCATCAAGTCAACCAAATGACCGCGCTGGTCGAATCATATTGGTCAGACCGTAGACTTGACTCAGCCTATATATCGCTATAGTTTGTTAGAATTTGTTGGTGATGGGTAGTGAACACTGGCCAGATACTGTTATGATGATATTCTGGAAGCAGTGGCGTGCTTATCATTTATATGGAGTGAACAAACCCAACAGGAGTCTCAAGTAAATGACGGAAATACCCGACGATGTCTCTTCTTAGCATGACTCAGGGTACGATGTAATTAAACAAAGCCAGGTATTCAGCATTCAAGAAAAGGACAGAAAATGCATCTGTTTATGGTAATCATTGGATATCTACAGTTTCCGTCATATAAAAGTGGTACAGTTGAGCTTTAGAATGGTTGTTCCATTCTAAACAACAGTGAATGATTTCATTCTCTTTCAATACGCTCTATTAGCCATGACGTCACGCTTCTAATTGTGGGTGGTATAAGTTAGGTTATAGTATCCACACAAAGTGGTTGCTTATGGCGTTTTACACTTGATAGTTTTTTGGTGGTGATTTTGAGAACTGTATAAAATTTATAAGCAATTTTTCTGGGAAGCTTGAAAACTTATGAAGGTACTGTAAAAGTTTAGTAAAGTTATAAAAATTCACATACTGTATATCAAAAAGTATGTTCACTAGTGTAAATGTCGGTAATAATCATCAGTGTTATCATAGTAAACAGCTAACAAAATCAGTACCAAATCAAATATTACATGTAAAAATCCGAAAATAAACACTTTGTTTATGTAATGAATCCTGACTTAAACCAACCAAATCAAGCGTCGTGACGTCACACTAATAGCGCGTATTTGATAGAAGATATTTTGACCTACGCAGGAGTTTTGTTTTTGTTTGGAAATTACTGTATAGAATTCCACACTGAACACTATTTGTAGAGGTAGCCTATTCCCTATGTTGCAATGTTGTCTCTCATTTGACGTCACCGCGATGCCTTCCGTATGGGTTTATTATAGAAATAATAAACCATTAGGAGGCATCGCGCTGACGTCTTTTGACAGACCCATAAATTCAGTCGATCGGACCATCTTCTACAAATAATGTTCAATGTCCTTGGAAAAATCCCACAAAAACAAATTTCCGACTAGGGGAATCACAACTCTCACTAATATGTGTTCTGTGCTAATACGCCATGGGCAATGTTGCCACTCCAGATTTTTTTTGTACCAGATCGTCTTTAAAAATGTTGTTAGGCCTTGTTCGGGCTATATTAGTAGTAACTAAAATACTCACTACTGCCCAAAAATCGCCCACACTTGATGAGATAAAGAAAAAAACAGGAATGGATACGAAAAAGAATTAATAGAAGAGATAAACTAGGAGGTACGAATTGTCTTCTGAGAGAATTTCAAAATTAAGTGTTCACTGCAAACCCACATATATTTACTAATTGGCTTCCAAATTTTCAGTCTATAAGGCTGAGTCAAGTCTCCGGTCTGACCAATATGATTAGACCAGCGCCAGCGCGGTCATTTGGTTGACTTGACTACCTAATTAGAACTGTTTGATATGTGACCAATATTTTCAATCATCTGATCGGTCCGACTCATCGTCATACTTCATACTGAACGCGCGTGCCTTGTCCGACCGGTGACTTGACACAGCCTAATTCCGCATATTTTATTAATTTCTGAGAAAAGAGTGCATAGACACATGAATAATTCTTGCACTGCGACACTGAAAAAAATTGTTTTTACTTACTAGTCATATCAAATAAATGCTAAGCATTTTGCATTAAATCAGAAAAATCGAACCAAATATGGTCCGACAAAGAAATGACAATTTATTAACACTAGATCTTATGGCAGAATGTTTGTTTTCCCGGAGTTTTTCGTACAAATTCGTACAAAATGTAAATGTCGCCCACTCCGTGGTGATCGCGAAAACAATTCGTCAAGTGGTTGATGACGTCGCTAAGCGACTTCAGACATTTTAGAAAATGAAAACTAGACGTAGGTTATTCCCAAGGAGACTAAACATTATTTAACAGTTGAGTCTAATCCCCATAAGACAATGGACTAGTAGAAAGAGATGAAAGAACATTGTGACGTAGTTGGACGTGTCATGGCCGCCGTTCTCTATAGACAGTGACGGACTAGCTCTTGGTATGAGTTACTGCCGACAGTTTTGTTGCTTGGTTCGAGTTCGACTCTGTACTCCTATCCAAGTACGTCACTATGACGCGTTGATGCTACAAGATTCTGATTGGCTAGAGCTTATTAGACCCTCCTTGTTAGTTTAGTCTCTTTGGGTTCTTCCCATAAAGGCCATAACTGATAAAATGAATTAGATTTCACATTCACTTGCTCAATTCTATGTAACCCACTTAAAGTTAGCGCCTTTCGCCACTAGTGCAAGTGTATTTGTATCGAGTAAAATAATTATCTTTATTTCTCAGAAACTTTTATTTAAACACATAAGTGAAATATTTTTGACTTTAAAACTGAGGTTGAAACATACATAAAACTAAAATATTTAATAAAAAACAAATTAAATGTTAATAAAAACTCGATAAACTTCATTCAGGAATGAAAAAGTAAACTTTAGTTTCATTATAGTATAGCGAACAAAAAGACTACTAATACTTTAATTTTTAAACAAAAATATAACCTGTACTAACAAGCACAATAAACTTTTTCATTGGAGGAATGAAGCGTTAACAAGAGATTCAGATAAATTGTTCTAATTCCTCTACTTGAGCTTTCAAGAATATGAACGTATTTAAGGCAACACAAAAATAAGAATCAAAACATTTTATGCATTAAAAAAGAGTAAAAATTGAAATAAACCTCATACTTCATCCAAAAACTGATGATGAATTAGGTGGGACAATGAAAAAACGAACATTACTTAAAAAAGTATACTAAAATGTATAGAGTAATCAATGAATTCAGATGCGCTTTTCGCTTGTGCAAAATTTTCTTTGAAAGTGTAACAATCACGAAAAGCCAATTTTGTTTTTTTGAAAATAAATCTCTTTTTGAAAACTGAAACAATTTATCTGTCGAACAGAACATTGAATTTTAAAACTCCAAATTCGCACATCCTTCGAGGTTGTAAATTTCCATGAGCATATTCTGTAATATCAAATGATTTTGACAAGGCTGAAACTTCTCCATCTTCTTAACTAATTGCAATCCTTCAACCAAAAGTTCCTCCAGGAGTTTTCTATTGCCATCGCTTTTATCGAAAGTATTCATACTCATTTTTTCTTGAAATGACGGAGGTAAGTTTTTGCCCCTTGGTAATTCATAGAAGAGTGGCCATCTGCTCACACACGCTCTACAGTCGCAGTCAAAAAGATAAACTTTTTTTAATAATTGCTGTCGATCTTGATAGTCCGTTGTAAAGAAGCACTTCCTAAAATGACAACGTTCAGTTTTAAATATGCACAAAACAGGAAACAGTTAGGTTGTTGTTCTATTAATATTTATTATGTATACAAAATAATTTTCAAGTAGATATGAGTAAATTTTGCCGAGTTGGTAGAGGTCAAATCTCTTATTTACATTTATTATTATTATCATTATTAATTGCAACCATTTCGAAGAAAAGTCTTTAGATAAAATTTTGTTATTGATTTATAATTATTGTATCATCATAATCCATCATGAGATCTTGTTTAACTACATGATCAGAGAGAGTGCAAGAAAATTTCTGGAGTCTAGTCACTTTTATGACCAGAAATTCGAGATTTCAAAGTTTGACTCGTTTGTCCAATGTAGTTTTTGTTGCAAGTAATGCAAGGTAAACTAATGAGAAGCAATGTAGTTTATAGTGAAGCCAGTGTTTTCGATTTAATTCCGAGAGTTCCATCATCCGCTGACAGCTGTTTCGTGGTTTCCCACTCATCAGGGAGGCTTTATGGAATCTCTCGAAGTCAGAACGAATCTTCTCTGAAATTACTACCGTATGGCAAAGACAGTATATAACAAAAAATAACTTGTGATATATTACAGTCACTATAGTTGAAACTTAATTTGAAACGAACCACAGGCAGAACAAAATTGTTGGCTAACTTTTGAACAGTATTTTATTTGGTAAAATGCACGGTTCCTTATCATAAGAACCCTAGGTCAACTGTGTAGTTCATAAACTGCTCTAACCATTAGATAATGAGCATAAAATATTATACTCCTAATTTAACTGAGAAGATATTCATGATAATGAAAATTCAGAAAACTGGTATACAGCCCAAATGAATAAAGGGAGAGATAGAGAGAGGACAAAGCTTATTACAAAATCAGGTCCATACAGCTTTTAAAAATAAGCAAAAAAGAAGAGTTTAAAAGCGCAAATACCAGAAACGCAATTTGAACCAAACGAGTTCACATGTCAATTAGCTAAAATATAACAATATAAATAATATAATGAGATTTAACATATAGGTTTGACAGTTTTTTTTTAAGAATATAAAACACCTATAGGTGTCAATATAAACATAAAAAATATAAATATTAATCACAGCAGAGTTTTCATATAAACATAAAAATAAACAAAAAAGATATAAATATTAATCACAGCAGAGTTTCACTGTAATATTTATTCCTCAAGGTTATAGTATGCTTTCATTGAAAGGGTTTTTTTAACGAGATTTCTGAACTTTGTATAGCTTTTCTCCTTCCCAATTTTGTAACAGTTTTTTACTTTCTTAAATTAGCGAAAACTTTGTTTAAGTAACTTGTTTTTGGAACAGGAAGGTGTATTTTATTTTCTGTTACTTGCCGGGTTATGTAATTTATATGTTCCTGAGTTCCAACCATATTATGTTTTTTGTAAATCAGGCAGACAGTTTCAAGAATGAAAATACAAGCAACAGTGAGAATTTTTTCTCTCTTAAATAATGGTCTGCATGACTCACGCACTCCCACTTTGCATACGAGGATGTATTGATATCTAGTTAGCCTAGACCAGTTACCTGCATAAACAAAATATTGCGTTACCATAGCAACGAACAATAACTTATTGGAAGTGTCAGTGTAAAGTTTGACGTCAAAAAAGTAAACCAGAGTTACGCAATAAATTAAAAGAAAAAATATGTCCACCGAAATTGTGAAAATCGAAAAATTGGAGTATCGAGCCATCATCAAGTACCTGTATTTAAAAGGATTAAGAGGTAAGCAGATTTACGAAGATATGCTTAATACCCTTGGTGATCAATGTCCTTCGTATGCGACCGTGAAAAATTGTACTGCAAGCTTCAAAAGAGGTAAATTTTCCATTGAAGATGATGACCGATCGGGAAGGCCAGTTTCTGTGTCAGTCCCCGAAAATATCGATGCAGTTTATGACATGATTTTAACAGACCGTCGAATTGGGCTAAAACGGATATCTGAAGCACTGAATATTTCATACAAACGCGTTCATCATATAGTTCACGTCAATTTGGACGTGAGAAAAATTGCTGCAAAATGGATCCCCAAATGTTTGAATGTTGACCAAAGGCGTGCAAGGGTAGAGTAGCATCGCGTTCGATCTGTGCTCGATTTGAAAACGATGTAGACTTCTTAAACCGAATTGTTACTATGGATGAGACTTGGGTACATTTCTACGATCCAGAAACAAAGCAACAATCGATGGAATGGCGACACTCCGGATCTCCAAGACCTAAGAAGTTTGGTGTCCAAAAATCTGCTGGAAAAGTTCTTACTTCACTTTTTTTGGATTGCCATGGAGTAATCATGATTGATTTTTTGGATAAGGGTAGAACAATAACTGAAGATTACTATTCGACATTACTGACCACTCTACGGAAAAAAATTAAAGAGAAAAGACGTGTTTTGTTTTTGAAGGAATAGAGGAATAACAAGAGCTGTTTTTAAGCTCTGAGAGAATTTTCCAAGGGCACAGGATTCATTTATAGCCATTACTAAAGTATTCAGAGCGGAATCGAGAGGGTTATTTAAAAGTTTCATTGAAATTTCGTCAATGACCGTTGCATTTTTGTTGTTTATTTCTTGCAAGATTTCTTTCAGCTCCAGTAAATTTGTATCATCAATATGAAAGTTGTTGGACATATTTACCTTATTTAAATAATCCATTGGATTTGAATAAGTTGGTGCGAGGGATGAAGTTGGTTTTTGAGCAATTGTGCAGTAAAAGTTTCCGAATCTATATCGACGTGTTCTGAATTTGAATTTTTTTTACCCCTTAGACAATTTACTAAGGCCCAATTTTCTTTGATATTATTTTCGGCATTGTTTATTCTAATTTTGTAATGAATTTCTTTTGCATGTTTAATTACACGTCTGTAAATTTGTCGCTTTTGTTGAAGTATGTTATTAAAAATTCATAAGAAAAATATTGTCGTATTGAGTGTAGCGATCTTAGGTTGTTCGCAGAAATCCACGATTTTTTATTTTTATTTTTCGTTTTGGAAAACATTCTTCAAAAGCTCTGATTAATTATTCTTGAAAGGCGCCTATAGAATCGCTTTTAGACAAAACCTCTTCCCTTGCCGTTTGATCGCATTTGTGTTTAAAATTGTTAAAATTTTTGGAGGTGTATAATCTGCCAAACTTGAATTTGTTATTTAAGTTATCACTTTTAATGGGGAATTTTAAAATTATACCTTCATGGTCTGATAGTCCGGCTGGGATAACATTGCAAGTCAATTTTTCTTCATCCAGATTTGTGCAAGGCTATTATAATATCAAGGAATTTTACAATTAATTTATGATCTGTTTACACCGAACTGTATTAATTTCTTTTTTAGTTAGACCACAAAATTGATCTTTGGGAACACCATATACTTAAATTTGGAACAATAGCCATTCTTCAAACAGACAGGAAAACACAGGAAAAAACACAATATACATTGAAAACTCATTACTAAACTCACTAAACTATTGAAAAAGACAAAACTCGATTAAAATGAAACGTGCAAATAATTCAAATGAAAATTCTTCAAGTTAATAAATAATAGACGGAGAGCTAGGCACGGAAATAGGGCAGCAATTTATAGAACGATTAAAGCCACCTAATCAGTCTGCCTTAACACAATTATTAATTGATTCGGGCGCCTGGCAGCTTTTCATTGGTGGGGGTGGGCGTGGTACGGCCGTAAAGTGGTCGAAAAATCAGTTGAAGGTGTTAAATTTATGGAGCCCTGGTTTTTGGTGTGATTGTAGCTAATTATGTTCAAAATTCGAAAATAATATTGCCAGGCGATTTGCTTGGGGGAAAAGTAGTGCCAGGTGACGTTAAAGGTGCGTAGAAAAGTGCCGAAGTCGTCTCATTTATAGAGGGCTGGGACTAATTTTTTTAGTTAGGATAGTGTGTGTAAAATGACAGGCGGAAATATTGAGCTGAACATCTTGCCAGGCGCCGATAAAGAACGAGAAATGCGCGTCAATCAGATGCTAACAGTTATTTTTTATTATGAACGTTGTACGTTATTCTATTGTTATGGATTGTAGGGAGAACATTTTTTATTCATGTTTATTATTTTTAAGCAGTCTTAACATTTACAATGTTAATTGCTTATCTTTCATCAGTTAATATAATGTATTGTTTTAAAATTTCATGCAAGTAATTGTACATGAAAACACGGTAACAGAAACGGCTAGATATCTTGATAACTATATTTAAGTATGAAAATTACTAATAGTTTGTTGACCAGTTATGATTTTTACATATTATATACCTATAGCTTCTAATTACTAAAACCATTGTTTAAATAGAACATAGTTAGTCAATGCCTGAGGAAAAGGTATTGGACACAAACGCGAGTGTCATCTAGCGTGATTAGTTACAAACATGAATATTTGACGTCATTTTAATGCAGGTTTCTTCAAAAAACCCTGATTTTAATGTTTTTCCATTGTTTTAATCAAGTTACGACATGACTTGGAGGCCTGATCACTGAAGTTACGACATGACTTGGATGCGAGCTCACTATCGCCATCTACATGTCGCATCCATTTTGATCCAATTATAATCCCATAAGGTTGACTAACTATGTTCTATAT
The DNA here is from genome assembly GCA_944452925.2 of Chrysolina oricalcia. Taxonomy (NCBI): domain Eukaryota; kingdom Metazoa; phylum Arthropoda; class Insecta; order Coleoptera; family Chrysomelidae; genus Chrysolina; species Chrysolina oricalcia. Next base: position 14,131,530 of record OX101828.2, read on the forward strand.
AAACAATGCTAAAACTGATAAAGTTCAAATCGAGTAGATTAATAGTTAGCAATTATTAGAAGCTAGGTATACCCGTGTGTAATTAAGTTTGAGGGTATAGAGAGTAGGCCATAAAGTTTGCACCATATGGGAAATATTTTTAGTATCAGAGTTACAAAAATACGTTATAAGGGATTGTATAGGACTACCTGAAAAAGGGCCTGTTGTAAAATTGTACATTGTGGTCTTCAGTCGTATTCGAATACAGTGCGTTATATGTCTTATTCGTAAATTGGAAATAATTGCTTTAGCTTCGCCACTGTGTATAATTTGTAAAAGTGCAAAAGTAAATTTTTTTAACAAAGAAACGTTGGAAAAGTATCGGGGCATTAAAAAAAAATCGCCTTAATTACGGATTAAAATATGGTGATATTGATTTGCACCAAGTGACTCAAAAGGGCACCACCACAAAGGACGTAATCGTTTCTTCACGGTGATGAGTAAATATTTTAAAAAAGAAGATGAACAAGCCTTCTGTAACTTTGCATCAATCTACCTCAGTTGAAGACAGTATCAGCGAAGGAGATATGTAGAAAAACCGGAGGAGTAACCGCTCACGTTATCGCTTGACTCTGCAACAATTAGTTCACAGGGAAGTATTAAAAAATGCATATTTTGTGATAAAGCTCGCACAAAGGTAAAAGGCAAAGAAATTGAATTGCGTACAGCGAAAACAAATGTTTTTAAAGATATTTTGGAAGCCCAAGCGGCAGAATTGAATGATTTACAATTGTTGGAAAAAAATTACGAAACTAAAAATTTGAGCTACCACGATCCTTGCAGAGGAGCTTACCAAATTAAATTTCGATCATTTACCGACTCACAATGCCCACCTACTAATTGGCACATTAAAAGGAATAATTACAAAATCGCTTTCGAAGATCATGTGTTGAAACGACGAAAATGCGTTTTCTTGCACGCTTTATTAAACTCGTTTAAGCGTAATTTACGGGAATTACACCAAAAGGACTCCGAGGATGGAGATGATGAATATTAAGACTGCTTGAAAATTATAAACAATAATGAATAAAAAATGTTCTCACTTTAATCCATAACAATAGAATGACGTACAACGTTCATAATAAAAAATAACTGTTAGCATCTGATTGACTTTCGTGCGCGCATTTCTCGTTTTTTTATCGGCGCCTGGAAAGATGTTCAGCTCAATATTTCCGCCTGTCATTTTACACACACTATCCTAACGAAAAAATTAGTCCCAGCCCTCTATAAATGAGACGACTTCGGCACTTTTCTACGCACCATTAACGTCACCTGGCACTACTTTTCCCCCAAGCAAATCGCCTGGCAATATTATTTTCGAAGCCAGGTGCCCGACTCAATTAATAATGGTGTTAACGCAGACTGATTAGGTGGTTTTAATCGTTCTATAGATTGCTGCTCTATTTCCGTGACTAGCTCTTAGTCTATAGGGCTTTTCGGAAACTTATTCAGGGTTACTAACCCGATCCAAAACATTAATCCGAGTCAGTGATCGGCGTCTGCAACACTAAAGTTTCCGAACGCGGGTTGGTAACTCAGGTTAAGGACCTCATCAACCTGAGTAGGTTTCCGAAAAGCCCTTATAATATCGTACTTGAAGGAACCATGATGAATCAAGTATTTCATTATTCTATGAAAAAATTCCACAATTTTCTATGATAATCAATAAAATAAGAAAAGGAAGAAAAAATATAACTTCTGTCCAGTTTCCACTAACACTTTACTACTTTATTACGACCGGTTTCGGCTTTTACACCAATTTCAAGTAACTACAGATTTCATCAAGTTCGTGAATATTTATACATAAGAAAGTAATTAAAGAAAGGTTGGGTTTAAATTACCCATCTGATGTTTCAAAACAAGTTGGGAAAATACCTGGAATCTACCTGATGAGTCAATCTAATTTATCATCTAATAGGGGTTCATACAATCGGTGGGTCCAACTTTGTTATCAAAATTCACAAATTCAGAAGTGGAGAGCTACATAATTCTAACTGGTCATTGAGGGTATCAAAATTTGGGTTTTTATTCAATTTGTTTATTTCCAAGGCTTCCAACAAGTTCATTTCTCTTCCTTTATTGCACGTATGAAGGATTTTCATGTTATTTTCATTTATTGTATGGTTCGTTTCTTGCAATTGTCTATATATAGCTCATTTTTTTATAGACTGGAATGTGGTGATTGTACAGCAGCTTATTCAGGACAAACGGGAAGAAATTTTGAAATAAGGTACCGTGAACATGTGTTATCAGATAAAAAATCAGCTATATATAGACATTTGCAAGAAACGAATCATACAATAAATAAAAATAACATGAAAATCCTTCATACGTGCAATAAAGGAAGAGAAATGAACTTGTTGGAAGCCTTGGAAATAAACAAATTGAATAAAAGCCCCAATGTTGATACCCTCAATGACCAGTTAGAAGTATGTAGCTCTCCACTTCTGAATTTGTGACTTTTGATAACAAAGTTGGACCCACCGATTGTATGAACCCCTATTAGATAAATTAGATTGACTCATCAGGTAGATTCCAGGTATTTTCCCAACTTGTTTTGAAACATCAGTTAGGTAATTTAAACCCAACCTTTCTTTAATTATTTTCTTATGTATAAATATTCACGAACTTGATGAAATCTGTAGTTACTTGAAAATGGTGTAAAAGCCGAAACCGGTCGTAATAAAGTAGTAAAGTGTTAGTGGAAACTGGACAAAAGTTATATTTTTTGTTCCTTTTCTTATTTCATCATGAATTTCCACAAAATAAATAGATCATCAATCAAACAAGATAAGCAATAACTCACCCATAACTAACAAAGCACTGTTCTCCTTTTGGAATGGTTGCAAGTGCTCTAACCACCATCAACGTACCATGGTAGAAAAACTCACAGTTCGGAACACAAGAATGGTTGAAAAGACTTGTGAAGCAATATATGGCAGTGCCAACTTTCTTAGAGAGAACATTGTGGTGACCAATATATCTGATTTTCTTTATTTGAAATGTATTGGCTTCTTCAATCATGTATGTTTTATAGAGATATTCCTTAATTATCTTCGAATCCACATCATATTTCAAGTTGAATTCAGGATTGCTCCGAAGACAGTGGTAAGCTATGCAAGCAACTACTGCTGGTATGGCAAGGCTGACAAAGTCTCTTTTGTCTTCACATTCGTCTCTAGAGCTAGGACTGCTTTGAAAGAATCTGATCTGTAAATGCCGCCTGTTTCAACAGCAGCCTTATTTTGAAGTTCATCTAAACCTTTCAAAGTCATTCGGATAGGGAAAAATCCAAGAGACTGGAAAAAAGGTGGAAAATCACATTGACATTTGTGACAACCACTTTGTGCTTTATTCAAACAGTCCTCCCCACAATACAATGCGTTGGTGCACTTATCACAAGGTATTAGATTATAACAGAGGTCCAGGCATTGGTGACAGTGTAGATATTTACTTTCAATATGAATATCATGAATAAATGAGTCTTCTACGCTTATAACATCGCCTGCTTTTATATTTTCAGTAGCTACAATATGGCGTCCGTATTTCGGGTTGTGTTGTATTTCAATGGAAGCAGATGCATTTGGAATGAGTGGATTGGTTTTTGTTATAGGGGGAGCGGGATTGTAATAAATAATGGGACTTTGATTCCCTTTCAGTTCTTCAGCTTTTTCTTTGCGAATCATTAGATTCATTCTAGTTTTGTCTGGTATATCATAGGTAAGAGCTCGTTCAATATCCTGAAGCAAAACAAGAATTATTAATATTCATTTGTAAAATAAACAGAATTTTTAGACAACATAAAATTTTCAAACCACTTCTTTGAGTACGATAACAAAGATAAGCCACCCCAAAAATCCTCTGCATAATCCACCAAATATCTATTATATGAAATAACAGGAATTGTCCCCATAGCTCAACGTTTACATGACCTTTCTAGAAAGTTCGCACAAAGAGAATACAAACTGGAGATCCTGAACCCATTCTGTACAAATAAGAACCAAGAAAGAAGACCCCACAGAAAACACCCACTCAATACCATCTGGGAACACAGTCAACAATTAGGAGGAAAAATCATAGAAATATATATCATATACTTACTCTAGAATGCTAATCCCGCCAATTTTCACGGCGAAAAGAATGCCGCGTATGCGACCCGTTTACGATGTGCGCATGCTTGTCATCAGTGTAGTTTGGGTAGATCGTTGCCAAGTTTGAAAATAATTTGGTGTTCCAATTCAGAGTTTTTTGTCATGAGGCAATAAAACACATTTCTTTTGAAAGAGGGAAATTTGACAGCGCATTTAGGACTTTTTAAAACCGAAAAGGACCTTTTAGAGATAGATTACTCCGAATTTTAGGCGCGAAAGAAACTTATTTAAAACAATAATGTACCCTATGCTACTGTAATTATAATGACCGTGCAACAGTGCTTTTTGATCAACAGGAAAACTTGTCACGAAGATCTGTCACTCTTGCCAGAGATCAGAGACGGTTTTTAGAATTTCAGATTTTCTCTTGTCGTTTTGTGTGGTGTTTGTTGTCGTTGGTTAATTCTTTCATCATTCGTGAATTTTCATTTAATCTTGTTCATTTGAAGACAATTTCTACTGAAGGCGTTTCTTCCTACAAATTAACAATGTTGTGTGGTAATGGATAAATACCTGAAATACATTATTTTTGGTAGATAGTGAAATATTTTATACAGTGTGTCTCACTTTTACCATGCTCACCATGGGTATCTTTTTAATGGTAAGAGATACGAGGTCGGTTAAATGGCACCAAATGTGGAGTTTATCAAGGCCAACTATAATATGAAAAAATATTTTGATAAAATCTATTCGTTTTTGTTTTATACGCAAATAACAGATTTTGATCATTTTCATGTCTCTTGCAAGTGAATTTTGACCCCCTTCTGACTTGAAATTTCACAGATGTTTATAATTCCGGTGACGATGCACTATGGAATTTTTATTGAAATAAAAAATTAAAATGGCGGCTCCTCCAATATGGCGGACGAGATTTGTGAGTATGGTCCGATTCCATTCAAAATTGGTATGTGGTGGTTTTTGAGGTCGGAGATCATATTTTTTTTGTTAAAATGTATAAATCCAAGATGGCGACTTCAAAATTGTTCTTGTTTTTGTATAAATGACGATAACTCCGTTGTTATCAACAAAAAACTATTACTGTGACATCATCTATAAGAGAAAAAAAAAGTTATTCATAACTAATTCATAGTGAGCTATGACCTACATTTGAAAAATAAAAGTTGGTGCTGATATCTCAAATTCTAGAAGAGTTGGTATAAATTTCATATTTTTTTCTAAATCTCAATGAAAAACTGCCATGAGAATGCGAAATTTCTATTCGAATATTTTCATAAATAAAGAAGTTACGGAGGAGACATGAAAATGATCAAAATCTGTTTTTTGCGTATAAAGCAAAAACGAATAGATGTTATCAAAATATTTTTTCACATTATAGTTGGCCTTGATAAACTCCACATTTGGTGTCATTTAACCAACTTCGTATCTCTCACCATTAAAAAGATACCCATGGTGAGCATGGTAAGTGGTACACACTGTATACCTATATGCTTTGCTCAAAATAGCTTAAATATTATTTTAGCTTGACAAAAAAGGAATGATTCTTGGTTATTGTCTTTAAGAAGAGACCCAAGCAGAACATTTCAGTGAGAAAATTGTAATTTGTGGCAGACATTTTCTTTATGAAGATTTATGTGAAAACGGCATAATAATAATAATTTGAAACCTATTGCAGTACCAATACTGTGCCTGCGTAAGCATGCATGGCGAGTGATACAACTTTCTGCAAACAAGTTTCGAGTATCAGCCACACCGCTTATATTATGAATTCTACGATAGATTCCAACAAAAAGTACTAAACATACAGAATCGCCTCAGAAAATTAATGTTAGTATGGAAGTGTTTTCTTTGATGATAAGGAAAATGCTTCTGGCCTCACTTTTTTACCCCATTGTGGAAATTGCACTAAGGTAACACAACCAGAGATACTCGTAGAAATATCATGTTAATCTCTTCAAATGATTTAAATTAAATGCAGTTGCATATTTTGACATAAATCGTTCTAGAAAAAAAAACTCGAGCTTCCAGGCATCCAATTTCACAAATCCAATGTGAGTTGAAATTATTTATATTAGCTGAAATAAAATTTCATAGTTTTTTGCACTTTCGATTTATTTTCCATCCCAGTGCTTCCTTGAAATTTGCACCGATGATTTGGGGTCGTTCCGTAGTTTTTTGTTGGGTTCAACTACAGCTGAAAAGTGAATGCGATACCAAAAATCAGTCGCTTCAGAGCGATAAATAATAATAATAACCGTACTCTACTTTCTGATGGCCTTTGCTGAATATTTGTAATCATAAATATGTGAAAAGATGTATTCAAATCGGCTAAATACAGGTAGCAGGTATAAGTACAATGAGGTTTCCAACCTTATTCTCCGAGATTCAGAATTAACATTTGTTAATCTTCACAAGTACCATATAACGTTTTACTAAAACCGGGCCTGTTACAAAAATCACTAATGACGCACATGCGCATTGCGGACTATTCTGCACTTTTTACAACACTTTTGACATGGGGATTAGCATTCTAGAGTAAGTATATAACATATATTTCTATGGGAAAAAGTGACAAATATCAAATATCCTATAGTTTTTTTTTGTTCATATATACAGTGCATTCCATTTAAAACGAGCCACCCTGAATAACTTTTGGCACAATGATTTTCAGGAAAGTATGACTGCGAGACTCCACACGATTCAGAAGGTTAAAGTCTCTGTCGCACTCATTGGGTATATGAAAGAAGTTTTTTGGCCATGTCTCCGCAGCCATTTGACATAATCCCATCAAACTTGGTATCACTGGATTTGTAATGACGATCCCTAACCAAATATGGACAAATATACTGGGTGTCCCATTTAAAAATATCACCAAAGTCGCTTTTCCTCAAATGCGGATAACCCTATATATTTTGGGTGAGGTTCAAAAATTTGCCCATCGGAAAAGAAAATCGACCTGTCCGGGGATTTTTTCGATATATCTTTATATTCAGAAATAATGAATAATTTAGCGTCGCACTGTATATTCAATACAATGCATGTAACTAATAATTATATAAACAACCTTGTAAATCATTGTAAGAGGCTGAAGGACCTTGGTCGATCGCCTATTGGGTGTTCCATTAAAGAACATCAATTATTATTATTCAAATGGTAACGTCCAGCATGAACTTATTAAGCTTTCTCATAAGAATATTGGTTTAAAAAAATCAACTACATAAATTTTAAGTAACTTTTACCTTCAAACACTCCCTATAATACTTTCTTGCGAAAAGTACAGCTGATCTGTTGCCGTAAGCTAAAGCCAAACTTTCACTGTCATTTTCAGCAAATGTTATACTTTTTGTATACATTTCGAAAGCATCACGATAGTTTCTCGTATTAAAATATTCATTACCAGATATTCTGTACTTGTTCGAAGATTCATTTGACTTAGGAACTGGCGAAGCACAAATTATTTCCTTATACTTGCTCATATTTTTCAGGCTATCATAAGCACAATCAACTCTTTCGGAATATTCAAGAGAAATGAAACTGTCTTTCTTGCTTCCCAAATTTGAATCTTTCACCATCAAACACAATATTACTTTTTCCATAGATAATTCCATGTTCTGACTTCGCTTGTACTTGATTCTTGATTTTTCCACGTGCTGATTCCTTCTGCACCTTCAAAAATAGAGAAACACGAACTAATTTAAAATATCAAAAATTAAATTAATAGCCACAAAAACAAATTTCCGACCTTAGTGATCAGGGGAATCACAATTTTAACTGAGACGCCGTGGGCGTGGGCCGTGGGCAGTGTTGCCACTCCAGATTTTTTTGGTACCAAAGCCGCTTTCCAATGGACGATTCCAGTACCCCTGTTCAGTGTTGCCACAAATGATTTTCTGGTGGAAACCTCTGACATTTTCCAAGCCTTTTCTGACGTGACTCAGGGTTGGAATGGATACAATTTTTAATTAGAAAGATTCCTGAATATTCCCGGATATGTGAATCAAAGCACTAATGATGATATTGTTAAAAATAAAAAAATCTAGGGAATTTCACGCTAGTACGTTTTTCTATATGACAGATAAAATTCCCTAGGATATTTTTATTTTGTCTATTTCATCAACGTTACTTCGAATTATGTATACGGAAACACTCATGATTCTTTATAATTGAAAATTGTATCCGTTTCAACCCTGAACCGTATCAGAAAAGGTCTAAAAATGTCAGAGGTTTCCACCAGAAAATCATTTGTGGTAACACTGAACAGGGGTACTGGAATCGTCCATTGACCCAGTGGGTAAATCCGAGTAACTCCGAGGAGCTCTTGAAATGATCTCACAGACTACGAAAGAACGTGTTTCTATTAAATAATATGTATTTCTGTCAATTGAACTGATACTGAAGTGATCACAGGGGTACTTCAGGGGTAACAAACTCTTAATTGGAAAGCGCCTCAGGGGTAACAAGCTCTGCAGGCAATCTGGAAAACTTCAAGTCTTTTAATTGACATTTGGCAATGTGAGCTTATTCAAGAATTCAAATATTGATGTTTGTCATTGTAACACACATTGGTGTTTATGTGCATTCTATTGATGGCACAGTCCATGTCATCTGAATACTACAACTGAATGAATCATACGTGGCCATAGCACCTAATCTGTGGCCATAGTATCTGCGAGACACCAGTCTCATCAAATTTCTCAACTAATAAGCTGGTTTCAAAATAACCGTTTCTGTCATACACGAGATTCTAATCTGGAATCAAACAAGTTAAATTCATCTGAACATGACAATTTATCATTGCTTGACTGGAAACAAGAATTAGTTGAGGTTATGACTGATTACTTTTCTATTAAAGGCTTATTCATACCCTTGCTAATAAACGCAAATTCTTTGCTAATCGAAACATACGGCGAAAAAATTGCGGTGAAAGATGAATCAGTACTGCAGGAACTAATAACGAACACCAAATACTGAAAAATAAATTCATCATTCACTGCAATTTTTCCGCCGTACGAGTCAAATCACAAAAACATGCGAAGGTTCGCAAGGGAATGAACGAGCCTTAAGTTGTCTTTTTACCCAATAGTTTTCGCATTCCTATTTCTTAACTAATTTTTTAACTGCCTTACAGCCCAACCCCCATATTTATAACTCATTTTACCCATAAAAACTCTAAAAAACAACGAAAATAAATCAAAATACTAGTAAACACAATAACTGTCATATGAATAACACAGGCTGTCAAAAACGAAAGGACTGCAACTACATCAGCGCCGCTATGTGGGAGCAATTTCGTACATCCCTGCCGTTGGAAAGCGCCTCAGGGTCCAGGAGACGGAAAGTTCTGAATATAAATAGATCCAAGAAATACCGACTAGATGGCTATTCAGTAAATGGTCGTTAGAATACGAAATCGTTACGCTAACGACAAAAATCTTAACGCAAGATTTTTGCATATTAATGAACATTTTCAAATCACCTATAATGAAATAATGATTGTTTTCATCCAGTATTCACTATGACCACATTAAAACCTAACAAAGAATCAGCAGGGTCTCAAGTCGACTAGGAGCCAATTTGAGGCACTTCTCAACGAAATGAGAACTAAAATAAGCCCTTTGGGAAAAATTAATTTTATGTATTAGATTCACACATTCTAAAATATGAATGAGAGCAACCAGCGAAGTGGTCGAGGTGTTAGAGCGTTTGGCTTCCACCCAGACGGTCCGTTCGATCCCCGGTCGTGTGTCACTGAGCTGAAGTGGTTCGGATTCCACTTTTATTTAAACTGTAGGTCCCGGATCTCCCTTGCTCGCACAAGCTCTGCTTTTGAGGGGTTTTCTCCGAAAACCTGGGAGTTTCGTAAAAACAAAAAAAATACTACGTCCTGACCTTTCCCTACGTCCCTACGTCCTGACCTTTCCAAACAAACCCCATAAGAAAATTATTGAATTGATGATTTTGCATAATTCCGTTGGGAATAAGGATAATCGATATTATTTTCAATAAAGACTCCGTTAAAACCTTTAGCGAAAAAAATTTTTTCAATGTTGTTTCACCCACTTTCACGTCAGCAAAAATAAACACGCTAGAGGGCCCTGCAGTGATGTAAAGGGATGGAAGCGGGGATAGTAGTAATCTGTGATACTATACCAAAGAGACTAAACTAACAAGGAGGGTTTAATAAGCTCTAGCCAATCAGAATCTTGTAGCATCAACGCGACATAGTGATGTATTTGGATATGAGTACGAGTCGAACTCAAACCAAGAAACAAAACTCAGCGTAACTCTCATACAAATAGACTAAACTAACAAGGGGGGTTTAATAAGCTCTAGCCAATGAGAATCTTGTAGCATCAACGCGTCATAGTGACGTACTTGGATATGAGTACAGAGTCGAACTCGAACCAAGCAACAAAACTGTCAGCAGTAACTCTCATATACCAAGAGCTAGTCCGTCACTGTCCATAGGGAACGGCGGCCATGACACGTCCAACTACGTCGCAAATGTTCTTTCATCTCTTTCTATCAGTGTCCCCATTGTCTTATGGGGATTAGACTCTCCTGTTAAATAATGTTTAGTCTCCTTGACTCTCATATACCAAGAGCTAATCCGTCACTGTCTATAGAGAACGGCGGCCATGACACGTCCAATTACGTCACAAATGTTCTTTCATCTCTTTCTATCAGTGTCTCCATTGTCTTATGGGGATTAGACTCTCCCGTTAAATAATGTTTAGTCTCCTTGATTCTATACCAGCTAACAATAGCTGCTTTCCATTTAACGTATGACCATGCGTTCCATTTAGTGGTGCTTCAAGTCGCTAACAATTTTGAATGGTTATTCTGTCTACGTGAGGTTGGCTAGTAATTCTTGCATTTTTAACTCAGTTTGCCTTCTTGTCGGTCATTTAAACTTACCACCATTACAGTGACCAATCATAGAGCGTGCCTTGCACTTTATTGTCGTCTTTGTTATTTCCGTCAACCGGCTGCACCCTTACGACCGACCCTCAGAAGTTTTTGAGAGACTTGTGCGAGCTAAGGAAGACGAAGCCCCTATCTTTCAACATGTGACGCCTTTGGTAAATAATTACTTCAGGTGTGTTGTGACTGAAAAAGTCAAATGAGAGCGAAGTGTCGAAAGTTTAACGCTTGCCCATTTCGAGACTGGAAGAGTTGGTGTCTCACAATTAACTTACCGACCTGTAGGAACAGCTGGAATTCCCTTGCATACAGAATTTGACATAAAAATAAACCAATAACAAAGAATGGTATGCTTGATTAAAAAAAAAAACTCAAATATATGAAAATTAAATTCATGATAGGTACTTAGATTTTATGGATGAAAATATTACATGCATGCTCGATTGATGACCTATATTTATTTTTTGCATATTCATATGAAGAAATACAGAATGGAGAAAATAACTTTTGTCTAATTTTCCACTGATACTTCATTTATTATGACCGGTTTCGGCTTTTAGATCATTCTCCAAGTAACTGTTATCATATACAACATCTGAAAGTCTGAGCACAAAATTCGCATAAAAATTGATTGACAAATAGTACCAACCTGCCATATGTATTTAAAATTACGGGCACCACTATGACGTCATATCCCGTTACGTTCCACAAGTGACGTCACATATATGTGCTGCAAGAGTAGCACTGTATGTCGTAACCGGGCTTTTGTATGTTTGGCATATTTTAATTCTTCAATGTGCGACTAAAAACCGACAAAGAGGCGGATACGCCTCTTTGTATATTTGCGTGTCTGCAAATATAGACAAATAAATCATCCTCCACATTTTTTCGGCAAATAAAATAAACGCCAAGTGAAAGGCCACCTTTACAATCTATCAAGTAGTTATTAATGTTGCCAAGAGGTGCATTTCATTTTCAAACATTTCAGAAACTTAAAACTAGGTATAGGTGTAGTTCCCATAACTGACAAAATTAATCAGATTTGATATTTATTCACTTGTACAGATCTCTGTTACCCACTTACAGTAGTGGCTTGTTGTAGATTTTAGGTTTGTGATTACCAATGTAACACTAGTAGCCACATACATAACATTTGTAACGAAAGACACGAGAACAGAGGTGTATACATATATTTCTGCCGAGTAAAACAATTTTCTTTATTTCATATCAAAAGTTTTATTTCGACACATCAGTAATATATTTTCATATGAAAAACTGAGATTAAAACATACATAAAACTAAAATAGGTATTAAATAAAAAAACTTACTTGCTAAAAACTTAATGAAATTCGTTCATGAATGAAAAAGTAACTTTAAGTCCATTAGTATAGCTAACAAAAAGATTAAATATACTTCAAACAAATAAATAAAAATATAACCTGTACCTACTAACAAGCACAATGAACATTGGGGGGATTGAACAACAAGATATTCAGATAAATTGTTCCATTTCTCTACTCAAGCTTCCAAGTATATGAACATATTAAAGGCAACACAAAAATATGAAACAAAACACTTCCTGCACTCAAAAAAAAGGTAAGAAACGAAATAAATTCCCATATTATACTTCATTTAAACAAACATTACACAAAAGAGTATACTGAATATAAGAGTAATCAAAGTATTCAGATGCGCTTAAAGCTTGTGCAAAATTTTCTTTGAAAGTGTAAATAAAAGCCAATTTTGTTATCTTGAAAATAAAACTCTGAGAAAACTGAAACAATTTATATGTCAAACATCATTAAATTTTAAAACTTCAAATCTACACACCCTTCTATGCTGTAAATTTCTAACAGCATCTTCTGTATTATAAAATAATTTTGACAAGGCTCGCAATTCTCCATTTCCTCAAGGAGATGCAATCCTTCAACTAACAGTTCCTCCAGGAGCTTTCTATTGCCATCGCTTTTCTCGAAATTATTTGACATCATTTTTTCTTTAAATGACCGAGGTAACTTTTTGCCCCTTGGTAGTTCAGAGAAGACTGGCCATCTGTTCACACACGCTTGACAGTCGCAGTCAAAAAGATACTGGGTTTTTATTAACTGATGTCGTTGTTGATAGTCTGTTGTAGTGAATCTCGCCCTAAAATGACAACGATCAGTTTTCAATATAGTCAAATAAACAGGAAACAATTCTCTTTCAACATTCACTATCAGTATCGTAAACCCCACAATGATACGTATACCTATACAAATTAATAATAGAGTCTATAAAGTAACTCTAATAACTTTTGAACAGATACATTTTTTTTATTCGATGGTAGTTCATAAACTGCTCTAACCATTTCAGGATCGACCTTGACAGAAAGTTCTTAGATATATGAGTATAAATAGTATATTGTGTATCTAGTTGTAAAAGCAATACATTCCCGGACGACAATGTAAAATGTTGGCCAAGGCGTTAAAGCCGAGGCCAACAAGCATTGAAGTCTGGGAATGTGCTTTTACTACGAGGTACACATACTATTTTTTCTGAAATCGCAATCAGCATTATCAAAAACTAAGGAATTCTACATATTGTTTGCGTGAATTCAATAACTGTCTAAAATAACTGTCTAAAATATAAACAAGCCGGCAAAAATTTTCCCGTATCGTTTTCGATACGGGAAAGTACTTTTTCGGCAACCATCCGGGAAGTGTTCATTTCCCGGACACTTTTTCTTTGGGAAAGTAGCACTTCCCGGCCTAGTCCGGGAAGTACGTGTTTCCCGGACTAGGCCGGGAAGTGCTCGAATTTTAATACAAATATTAATATAAATAAGAATTAGAATGTTTCTGTTGGTACCTATCTTCTGTTCGAATTTCAATATACAGTGCGGCTTTTTTTAGCCCCCCCTGTTAACTTTTGAACGGTTCGACGTACAAACATGAATAAAAAACCGTTTGGAGGGTTTCACCGATACTACTTTTTGAAACAAAAAATATGGTGATTGCTCGACAGGGGGCGCGGGGGGCACATCAATTCAAAATTTTTAAACGGTATGGGGGTCGAGTGTCACATCGTTGAAAAGAGAATTCAATTCTCTCTACAACCATCTAATTTTTTTTTAATTTCGTTAATATTTTTTTGCAATTCAAATTCGAAATATCAAATATAAATGCGGATCTGAAAACTAGTCATAGCTTGATAAATTTGAACGGTTTGTTGTGGAATAATGAAACCAAAAACATTGCGAAGGGTATTATCGTTACTACTTTTTGAGAGAAGAAATATTGCAATTACACTACAGATGGCGCTGGGGGCACATCAACAAAAAAAATTTGATAGGCATAAAAATCGAAATTGGGAAAAAATTCCTTAACTAAATTCAAAAATATTTAGATGGTTGTAAAGAGAATTGAATTCTCTTTTCAACGATGTGACACTCGAGCCCCCATGCCATTTAAAAATTTTGAGTTGATGTGTCTCCCCGCGTCCCCTGTGGAGCAATCACCATATTTTTTGTTTCAAAAAGTAGTAGTAGTGAAACCCTCCAAACTGTTTTTTTTTTTTCATGTTTGTACGTTGAACCGTTCAAAAGTTGACAGGGGGGGGGGCTAAAAAAAGCCGCACTGTTTAATACAAATAAGAACTGAAATGTTCGAAATATTCATATTTGGAATCGTTTCATCCGGTTAACAGAATGGTGAAAGTCGACCCCTCTTCGTCTCTTAGACTAAATGCGTCTCATTGATTTGTTATTCTACATGATTGCCGAAAAAATAGTGTACGCAACACGTCCGAAAACAGTTTTTTTGGACTCGTAGACTTCCAGGACTCGCTAACGCTCGTCCTAGAATATGGTCTACTCGTCCAAAAAAACAGTATTTTCCGGACTTGTTACGTAAATTACTATTCCCGTACCGATTAGGTCCGAAAACGGTCCGGGAAAGTTCGTTGCTTAGCAACGGACTAAAATACTAGATTAGCGTATTTTGAGACCTGAAGTTGCTCCGAGAAAGTGGGCATTCTTGAACGATTTCAGAAAAAATGTTATAATTTAACTGAGGAGTTGATGTATGCATGGTTATAAAGAATTCAGAAAACTTGTACACAAATCCCGAATAAAGAAAAACTATTATATTATAATAGCTATTTGTGATACAAGTTCGTAAAGTAGGACTTCAACAAACACGCGAGTAGAAAAAAGCCCTTTAAGAAAGTGTTTCATGCAAAGTTTTTTCTTCGACAGTTATTATATTGCTAAATTGTAGCAATTATATCATCCATTTGAATGTTTAATGATATGAATTGTCGTCGTATTATCAAATAAAGACTTCCGAGTTATATTTGACGCAAAATACTGTATTTTTCAAAAATGCATAAATGTAGGAACAGTGTGTAAAAAATTACTTTAAGCACAGTTGATGATTTTACGCATAGGTGATTTTTTAGGCACTTGTGCGAAAAAGTATTACTTTACGCACTGTCAGCATTGTGAATCTTTAGCCAATACTCTGAGTACCAAATGTTTTCAACTCAAATCAATTCTAGACATATGCGGGCTCCTACTCTTCTACTTCGGTCTAGAATGTCATATGGAATTACCATCTGGGGAAACACACCTTCGGTTCATGTTTTTATGGTGCCTAAAAGGATTGTACGATGTTTAGCTAATGCTCCAAATGGTACCTCATGCCGCGAATTAACAATATGGGATTCTTCCTCTATGTGGACTATATATACTGGATCTTTTGTCATATATACAAAGGCGTCGCGAAATTTTCGTTAAGAATTATTCAATCCATGTTCACCATACAAGATCAAAAAACAGCTTTCACATACCGAACGTTCGCCTAACAATGTCCCAAAAATCATCCGACATATTAGGACTCAGACTATACAATGCCCTTCCTGATGACTATAAATTATTGGATAGCCAACATAAATTCAAGAAAAGAACAAAATTACTTCTCCTTCACCTCTGCCCCTATGATATAAATGAGTTTTATGACAATTTTCGATAATCTCGAACTTGGTTTGTCTTTATCTTTTATGTTGTACGTGTATTATATATATTTGTTTTTCCTGACTTGTCTGATAGCTTCGGATAATGGCTTCGGACCCTTTTTTTAGGCGGCTCATCTGAGAACTGCTCACCCTGTTACTAATGCTCACCAATCCTCACCCTTGATTCCTGGTATGGCAGAGCTGTTCCAAAGCATTTTAGTTCTCGTAAGCACTGTGCTCCCGAGTACTTTTTGGATTCAGTGCTCAGTGCTTAATGCTTCGAGCATTTTACGAAAAGGCTTAGTGCTTAGTAATCCCGAAAAGTGCTCCCGAGCACCGCAGTGCTCTAAGCCTTTTCTCAGCTATGGATCTATGAATGTTGTTGAAAATATAAAATGCGGTCAGCGTCAC
Source organism: Chrysolina oricalcia (assembly GCA_944452925.2). NCBI lineage: Eukaryota > Metazoa > Arthropoda > Insecta > Coleoptera > Chrysomelidae > Chrysolina > Chrysolina oricalcia. Next base: position 14,148,005 of record OX101828.2, read on the forward strand.
CCCCACCCCCAAGAACTACTGATTGCGTCCTTATATTATGCACACATTCTAGGTTCGAGGGCTCAGTCTTGACATAAATGTAGTTAAAAGTGTTTATAGCGTTCGGAGTGAATTTAGTGCAGAGTTAGGCGAGTTCTAGTAAATTATATTTAATGGTTGCAATTGCAAACGATGATTTCATATTTAGGAATCTTTAGAACAGTTGTAGACTGGACCAGACAAGTAGTCAAAGTGACTGTACATCGAAAATATTCCTAACCCAGTTACGGTAATAAGCAATTCTGAAATAAGGATATCAACGACATTAAGCCGGCTGATAGAAATGGGTCAATTAGGGTTAGTAAGAATGTACCAAATCCAGATACGGTAATTAAGGCACAAGACTACCTAAGTTAGAATAAATACAATCTCCGCAGACGGAATCTCCAGTCATCTGAGCTTATTCATGATGTATAAGCCTCTGAAGAAGCTAGCCACTCGCGCTAGCGAAACGTTAGGAAGAAATTCCAAAAAACGACGGCCTTCAAACCCGAGTGAAAATTGTGACACTGAAAACTTCGGTCGCGAAAGCCTTAACCATTTAGTCTGAAGTTGTGCCAATTCCCAACCAAAAGATTCTGCAGTCGCAAAGGCTTTATAGAGAATGTGATACCCAGACATGGAGTTTCGCTGGATTAAGATTCTAATAAATGGTGAAACGATGAACATTTTAGGCGTGAAGAAAACTCGTCCACCAGCTCTACATCTCCAATCAGACGGAATGATTTAACGACATATAGGGACTATCTGACGATGTTCGTCGCTGAGAGATTGGGGTGAGTTGGTGACACTAATTCTTCTAACCTAATCTCAATATGAGTCCGGATATACCTCATCGATGTCAAACACTGGGCGAGGCAGTAAACTCTCACGCGATCTGCTGTTTGGATTGCCACCCAGACAGGCGGAGGGATACATTTCTCCCAGAATACCTCGAAAAATTACGTGAAAGTGCAATCAATGTTGCACTGTTTTTATGGGTCTTTCTACTGAAATAAAACAAAAGCAAGTATTGACTCATTTCCTTCAATTGCCGACCAAAAAAATCTCAATTTTCGATATCAAATCAATGTCAACATATTCAACAAGTTCCTTCTGAGTTCACCTACCAAATTTGAGTTTTCCAAGTGGAATACACGAAATTGAACGCCCACCTTAACGGTATCGCCCTTTTGAAAAGTGCTTAGTGCTCGCTAAATCTTTTTGAAAGTGCTTAGAATCGCGGGCACTTCATGAAAAAAGTGCTTAGTGCTCGAGACTCCCGAGCACTTTTCAAGAATGCTTAGTACTCGAAGCACTTTTTGTAAGTGCTCGGCACAGCTCTGGATATGGTCAGTTTGCGTTCGCATTTGTATATGTGTTTTATCCTGTGGTACAGGGGTACCATTCTTGACTGTACGCAATATTAACGAATGCTCGCTTCATTACATTCTCATTCTGAGTCATTATGATAGCTAATATGTCTAAAAACCCTGGTGTGTCGACTCGTACCTGCAAAACTGTGAGCTTGATTATGAGAAAACAATTTAAATCGTGATCTGTTTTCCAGATATTCCGCATTTGCGTGTACCGCCACGGTCGGTTTTCCTGTTAGGGTAAATTTACAAGAACAGAAGTTTACAAGTATTGTCGACGAATGAAATGAATGAAGAAACGTAATTATTGGAATTTACTGAATCGCCAATCAGCCATCACAAATCAGTTTCATTTGTTACATTTTCGACTTATTTATATAATGTTTTTACTGAAATGCAATAAACTACAATAATAACCTCGCATTTCATTTAGAAGTATTGAATAAGCTTCATGAAAATTCACCATTAGAACCTGTTAATCTTGTGCTAATATAAGCGGGAATGGCTGGATTCCGTATGAGATATATTCGTGGCATGATTTTCATTAAAATGTTTTCTATTAATACAAGATACTATGTGATAATCTTCATAATATGGTGGTTCTCACTTTCGGTACTGGAATGGATGGATTATTTTTTTCGTCTCTCTGGATTGCCCACAAATGATACAAAAACGGAAAAAATTATTATTGTACAAACTACACAGAAAACTACGAAAACACCCTAGTGTCAAGCACACTTCTCTTTTTATGCAAACTTATTATAATGACTTTTTTCTAATTATAATGACTTTTTGCTTGCTCATTATAATGAGTTTTATCTCATTATAATGACTTTTACATTATTTGCCCTTATATTTTCTTGGTGACGATACGTTGTTGGATTGTAAGAAATATTTTTGTTTGGGTTTAAATAATTTTTTCTACGACAGTGCGTAAACTAAGCACTGTCAGCAGTGCGTAAAGTAATACTTTTTCGCACAAGTGCGTAAAAAATCACCTGTGCGTAAAATCATCAACTGTGCGTAAAGTTATTTTTTACACACTGTTCATACATTTATGCATTTTTGAAAAATACAGTATTTTGCGTCAAATGAAACTCGAAGTCTTCATTTGATAATACGACGACAATTCATATCATTAAACATTCAAATTAGTGATATAATTGCTACAATTTGGCAATATAATAACTGTCGAAGAAAAAACTTTGTATGAAACACTTTCGAAAAGGGCTTTTTTGTACTCGCGTGTTTGTTGACAAACTTCACGCTCATTCAAAAAGTCCTACTTTACGAACTTGTATCATTAATAGCTATTTATCAACAAGTTCATTTATTTATTTAGTTAACAGATTAGGAGTAGATGCCCATATACATTCAAGATCGATATGAAACACGAAACAAAAAAGGGTGGGGGATAATTTTATATGACAATAATATTATGAAAGTCATTATAATGAGAATAAAGTCATAAGGTATGAGTTTCCAAAAAAATAAAGTGTGGGTGACACCATAGTGCTTTCGTAGAAAACGATAAGATATTCACAAATTTTATTTAATCCGACATGTTTTGCCAGCACAGTAGCTCCTTCACTGTCTGATTAAATAAAGTTTGTGGAGATCGAATCGTTTTCTGTGTATTTTATACAATTACTATGGATCTTCATCAAGTAACGGCCGAGTCAATCAGACAAATTAAATTATTATTGAATGAATGGTGAATATATACAGCAGAATGAAGAAACACATTAATAATATTCATCAATACAAGGAATAAATTGCACTATGTAATTTAGATTCCCTCAAAATTATTCACTTTTGAATTGTATTTAAAGTTTGTTGAAATTCCATAAAATTTACACGTCATCAATCACCATATCCCTAGAAAATTGACAGGACTAAAATTACATAAGGGCGCCATCTCTGGAACCGACTAAAGAAGCAGAACACGATTTCATTTGTTTATTTGTCTTCTGAAAAATCTAAACAAAATCGAATCACTCGACACACCAGAGTTTTTACAAGGAGACTATACGTTATTTGACTAGGAGAGTCTAATCCAAAGAGACTAAACTAACAAGGAGGGTTTAATAAGCTCTAGCCAATCAGAATCTTGTAGCATCAACGCGTCATAGTGACGTACTTGGACATGAGTACAGAGTCGAACAAAGCAACAAAACTGTCAGCAGTAACTCTCAAATACCAAGAGCTGGTCCGTCACTGTCTATAGAGAACGGCGGCCATGACATATCCAACTACGTCACAAATGTTCTTTCATCTCTTTCTATTAGTGTCCCCACTGTCTTATGGGGATTAGACTCTCCTGTTAAATAATGATAAGTCTTTTTGAGTCTAATCCCCATAAGACAATGGGGGCACTGGTAGAAAGAGATGAAAGAACATTTGTGACGAAATGTGACGTAGTTGGACATGTCATGGCCGCCATTCTCCATAGACAGTGACAGACTAGCTCTTGGTATATGAGAGTTACATGTGACAGTTTTGTTTCTTAGTTCGAGTTAGACTCTCCTGTTTGCCCTCTATTGGTGGCGCGGTATACTAACCGTGCTGATTTCCCAGCGAAGTGCTAGCGCTACTAATAGGCAAAGAGATTGTACGGATTCTATGCAATGAGTTTGAATGTTTGCATAACGTGTTGCATGTGAAATCCAGGAGTAATTTAAAGGCACTAGCACGTGACTCGGGCCAAAATCTTACAAGTCTCAATGTTTACACATGGACTTATCACGAATTTATTAAAACAGGAAGGGTAATTATACGCATATTAATAACGGAGATATAAAATAAAAGGGAAACGTTGCTTCTGTCTATCTAACAAAACTGGGAAATTAGCAACTTCAGTACCTACCCTACAAATTGATCTTTGAGGCACACCGTTCACTTTAAAAATCTTGATCAACTGAGAGTTGGAACATTAGCCATTCTTCAAACAGACAGGAAGATACAGGCAAGTTACAAAAACACAAAATGCATTGAAAATAACTCATTATTGAATTTTTTACTAAACTATCAGAAAATGCACAAATTTAACACGCAAATAATTCATCTGCTATTTGAAATTCTTCAAGTTAATGAATAATAACATACTTGAAGAAACCATGATGAATCAAGTATTTGGTTATTCTATGAAAAATACCAATTCTCAATGATAATAAATGACTCACCCATAACTAATACAGCACTGTTCTCCTTTTGGAATGGTTGCTAGTGCTCTAACCACCATCAACGTACCATGGTAGAAAAACTCACAGTTCGGAACACAAGAATGGTTGAAAAGACTTGTGAAGCAATATATTGCACTGCCAACTCCCTTAGAGCAAAAACGCTCATGATTGTAATCGTATCTGACTTTCTTTATATTAAATACATTTTCATCAATCAAGGATGTTTTATAGAGATATTCCTTAATTATCTTTGGATCCACATTATATTTCAAGTTGAATTCAGGTCTGCTTCGAAGAGAGTCGTAAGCTATGCAAGCAATTATTGCATGTAGGGCAAGGTCGAGAAAGTCTTTTTTGTCTTCATTCGTATCTAGAGCTAGGACTTCTTTGAAAGAATCTGATCTATAAATCTCGTCTGTTTCAACAGCAGCCTTATTTTGGAGTTCATCTAGACCTTTCAAAGTCATTCGGATAAAGAGACCTCCAAGAAACTGGAGGATACGTGGAAAGTCACACTCATATTGGTGAAAACCACTTTGTGCTTTATTCAAACAATTCTCCCCACAAAACAAAGCTTTGGGGCACTTATCACATGGTATTAGATTATAAGAGAGTTCCAGGCATTGGTGGCAATGTAGATATTTACTTTGAATAAAAATATCATGAACAAATGAGTCTTCTACGCTTATAACATCGCCTGCTTTTATATTTTCACTAGCTACAACTTGGCGACCGTATTTTGGGTTTTGTTTTATTTCAACGGAAGCAGATGCATTTGTAATGAGTGGGTTGATGTTTGTTATAGGAGGAGCTGGATTGTAATAGATAATGGGATTTTGATTCCCTTTCAGTTCGTCAGCTTTGTTTTTACGAATCATCAGCTTAATTCTAGTTTTGTCTGGGATATCGTAGGTAAGAGCTCGTTCAATATCCTGAAGCAAAACAAGAATTATTAATATTTACCTGTACAATACACATAATTTTCAGACACCATATTAGATTCAAATGGAAGTTAATAAATAAATAATTGTACAAACTAGACAGAAAACGATTCGATCTTCAGAAGCTTTATTTAATCACGACACGTTTGGCTAACACAGTAGCTTCTTCAAGTGAAGATACAAGCTAAATGAAGAAATAATGAAAATTACAATGCCTTTGTTGGCTTGGCAAATCTATCTGTGCCTCTGAATATTGGGAGCAAGTTCTCGTGGCGTTTCTAAGCAACACAGTTTTCATGACAGCAAGGTGAAAGTATCTTTTGAAAATTCAGCATTTTGTCGGGATATTGCTACTGAAAATTTCGCATTTTACATTTTATTACCTGTCCTACCGATCTAAAATATTTTCAGCAATGCGACGTTGCTACTTATATCAAAAATTCCTAGCAACTTTATTATTTTAAATAAAACACCCCGTATATTGACACATTTTTAGAATCGCCCTTTTTTAATAATACATTTTTGTTAATAATTCCCTATACCTATCTCTATCGGTTTTCGAGATAAAAATTAATTAGTGATAAATATGGTACAAAACATAGACCTTATTGAACTTAAGTAAATAAGTACTCTCAATTCTTGAAAAGTTGATATTTTGATGGTAGTTTGGTGGACAAACTCGAAGTATTTAATTTACACGGAGAAATCGACTACATATCATACAGGGCCTGCTAAAATTACTATTATTTATGTTATGCATAAAAGTGGTCAAAAGTTCGTTTTTTCAAATGAAACCCCCTGTATATTACTCGATAAATTGAAAGATAAAGAAAAATGCTTTAAGATGACATATCATGTCCCTACAACTAAATCATCAAGTTTTCTTAATAAAGCCGGAAAAATAATATTTTAAAGAATTTAATTTTCGGTAGCCGTGGAAATACCAATCTTATGACAGTTTGGTGACTTTTGTACGTAGTTAATGAATAGTTATAGACGGCGTTTCAAAAATTCTCCTAAAATGAATGCAAATACGAGGCTTGTTTGGTAAGTCCGTGACTTTTTAAATTTCCCGCGCAGTAACTTTAAATGCAACACTGCTGCTGTCAACCACCATCTTTCAATAGACTACTGACAAATTTTGAGCAAGCTGCGACATTTGGTTTGTGTTTGACAGCAATTAGAAGCAGACAACCTCGTGAATTTTAACAAAAATGGAAAAAAGTGAATTTCGTGTGTTGATTAAGCATTATTTTTTGCGTAAAAAAACCATAACTGAAACCAAGGAAAGACTTGATAAATACTATGGGAACTCTGCACCATCAATTTCAATGGTTAAGAAGTGGTTTACTGAGTTCCGTTGTGGTCGTACCAGCACAAGTGACGCCGTACGTTCAGGTCGCCCAAAAGAGGTCATCACGCCAGAAATCGTCGATAAAATCCATGGAATGATATTGGACGATCGTAGAATAAAAGTACGTGAGGTAGCTGAGGCTGTAGGCATCTCAACTGAGCGAGTACATCACATTTTACATGAATATTTGGACATGAAGAAGCTATCCGCGAGATGGGTGCCGCGATTGCTCACACTCGACCACAAGCGCAACCGTGTGACCACTTCAAAGGAGTGTTTGGCAAAGTTCAATCGCAATCCGGGCGAGTTTTTACGCCGTTATATAACCGTAGACGAAACATGGATCCATCACAATACCCCAGAGACCAAGGAACAATCAAAACAGTGGGTGTCAACTGGTGAACGTGCACCAAAGAAGGCTAAGGTGCGTCTGTCAGCCAACAAGGTTATGGCCACAGTTTTTTGGGATGCACGCGGTGTCATTCATATAGATTACTTAGAGAAGGGTAGAACGATCAACGGCGAATATTATTCAGAGCTTTTAGACAGATTCGATATTGATTTGAGGCAAAAACGACCACATTTAGCGAAAAAAAAAGTGCTGCTTCATCAAGACAATGCACGAGTGCACACGTGTGTAGTCACTATGGCAAAAATTCATAAATTGGGCTACGAACTACTACCCCATCCAGCATATTCTCCAGATTTAGCCCCTTGCGACTATTTTCTTTTCCCAAACCTGAAGAAATGGCTGGGTGGTAAGAGATTTGGGTCGAATGAAGAGGTTATAACCGAAACAAACGCCTATTTTGAGGGCCTTGAGAAAACCTATTATTTGGAAGGAATAAAAAAACTGAAAAAACGCTGGACTAAATGTATTGATCTAAAAGGAGATTATGTTGAAAAATAAAACGCTTATTTGCCAATTTTTTTTTTCTTTATTCAAATAGTCACGGAGTTACCAAACAGCCCTCGTATATTGATTATTCAAACGAAGATCTTATTATAATACACGGAAAATATGATCAAATCTTTGCCAGAACATGCAGAAAATTCAACCAAATGTATCCTGAATTACCACCAATGAACTAGGGGAAGTTTGTAAGATTACAAAATAATTTCCTTAACTATGGCTCAAAATTAAAAGTTCCTCCAACATTACCAAAACCTGTTACTTTAAATGAGGACAATAACGTTTTGGTATATTTTTATTCATATCCAGAAGCTTCCATTCGTATTGCAGAAAAGGATTTGAGTGTGTCATATGCTTCAGTACAACGAATTTTAGAAAATCACGAGATGCGTCCGTATAAATTTACCAAAGTTCAAGCTCTCAAAGCAGAGACTTTGAACGTAGAGCACATTTTTGCAAATCCCTTTTAATACACACATAGGATGATCAAAATTATCATCAAAAATAATTTGGAGCGACAAATCAAAATTTATAGACCGGCCGGTAACGACACATTTCTTGTCTAGTGAGCGTATTCGAAGTTGTAAATTTCAGAAATTTAGCCAGAGAAACAAAGGAGAAAAAGGGGGTGTACCATGAATCTGTGTCACACGGTATAACTTCAGGGCTTTCTACACAAGGGAAAAGTATGCATTTTAATTTCCGTGATCCATATAACACCAAAAATCAGCCTGTGAAAAAGCATACGTTAAATAATCGTTCTTAGATACTACCTTGTTTTTACATGTTCAGTTGTTAATTTCGGGGCCTTCAACACGAGAAAATAGTATGCTTTTTATTTTCCGTGATCCATATAACACCATAAATTAGCATTTGAAAAAACATACGTTAAATAATCGTTCTTAGATACTACACCTTGTTTTTACATGGTTGAAATTAACAACTGAAATTTCGGGGCCTCCCACACGAGAGAAGAGTATGCTTTTTAATTTTCAAGATCCATATAACACCGAAAATCAGCCTGTGAAAATGCATTCATTAAATAATCGTTCTTAGATACTACCTTGTTTTTACATGTTCAGTTGTTAATTTCGGAGCCTTCTACATGAGAGAAGAGTATGCTTTTCACTATATGTGATCCATATGATAACAAAAATCAGCCTGTGAAAAAGCATACGTTAAAAAACCATTTTGAGATACTACCTTTTATATACATGTTCACTAGATAATTTCGGGGCATTCTACACGGGAGAAGAGTATGCTTTTTAATTTTCGGGATCCATATAACACTAAGAATCAGCCTGTGAAAAAACATACGTTAAAAAATCATTTTGAGATACTTTTTTTTACATGTTCAGTTATTAATTTCGAAACCTTCTACACGAGAGCAGAGTATGCTTTTCAATTTTCGTGAGCTATATATAACACCAAAAATGAGCCTGTGAAAAAGCATACGTTAAATAATTGTTCAAAGATAGCCGAAATTTTTGCAACTTTTGAATTCTCTTTTGAATAGTCCTACACGCCAGAACAGTATGCAAATGAATATACTGTCAATGGGCCATATGAACTTTATATTCAACCCGGTTTTAAGTGTTAAATAAGTGTTACGAGTTATTACAAAAAATTTGCATATTAACAAAACAAAAAAATCGTTTTGAGATACCACCTTTTTTTACATGTTCAGGAGATAATTTCGGGGCCTTCTACACGAGAGAAGAGTATGCTTTTTAATTTTTGTTTTTCAGTTCAAACTGTCGGAAAAACCACTTTTAAAAATCGTTCAGATACATAATTTTTTTTTGCAAATTCAAAATTGGTTGGTGCCGCCGCTGCATGCGAGCAGTCTTAAATATTTGGTGAGAACATTTATAAACCTATAATAATCATTATTTTAAAAAAGCATACGTTAAAAAACGTTTCAAGAAATGTGTCGTTACCGGCCGGTCTATTACGAGTGATGGAATTTTTAATTGAATGAATAAGCATTTTTGGGTTGATCGTGTTATCCTCATGTGTCAAATACGGAATACAGTGGTAATATGACATAATATGACAGCTTTATATCTTTTAGAATTAATATTTAAATATTTATTTAGAAGTTGATTTGTTGAAGATGAGCCTCAAAACTGCTCAATGATGTACCAAATAATGGGAGCTCATTGAGAGAATTTGCCAATCTGAGTGTTCGTGAGATGTAGTTATTGAAAGTATAGTTGAACCTGTGGAAAGGTATGTGGAATATTTGAACTTGTCTGTAGTTGACCGAGAAGGTACCAAGAAATTAATTTTCAAAAGGAGATTGGGGCAATCGTGTCTGCCGTTCATAATATTGAAGAGTAGAATAAGATCTCTGTTTTCTGCGGACCACAAGTGGGGATGTTTAGATTGTATTCCAGTAGTGTATATACACAGTGAATACCTGACTTGAAAGCAACGTACCTCTTAGGAAGTTATTTTGAATCCTATCAATTTTCGTTATAAAGGTTGACTGTGTAGTGTGTGGGGACCAGACTGTTGAACAGTGATCAAAATTAGTTCGAACTAAGGAGTAATAGAGAGCTTTTATTGCAGTTATATCATTGAAATCACGAGTTGTTCTCTTGATGAAGCCTAACATTTTCATGGCTTTTTGTACTATATTTGTAATATGGGGATTGAAGCTGAGAGAAGAGTCAAGGATAACACCAAGATCTCTAATTTGGTCAAATGAGTTCAGAAACTGCCTGTTGATGTCATAATTGAATAAAACTGGGTGGTGGGAACGGTAGAAACGCATAATGTGACATTTATCGGAGTTTAAGTCCATGCCATTTGTTGAGCACCGTGTTGAAAGGTTATCTAGATCAGATTGAAGAAGAGCGTCTTCAAAATCATTTATAATTCTGAAGCATTTCAGATCATCAGCAAATAATGGCATTGCTATTTGGAAGACAGGAAGTGATTTCATCAATAAATAAATTGAACAAGAGAGGGCCCAGGTGGGGACCTTGGGGAACTCTCGATATTACTTGGAATTCGTGGAAGTAGGATTTACTCTATCTGCGATCTGTTAAATAAATAGCTGCCTAACCACTGGAGTACTGAGCCATCCAAGCCATAGAGATTAAGTTTATGGATTAGGAGTTCGTGATTCACCCTGTAGAAAGCCTCAGAGAAATCAGTGTAAATAGAGTCAATCTGCTGGCCCTTCTCTAGGGCTTCAGACAGAAAATCAACATATTATGTAATCAGACCCAACTCGGTAGATCTGCCGGAACGAAATCCAAATTGTTGCGTGGATATACCTAATGCTGGAACAGTCGAAAGTGAGAAATTCAGTTATGATATTTTCGAATACTTTAGGGGTAGTGCTGAGTATACTCGTAGATATGGGTCGATAATTCTTTATATCAGATTTCATACCAGACTTGTAAATTGGGGTGACATAGTTTCCAATATTCAGAAAATTCACCATAAAGAGACTTGTTGAAAATATGGAAAAGTGGTCGGGATAGTATGAAACAACATTTCTTCAAAAGAACTGGTGGAATGCCATCAGGTCCTGGTCCCTTATTGATATCTAGCTTAGATAATTCATTATAAATTGTTGATATTTGGATATGATAAGACATTACATTAGACATTATGGGTTGTTTTAAAAGAAAGGATGTACAGTACTCCAGTGCCTACCAAAGAACTGCGACGGCGAATAGTGCGGTGTACTGAAAATGTGGATCCCCATAAAATTGAAAAGGCAACCACAGTCGCTTACAAAAGCACATTTCAAAATGTTTAGAATGTAATGGTCAACATTTTCAGCATTTATTGTGAAAATGTGATATTTTGTTTACAATTTTGTTATTATTATTCTTCCTATATTATCTGTACTTTCACATGTTATAGAAAAGTAAATCTAGGTTTTTACCTAGAAATACGAGATAAAAAGCTGATTTTTTGGTAAAGTTGTTCCCTGGAAACTTTGAGCCATAGTTAAAGAAATTAATTGGTAATCTTGCAAACTTCCTCTCGTTCATTGGTGTTAATTCAGGATACATTTGGGTAAATTTTCTGTATGTTCTGGCGATGATTTGATCACATTGTCCGTGTATAATAAATAATTTCATAAGAATAATCATTGTTTGCATTCATTTTGGGAGATTGAAATGCCGTCAATGATGATTTAGGTATAGGGACATGATATATGTCACCTCAAAGCATTTTTCTTCATCTTTCAATTTATCGAGTAATATACAGGGGGCTTCATTTGAAAAAACGAACTTTTGACCACTTTTATACACAACGGAAATAATACTAATTTTAGCAGGCCCCAGGCCCTGTATGATATGTAGTAGATTTTGATTGGTGTAATTAAATACTTCGAGTTTGTCCAAACTACGGTAAAGTCACCAGAACCAAAGATAAAAAACGCATTAAAAAAAACAGAGATGGATTCAAACGTGAGCATAAAATGAGCCTAAAATTGTGGTGTGATCAGATTTTTCATAACAATTCGGTTAGCCTTTTGGTACTGCCTGCTCAGTGTATTGATGAGCTAACACAACCTATGATTTCTCCTCCAACTGAAGAGCAAAAAAATATATAATTGGGTAATAGATTAGCCTGAATACAGATAAACTAAAAGCTTCACCAAAAAAAACTATTATATAATTTTGTACACATTTATTACAAATTTGCGTCCCAACCAAAAAAATTTGTATGCCATACTAGTTCATTGTTGTGTTTTTATTGCTTAGTTACCAACTATCTAATGTCGTACTTTATGCCCGTGCGGGCATAAAGTTCACTTTATGGCCCGCGCGGGCATAAAGAGAAATAATTTCAACCATGGAATTCAATATTTTGAAGAGTGGGCTGAGGTAATGAATTTTTGTGTTGCGACATAATAGGAAATCCAACGTGAACTGTAATTCATCAAGTAATAGAATTCTTTACAGTATCCCACACGCTTCTACTGCTCGTCTTTAGTTGCTCATGGACAATATCAACCATAGAAATCAATATTTGGAAGAGTAAGCTGTGTTAATAAATTTGTGTGTTGTGATATGATAGGAATTCCGACGTGAACTGTACTTCATCGAGTATTAGAATTTTTTAAAGTATCCCACACGCTTCTACTGCGTGTCTTTAGTTGCTCATGGACGATATCAACCATGAAAATCAATATTTTGAAGAGTGGACTGTACTTCATCGAGTTTTAGAATTCTTTACAGTATACCAAACGCTTCTACTGCTTGTCTTTAGTTGCTCATGGTCAATATCAACTATGGAAATCAATATTTTGAAGAATGGGCTGTGTTAGTAAATTTTTGTGTTGCATAACGCGGCGCTACGAGTGTTGTACTACCATCTACGACACTCGTACGGTATAGACGAGACACCGGTGTTGCCTTATGTTCCGGGGGATATTGAGTCCGTGGTGGAGAATGAGAGGTGCCGAATCAATTGGAACTACTCATTCCCCACCCTCAGGCAAATACAAGCCAATAAGCCTGATGTTGTCCTCCTCGACCACCAAAGTAGAACGATATTCGTCATGGAGTTTTCCGCTCCAGGCGAAATGAATATCGTTCGAAAAGAGGAGGAAAAACGGACTAAATATCGAGATCTTCTCTTTGAACTCCGCAGGTTGTATCCGGACCATTCTGTCAAAATGGTGGTTCTGATTATAGGAGTCCTTGGTGGAATGATGGACACACTGCTCTCTAACGTAAAGATAATACCGGCTTGCCGCAATATGGCAGAAATCTTAGCAGCACGAATGCAGAAGGCCGTTATCCTTGGTTCGCTCCGTCTACTCAGGGCACACGATGGTATTTGTCTTGAGAAACCTAAAGTTTGTAGACACGTCAATAAAAGTTCATATTAAATCATACATTAAAATACAATAAAAATAGCACAAACATTCTGTTTCACAATTCTTACGTTAGCTTACTTAAAATTTCAGTAAAAAGATAAAGAATTTGAGCAAATGCAATCTACAGTAACCGATAAAATATCAATATAAATATCAAAAGACATCACTTCGGGAGCATCTCTATATTTTGGATAACATGAAAAAAATCATCAATATCATATAGGGGGTTCATAACTAAAATTTGCTTGATTGAGTTTTTGTATTTTTGTAGTGGCATATTGCGTAGTTTGAGTGGCAATATATTAGAGTTTCATACCCATGTATTTCGTCTTGCCTAATCTGTTTGTTTGAAGTATGTCTGTTTTATTTCTGGTGTCATATTGTGTATGTCAGTGTGAGTGAGAAGCTTATTTAAATTTTGTTTAGTGTGCACAAGGTTTTCGTAAGCAATCACACAGAAAAGGGTCATTATTTTGAGTTCTTTGAAAATCGGACGACAGGTTTCGTCAGATTTAGCAGAAAATATACATTCAATGCATTGAATTAAGTTTATGCGCTGTGTGGGGTGTTCAACCCTATGGAAGTCATCATTTTCAACACGTAGGCGTCGATAGATTCTAATCATTTTTAAATAGTTTTGTGGAAAATTTTAGCGATACGCGCAATATTATAGATAATGTAATAGGAATTTTGAGATGTTTGATGGTGTTCAACCCCTTGGGGGCCCTTCATTATGTAATTTTTAACAGTTAGATAGTTTGTACAAAAATTAGAAACAATCATGTGAATAATTCTGGCACCAACCACGTTGGCATCTATATTTATTAAGGAATTTTCTTTCTATAAGGGTTATTTTAACCCCTAGGGGATGAAAATTTGGAATTTTCAATACGTCAATGATTTGTAATAAATGTGTAAGAAATGTTAGCAGCAAGTGGATCATCAAAAATTGCGCATTTTTTCAAAATACAGAATATGTGGTGCAGCTTTACTTGAAAGTTATAGCCCACGCCCATTTCCAGGACAACGGGGATTTAAAAAAAATGTTTGGTTGGGACGCAAATTTGTAATAAATGTGTACAAAATTATGTAATACTTTTTTTTTGAGTGTGCCATAAATGCTGATGTAGCTTTTAGTTCATTGAATAAAGCCTAAAATTTTTGTCCAACTGGATTTGTTCTGAATTGCTTTTTTATGGTTGCATGGGTTCTACTAGCTTAAAGGTAAAGCTAGCAGAACCCAGGATTTTTTTAAAAACGCATTGGCGGCGATTGGTTCAATAATAATAAAATAAGCCTAAAATTATGGTGTAATTAAACTTTTCATAAACATTTGTTTAGAGGTTTGGTTCTCCAGCTTACCGTCAAGCTAACAAAACCCGCGATATCTCCCACAATAATTGAAGATAAAAAAATTCAGGAGTAGGGTAATAAATCAGCCTAAGATTTCGGCCTAAACATTTTTAAAATTCCAAAGTGATTTTGCTAGCTTTACGGGGGTAATTCTTATACCTTATCTACTTAAAAATGAATAAGCTCCTTTTTTTGTTGCTTGTTCAAAGTAAGTCAAAGCTCTGTAATTTTGATCATTCGTTTTTGTGATAAGAAAAACATAGCAAATAGTTCTTGTGATAATGAAGAAGTTACAACGGGTATAACGCTGAATTAATAGATAATAGTATATTACGTAACAAGAGTTGTAAGTAACCCATTACGCACGAAATGAAAAAGTTTACGCACGAAGCCGCGCAGCGGCGAGTGCATCAATTTCATGAGTGCGCAATGGGCTTACAACTCGAGTACTATACTTTTTCTACGCCCATTCATTTTAACGTTATGCTTGTGTCGCCAATCCATACATTTTTTATAGGTAATTTCCTTTCTTTGGATTTTAGCGGTAACAAATTGTGTGGCAGCTTGAGCTTTTTTTAAAATCTTCGGTGGAGTGCTCATAATTTCATCACTTTCACTACTATCAGACATATTCGTAGATAAAGTTGAGAAAATGTATATTTTGTTCAAGAAATTTTCTTCTCAAAACGCACGTGTATGTTATGAGATCTCATTACGTGCATGTTATATTGTTATATGTCTTTTACAAGGAATGTTGACAGTGCGATTTTTGACGTTTACAGACATGGGCGTAGAAAAAATATTTTCCAAGAGCTATTCGCAATGTTTTTTATATCACATAAAAAATAATCAAAATTACAGAGCTTTGACCTACTTTGGACAATCAACAAAAAAGGTAGCTGCATTAGACAAGATATAAGAATTGCAAATATAGAACAGGCAATACGTTGGGAAGGTACAGTTGTTTTCATAAAAATGTCGTACAGCAGTTATAGGCTATTGCGAGTCAGGCTTGTCAATCTTAATTATTAAACTTCTTATCGACTTTGACAAGTAGTGTCAAAATTCAAACTATTTTTGTCAGTACCGCGCTTTTAACATTTTTCTAGTGCAATGCCTCAATTAGTGACGTACCTTGTATGACTTTTTTATGCACACAACTATACATCAAAAACAATAAAGACAACTTCCAAATTCGAAAAATCAAGAGACCTATATAAGTTACGTTGTGGAACTTGCTCTAATAAGGTGTGCCTTTATATTTGCCAAACTGGCAGAACATTCAGAATTCGCACTCATGATTCATGAACATAATAGGTATGAGTTATGTGAACAAGAAAACTAAATCAACATATTCAAGTAATCTTATAGAAGAAAATCACACTTTTGATGAAGAATTTAAAAATTTATAAATAAAATAAAGCGATGCAGCAAGAAAACACAAAGTCGTCTCCACAATTTAATATTACCAACTGGGTATTGTAATGGTGTACGGCAAGTGCTATCAATCAGCTAAACCGTAGTGTTAAAAGGACATGTTTCGAGCCTATATAGGCTCATCATCAGCTTATAATAATTCTACAATAAAGGAAACACAAAATAACTTAATGTAACAAGGTTACATTAAGTTTCACCTTTTTCAATTTTATTCATTTCTGAATTAATTTTTCTAATGCTTCTAACGCAAACTCCCGTTGCGGCAGCAACTCGTTCTTGATCCTTCACAAGAGGAATACTGGTTTCACCTACCATTGCTTCTGCCTGCATAAATTTGATGACATTACTGACAATTTTCCTACTTTGTCCACTCAGAATCTTATTTCTCACTTTACTCTTTGAAGGCATTTTCAAACACAACAAACTACACTATAACCTATCTAATATTTCAAAACTATACACAACACAACCACAACACAAGGATTTCAAATTTCAAATTCAACACAATCAGAATAACGCCACAATAATTTTATTCCACTGACTGTACACTCACGACGTTAACTGCTTGAATAATGCACAGCGATTGAGCTCTTGCCCCACTCCAGGGTCGGGTCTACTGCGCAACCAATTCTCGGAGGCATCCTTACGTTTGTCGACCTGTAGTTCCATCAGTTATTATTACCTTTACGTATTGAATTATCTATATTGATGAAATATAATAGAAGTCTATATGTTTTTATTGATAGCCAGCAAATGTAAAAATCATGGAAACCTCTATATCCGAGTGGAACACGTATTCGAAAAAAAACGTCGCTGCCCATCAGATTCAAATTCTCCTATTAGAAATAAAAGCGTTCTATCAATCATTTTCACTTTTCCCAGATAGTCTGTTTTTTATTCCGACAAAGTAAACCAACAAAATTCACTTAACTATCTGTACCTTTAATTATTAAATTATTATATCTGATGTGATTGTTATCTCTAATCTTCACCCTCTTTTACATTTATTTTGATCTCCACATTCTTACGTTTCACTACTTGTGAAAAATCTTGGCCACTAGTAGAATGTACGCATAAACAAGTTCCTTCAACTTGTCATGCAAATGGTAATAAGTTTCTCAATAATTAATAATTATGAAACTAGTCATAGTAGGAAACTGAATTTTTGGGACAGTGTTGAGGAGAATATGATGAATATATTTAATAATAATAAAGGAATTTCACCGAGTTAATCGTGAATTACAGGGTGATTTCTGTAACGTTGATATTTTGTAATTTTTATCATTGAAAATTTTCATTATCACCCTATATATCCCAACGAAATCATGTTTATACATTTTCAGCTATCTTCGGAGGATGATAATTCACTTGAATATACAGGATATGTACGAAAGAACCGGCCATATATTTCATCAATTTATCAAATCACCCTGTACGAAATGTATGAATTGTGATTAATGATGGAATATGAATAGTATATTGCATGCCAAAATAATTTCATCAATATTTCATTATTACATCGAATTTTCAGATATTACTAAAATGTTTTTATTTTTCACTCTGTACATAATGATATAATCTGCACTACCTGAATGATATTTAGTAATATGAAGGTATGTTGATGATAAGAATGAAACAAAATGCAGTTGGCACTTTCAAATCCCGAGAAAATAATTAATTCAAAATTACTGATTTTTAACTTAAAATCTATCCATCAACGAACTTTGTTATTCTGCATGTTCAATCAGTACATTGAATACTACAATACACTTAAAATTCAGACAATTTCACCAAGAACCATTTTACCTATAAAAAGTGTGGGGTCCTTTGATTAGTACCTACCTAGAAAAAGTATATTTCTTATTAATGATTACAAGGGGGTATATACATTTTTATTTAGCTTTTATATCGACTTGAAGAAGCAACTGTATTGACAAAACATTATTAAAGATTTGTGAAGATCGAATCGTTTTCTGTGCAGTTTGTATCATTACTATGGATCTTCATCAAGTAAAGGCTGATTCAATCAAAAAAATTAATAATATGTATATAAAATAATAGAGTTTACTGCTTCCACCATGAACTTATCCCTTCTCACAAATCTAAAATATAACAATTGGTTTGAAAAAATTAACTAAGTACAAACATTTCTAGTGACTTTCACTTACCTTCAAACACTCCCTATAATACTTTCTTATGAAAAGTACAGCTGATCTGTTGCCGTAAGCTAAAGCCAAGCTTTCACTGCCATTTTCAGCAAATGTTATACTTTTAGTGTACATTTCGAGAGCAGCATCATATTTTTTTGTATTGAAATATTAATTGCCACTTATTCTATATTTGTTAGAGGATTCATTCCACTTAGGAACTGTCGACTTCGAAATAACTTGCTTATAAAAGCTCAAATTTTTCAGGCTATCATGAGCACAGTCAACTCTTTCGGAATATTCAAGATGCACAAAAGTGTCTTTCTTGCTCTCCAATTTTGAATGTATCATCAGGAGAGGTACTATTAGATTGTCTACTGTTAATTCTGTCTGCATCTTCTGATAAAGAGAAACCGTAATTAAAAATATAAAATTAAAGAACAAAGCTCCGAAATTAAGGGAATCACAAATTTAACTAAAATGAAACCACAGAACACCTGTAGGTTGGGTGTTCTATGCTCAAACGCCATTCCACAGAACACCTAACCTACATTAGGTGTACTGTGGCCAAGTGCTGCATTGCCAGGTTTTTACCACAGATTATAAAAACAAGATTGATTACCAACTGTCAAAATATCTCTAGAAATTAAAATATATATCCATAAATGATATATACCAAAACTAGGACATACAACGCATGTAATTTTAATTTTTTTAAATTGAGGGGACTGTTTCTTTGTAAAAATCTAGGGTCGTATCTTGAACGAAACTCTTCCGTTGGAACATGCTTCTTAGTGGTCTTTGAGATAAGTTCCGGATCTATCCGCAGTCACTCAGTGCTACTCCCTGTGACAATAGAAAAGCGGTTGTTATTTTATTCGAGTACAAGGAGACTAAAATTTTACCCAAACTCTTAATTATATGAGCAACATACCCGACGTTGTTTAAAAACATCAATGCCCGGTCATGTTAAAAAAGGGCATTGTTGGATATTTCCGCTTGTACTCGTTCCTAACTTGGCGATCATGTTTGTTTACGTCCGTTTACGATATATTTATCACCTTGTCAAATCAAACCATGGGCGTCGCAGCAAGGTGATCATGGCATAAACCATATTTGATTGGCATTCCGTATCGACCTTTTTAGTGGTATTAAATGAGTAGCCTTTTAATGAATCTGCTTATTTTATCCCGATTTTGAGGCAAAAATACACCATTTATTGATATAGCTTTGAGCCAAAAACTTATAGTTACTATGTAAGTCAACTTTAAAAACGATTACCTATTAATAATTAGGAAATACTTGTTGCAGAGTAGGCATACTAAAAAGTATGTATAAGTATGTTAGCAAACTCAACTATTCATAACCAAATTCAAATCATAAGCCACTAGCTATTATAGACTCAGTCTGATGGGTACTGGATTATCACGTAAGTAATCGGTTCGTCAGAAGTTTTCGATGATCCCAATTGAATAAAATTTTCTAAACATGGAATATCACATATCAACAGGAATAATCTATCTGGAATGTTTTTAGTGGCGTAGCGCTTCCGGTTAAACCGGACGTGGAAACAAACTTCTTTATTGTAAATGGAAAACTGTAAATCATCGCAAGTTTAAAATCTTATCAATGGGTTGAAAATTCCTTTAATCCGTAAATGAAAAGTGATGGACTCCAAAATTGTAACTTACTTTATCATAGAAGGCTATGATTTTCTATATAACACTTTCTCTCAAATACATATAAAAATCACTTCTTCAAAGACTTTTTTGTGTATTGTACTTTTGATTTTTCATGTCCCTCTTAGACAAATGGAAATAAGCACAGTTTGAATAATGAATTTCGAGTTTGGGAAGATGCAGGAATTTTTTTTGAAGAATAACATTTTCCTGGGGAATTCCAAATAGGTATACGCTTTCTTATATGTATAAAAAAATTGCTGGTTACTGTATATCATGGATATACAGGGTGTTTCTTAAGTACGTGTAGAAAATCTAGGAGCGTGTTGTTGACATCAAAATAAGAAGAAAAGTTCCTATAAACATATGTCCACAAGTTATTCGTTTCTGAGATACAGAGTGTCAAAGTTGAATTCTTATTTTTATTTTTTGTGAATAATTTCAAAACAATTTTGCTATTTGGGTAAAGTTTGGTATCTGGGAATATTCATTATTTAGTTTGTGTAAGAAATATATTCTTGGTAGAGGTCACTGCGAGCAACTGTTTTCGAGTTATTGAGATTTGAAATAATCGATGCAAGTTATTTTGAATGACAAGATTTTTTAATTCAAAATAAATTCAATTAGAAATTAGTTTTTGAAAATTAACACAAACTTTGATTAGTCATTGAAATATCATCCCAGATATCAAACTTTACTCGAATATCACAAATATTTTGGCATTTATTCACAAGAAAACAAATATAATAATTAAACTTTGACACCCTGTATCTTAGAAACGATGAATAACTTGCGGACATGTGTTTATTGGAACTTTTTTTCTCATTTCGACGTCACCAATATGCTCTTGAAGTTTCTACACGTACTTAAGAAACACCCTGTATATTATAAGTGAAGATAAAGTATTTTTCGATTTGATTCCGAGAGTTCCAACCTTTGACAGCTATTTAGTGGTAATCCATACTCGTCAGAAAGGATTTCTGGAAGCTCTCAAAATCAAATAGAATGAGTATAGATGTCACAAGTTACTTTTTGTTATATATTATATATCCTTATATTATGATTTCTATGATTTATAGCCTCAAAGAGAAGTGCAAGCCATAGATATGTTTTCCGAGCTCTTCTATTATTCATAAATATTGTGAAGTCTTGTTGGAATGTCTTTCGAGTACTTAACACATAGTTCAGTGATATTTTTTAGTTTGAACTTGTTGGTCATGGAATTTACTTCACTATAACAATATAATAACTTGACAGTTATGTGTGTTTGAGGAATTCGTTATTGTGAAACCAACGATATGGACATATGATATACCAGAAGAAAGTGTTAAAGGTAGCAACTAGAACTATAATCCGTCAGATACAAAAAATTAGACTACTTCAGAAAAGGAATAGAAGAATGCGATCCAAAATTTTAATTTGTTTCAAGCTGGACAGACGATTTACAATAAGCAATAAGTCACTGCTCCACCCTGTGAGCAATCAAGACTACATCAAAATGTTTTTTGGTATGTCTGCAGAGATGTCTTCAGAGATATATGTCGGCCCCTATTTAACTCATAAACTACAATGACTCTCACCTCAATATCAGAAGTAAAATAATAACTACATGAGAATTTCTCGTTTTCCTACCAGGCAGACTTGTAATATCGATCGCTCCCTATGGGCCTAACGCTACACAAGTTGAGACATATTACTTTTTGACAACTCTAAAAAACTTTTTAATTATCTGCCTCAGGATACCAATAATCTAAATTCGGAAAAAACCTTAGGAAAAGAAGTTTAAGAGCTACTAAGGCTTTTACTTCACTTTGGATGAGTATCAATGATACACTTTCAACATAAATTTGATTGTGTGTAATATAGTTTATGTGTAAATTCTTATATGTATTATAATGCATGTATAGCATATATATATATATATATATATATATATATATATATATATATATATATATATATAGAAAAGTTATTGGGTATAACCCTCAAAATATTCTGCAACCGTAGACACGTGTTTCGAGCTTAAGCTCTCATCAGTACGGTAAAATCAAGTGCGAAGATGTACAACACTTGGATGTAAAAATAAAAACAAAGGAAGTCATCAACAGGAAGCCAACCACACATTTGTGGCTTCGGTTAGAAGACCTTGTGCTTACAAGGCAACAACTAACGTCGCCACGGAGGTAGCTATAGCTACCAGCGTGACAATCCTACCCAGGAAAATACAAATAAGGATGGATTTAGCGAGGGGCAGTATATGAAAATATAAGTAGAAAAGTTATTGGGTATAACCCTCAAAATATTCTGCAACCGTAGACACGTGTTTCGAGCTTAAGCTCTCATCAGTACGGTAAAATCAAGTGCGAAGATGTACAACACTTGGATGTAAAAATAAAAACAAAGGAAGTCATCCAAGTGTTGTACATCTTCGCACTTGATTTTACCGTACTGATGAGAGCTTAAGCTCGAAACACGTGTCTACGGTTGCAGAATATTTTGAGGGTTATACCCAATAACTTTTCTACTTATATTTTCATATACTGCCCCTCGCTAAATCCATCCTTATTTGTATTTTCCTGGGTAGGATTGTCACGCTGGTAGCTATAGCTACCTCCGTGGCGACGTTAGTTGTTGCCTTGTAAGCACAAGGTCTTCTAACCGAAGCCACAAATGTGTGGTTGGCTTCCTGTTGATGACTTCCTTTGTTTTTATTTTTACATCCAAGTGTTGTACATCTTCGCACTTGATTTTACCGTACTGATGAGAGCTTAAGCTCGAAACACGTGTCTACGGTTGCAGAATATTTTGAGGGTTATACCCAATAACTTTTCTACTTATATTTTCATATACTGCCCCTCGCTAAATCCATCCTTATTTGTATTTTCCTGGGTAGGATTGTCACGCTGGTAGCTATAGCTACCTCCGTGGCGACGTTAGTTGTTGCCTTGTAAGCACAAGGTCTTCTAACCGAAGCCACAAATGTGTGGTTGGCTTCCTGTTGATGACTTCCTTTGTTTTTATTTTTACATCCAAGTGTTGTACATCTTCGCACTTGATTTTACCGTACTGATGAGAGCTTAAGCTCGAAACACGTGTCTACGGTTGCAGAATATTTTGAGGGTTATACCCAATAACTTTTCTACTTATATTTTCATATACTGCCCCTCGCTAAATCCATCCTTATTTGTATTTTCCTGGGTAGGATTGTCACGCTGGTAGCTATAGCTACCTCCGTGGCGACGTTAGTTGTTGCCTTGTAAGCACAAGGTCTTCTAACCGAAGCCACAAATGTGTGGTTGGCTTCCTGTTGATGACTTCCTTTGTTTTTATTTTTACATCCAAGTGTTGTACATCTTCGCACTTGATTTTACCGTACTGATGAGAGCTTAAGCTCGAAACACGTGTCTACGGTTGCAGAATATTTTGAGGGTTATACCCAATAACTTTTCTACTTATATTTTCATATACTGCCCCTCGCTAAATCCATCCTTATTTATATATATATATATATATATATATATATATATATATATATATATATATATATATATATATATATATATATATATATATATATAGCTTTCTACCATTTGTGCGTCCATACATTCTATATTTACATATGTTTCAGCGTCCCCCACCTTTATGCGTCCGTATACGGACGCTCAAATGTAATCCCTTGTTATCTCGTGTGAAGGAACTACTAGTGACCTCTATGATTTTAATTCAGAACCTCCCTATTTGACAGATTACTGTATGTGGTCGTGAGTTTCACTGTGACTTTGATGGTGTTGCATATTCGCCATCATGTGGACGCTAAAGTATCACACGTTGATCAAAATATATTCACGTGTAGTTCGAGTCATGTCCGTTGAACAGCGCTACAAACGCATACTTATTGTGGACTACGTTATGAGATGCTTCAGCGTCCGAGCACCTGGCAACAACACACCATTTGTATTCTGGTGGTTTACACGTGGTTTCATTTATCGTTGGTTGACTCAGTGGTATAACAATGAATTCACGAGGAAAGAAAATTCTCGAGATGTTAAAGTGTTCTGCAACAGGTAAGTGTTTAAGATTTTCATTAATACTCAAATGAAAGGTCCAGTGATCTTTTTTAATTCGGTATATTGTTTTAAAAAGTAGGTATCCTCGCGCGACCGCTCAGTAATAAGAACTTAATGAAAAGTGAAGATAAAAATGTTTGAAAGCGAATAATGAGATTTTAACGAAAATGTCAACATTTGAGTTCATTTGAGAATAGTTTAGTTCTGTACTCAAGGCGAATGAAGAAAATGGTAATGGTAAAAGTTGTAATTAAACTGTCGAAAAAAAATTTCAAACTTGGAAAATTTTATCAGGATTACTTAGACTCCGTGACTTATGGAATTGTTAGCAAAAGCAGATAGTTAAAAGTGTAAAGAAGCATACGAAATAGTTATTTATGCAACAAGTGCAAAAAGTTTATTGCACTCGACGTTTCATACAATATTTTTTCTACGTTCATGCAAAAACCAAAAAATGTTTCATTCAGGTGGCACTAAACTGAAAAGGAAGACATTGTTTGTTTAAATCTATCTGCTAAAAGTAATTCAAAAATATTTTGTGTAATTCAGTTGATATTTGAAGGAAATAATTTTTTTATTAACAAATTGCATTTTCATGGTGGTTCTTCGGGTAGTAAGGCCGACGTGTTTTCAGAAAAGAACTCGACGTTTCGCCAACACGAGTGGTTAGCATTTTCAAGAGTTATTTTAAAAATTTTCGCTTTCTGTAGTCGCTGTCAAATGCTTGACATTTGTTATACGTTGTCTCAATAAATACCTGTGATTTGACGTTCTTACATCTGATTGGTCCATAGCGTTAGAAGACATCATAGAATCGTTCGTACCGTTATTTTGTGGGTAGGGAGATAATTGAGAATTTTTGAGAACTGGAAGCCAAACCTTGTTCAATTGTAGTCCTTCTTCGGTTCTGTTGAAGTTGCTGTGGTGTTTCTGGATTTCAATTGCTTCCCGGAAGAGTCTTGGGTAATACGCAGATGTTGAAGAGATGACTTGGGTTTCTTCAAATTTCACTCTATGGTTATCGTTGTTGAGAGTATGTTCTGCGACAGCGGATTTCTGTGTGTGCCCTAACCGACAGCAAGCCTTGTGCTCTTTGATTCTTGTTTTATTTAACGGAGCTCCCTACCCACAAAATAACGGTACGAACGATTCTATGATGTCTTCTAACGCTATGGACCAATCAGATGTAAGAACGTCAAATCACAGGTATTTATTGAGACAACGTATAACAAATGTCAAGCATTTGACAGCGACTACAGAAAGCGAAAATTTTTAAAATAACTCTTGAAAATGCTAACCACTCGTGTTGGCGAAACGTCGAGTTCTTTTCTGAAAACACGTCGGCCTTACTACCCGAAGAACCACCATGTAAGTGACGATGGCCGCGAAAGCCTTTCACAATTTATTAAATTGCATTTTCTTGTAATTTCATAGTCCATTATGTAATGAATATGATGAAACATGCAACTATTCAAAACGTAATACAATCTCACAGAAAATGGGCTAAATTTGTCGTCAATTTGAAAGTTTATGCCTGTCATGATGACAGAACGCTATAGTAGATTGATAGATGAGGGCAATAAAATCTTTATTGCACTCAGTGCAATAAAGAACCAGTTTTTCCACCAAATACCTATAGTTCAATAAAGTTTTGTTTTTTGCATGAACGTAGAAAAACATAATTTGTATAGGAAAAAATCAAATAAGAATATTATACACCTTTATGAAATTTTTATTGGATCGTAAATGCCCCCTCTTCTGAATCGGTGGGTTTATAAAATCAAAGTCAAACACTTCATTGGATAGATATAATTGTATTATTGTTATATATCTCAAGATGGCGGCCCTGAACACCATTTTGGTTTTTTATGGAAGTCTTGTGATATTTCACTTTGAACATCTGATTGAGTATTTCTTGTATTTCTAGAATATCACACCGAGATTTGCACCCCACCCAAAATGTATGTTATAGTAGGTAGAGTTCAAGACTGCATTCTAATCGGAAAATTAACCAATATTTATTACAAATACAAGCTTTAATTTAGTTTCACCTGTCCCGGTGTCTGTATCTTGCAAGTTGAATATGACACACTTCTAATCGTCCGATTGATTTGAAATTTGGCAAGTAATCATAATTCCGGTGACAATGCATTATGAAATTTTTGATAAAGGAAAATTCAGAATGGCGTCTTCAATATGGCGGATGTTTTGTGATTATGGTCCAATTCGATTCCGAATTGATATGAGGGGGTTTTGGGGGACGGAGGTTATGCATTTTTTTGTCAAAATTCATGAATTCAATATGGCGGCTCCAATATGGCGGACGATTTTTGTAATTATGATCCGATTCGATTCTAAATTTGTTTGTGAGGGTTTTTGGGGGTCGTATATCATTATTTTAATGTCAAAATTCATGAATTCAATATGGCGGTTCCAAGATGGCGTACGATTTTTGTGATTATGGTCTGATTCGATCCTGAATTGATATGAGGGGGTTTTCGGGGTCGGAGATATTGGAATTTTTCTGTCCAAATTCATAAATTCAATATGGTGGCTCCAATATAGCGGACGATTTTTGTAATTATGGTCCGATTCGATTCTAAATTTGTTTGTGATGGTTTTTTGGGTCGTAGATTATTGTTTTATTGTGAAAATTAATGAATTCAATATGGCGGTTCCAAGATGGCGTACGATTTTTGTGATTATGATCTGATTCGACTCTGAATTGGTTTGTGGGGTATTTGGGGTCGAAAATCATGAATGTTTTGTTAAAATTCATATGATGGTGGACGACTGAATATTTAGCTGCCCTCCTCATTGAAGAGCTAGATAGCTCACAGGAAACGGCCCTTGTAATATTCATCCTTTCTCTGAAATCCATAGATCAATGCGTACTAACTGAAAAACAAAATAAAATGATATAAAAAAAATTAGAAAGACAAGCTTTTATTCGAAAAAGGCAAGCTTTTGAATCTGTAACTCGCATCTAAAGGAATAATTTTTTACTTTTTATGGCATTTGAATAAACGCTTGTCTTTAAAAAGTGGTTTTTATATTATTTTAGAGTATTTGATGTCAGAAATGAGCTTTTTCCACTAATATTTATCAGAATGAGATATTGAAAATTTCTCTCAGTTCAGATTCTGGTAATGCCAATTTTATGGTTCGCATACGTTATCCTACTCCGTCTAAATATTTGTGGGTGATGTCGTACACCTTCTGTATGAGAAATCTCCATGAAAGTTCTATTGGTGTCAGTTCTGGTGATCTAGCTGGTAAGATCCGATATTGGACATCTTATATGGGGATACCTCAAGCCGAAAGTAAAAATAATACCACTAACATTTATATCATATTCACGGAGTAGGATAACGACTGCGTGCTGTAATATTGACATGATCACATTCAAAATTGTGGGGTAGAGAGCTCACAGTAGAATATTTCATTGTAATGAAGAAGGAGAGCTCATGTTGAACATAGTTTACATCGGAGTGCTACGACAAATAATAATAGCAGTCCTCTGAACGTACCGGCTATACCCTTTCGTATAGTCATTATTTATGAGGGAGTATTATTAGTACCAAAATGGTAGGTTTCTTTTTCAACTTACAGTATTTAGCTTCAGTGTAACATGCCCTCGTTTTGTGTCGGCTGCAAATTTTGATATGGTTTTTCAACAAGATCATTGAGATGAGCTATCACAGGACTTCCTTTCCATAAACAAATATTGATATGGCGTTTAGAGACACCATCTTGAGAGACATTTTTCAATTTATAGACTCGAGACCTACCCATAAATACTCAGAGAATGACGACCTTCTGTATGTGATGCCAATGTACGTGAAAAATGAAACTAAATGTAGTCTAGACCTTCGTGAATTCCTTACGGATCATGAATTGAATCAACTCAAAGAAACATTCGATGTTAACGACGCTGAAGGTATGTTTATGTTGTTTATATTTCAAACTGAAATATTCAATTGTATCAGCAAACGTTTTATTGACAAAATCATTTTAGATACACATAGTTCGAAATCCGATGATCCGCTGTTTTCATCGGACACAGATGATGACCCTACATACTATCCATCATCCGATTCAGATCATGATAATGTTAGTAACCTGTTGACTGAACTACGTATCGAATCTCCATCGACTATGGCAGAGGTAAGTTAGTAGCTCCAACGTGTCTCTGGTTCACTGAATTTTCGATTTAACAGTGGCAATAATTTTTTTTTATTGAAATAATGAATTTTTTAGGATTTTTGTGATACACAAACAACTCCAATTTCTCCCTTTTGTAAAATAGTACCGAAAATAGTTATAACTTCTCCGAATGCAATTACTTCTGAGGTATTTATCTACCAAAGTCATTTGGAACATTTCATTATTTAAGATTTTATTTTAAGGAAAGCGAAAATAATCTTGAAGAAAATGTTAGAACTAAGGAAAGCGAAAATAATCTTGAAGAAAATGTTAGAATTTCACTGAAAAATGCGCCAAAACAAATACGGCAGAGAGATTTTTGTTATTTTTGCGAAACTGACGTGTTGAATTTTGCACGTCATATCAAAAGAAATCATTCCCAAGAATTAGAAGTCAGAAGAATATTTTCGTTACCATTACAGTCTGTGGAAAGAAAAAATCTGATTGCATCTTTGCGAAAAAAAGGAAATTTTCTCAAAAATTCTTCTTTTTTATACAAGCCTGTCCATAAAAGCTCAAGAAATCACACTGAAGAAAACTACGTTCCATGTCCATTTTGTTACGGGCTTTATTCTCGTCGAATGTTGTGGCGTCACAAGAAAATCTGTCCAGAAAACTGAAGTAAAGAAAAACGCACATCTCTTGGCGATGGGCAAAATATGCTTCTCTCAATGTCCACCATTGGAGTTGACTTGCGAGAAAAAGTTTTTTCACGCATGCAAGCGGATAAGGTATCTCTTTGCGCAAAAAAAGATCCCCTCATATGCTCGTTTGGATCACGATATCTTAATACACATCGGGAACAACATCACGCTTTGGTATGCTCAAGGAAAATGAGGGAATTAGCAAAAATATTAATAGAATCTCAAAAGTTGAATTCTGCTGTACAAAATATGTACAAATTGCTTCAACCTCAGTATTTTGATATTGTAGTACAAAGTGCAAAAATTACTGCCAAATATAATCCAGAAACAGATGTTTATGAATCACCCACTTTTGCTATGAATATCAGCAGAAGTTTGAAAGATTGTTGCGACATAGCAATTTTACATCTTTGTAAATGTAAATATAAATCTAATGACAAATCGACTGCTGAAGTAGAGGCAGATATAACCATGTTCAGGAGATTGCTAGAAACAACATGGAAGCACGAGATTTCTAGCCAAGCTGGCCAGGACTTGAACACAAAAACATGGAACAAAATAACAATGATTCCTTTAGCAGCCGACTTGAAACTATTTAGAGCATACCTCATAAAAACAGGAGATGAAGCGGAAAGAAAACTTAAAGAAAAAACAAATATACAAAGTTTTTTATTGCTGATGGAAACAATTTTTTGTCGCCTACTTCTGTTGAACAGAAAAAGAGTCGGGGAACTTCAGCGCATGAAGCTTACCACTTACTTGATGGCTGAGGAGAAGAACGGGCAGAGCTACGAAGAGTTTTCAGAAGCTATTACACCTTCTGAAAAAATTTTATTGAAAAGCTTCGAGAGGGTCGTCATCAGAGGAAAAAGAGGGAGAGGAGTGCCAGTTCTTTTTAGTAGGGATTTGCAGGATCATATGAAGGTTTTTTTAGAAGCTAGGCCCACTTTTGTAAAACAATCAAATCTATTTTTATTTGGTAACCCGAAGTCGAGTCACCCTATTACAGGGTATAAAATCATACAAAAACATGCAAAATTATGCGGAGCAAAGAATGCCGATGCTTTAACTTCAACAAAATTACGGAAGCATTTGGCTACATTGACACAATTGTTCAATATGTCGAGCAGTGACATTGAGCAATTTGCCACATTCATGGGCCATACAATCGATGTCCATAGTAAGTCGTATAGACTGCCAGATGATGTGTACCAAACAGCAAAAATTGCCAAGTTGTTAATGTTAATGGAGAGAGGAGATGCGGGAAAGTACAAAGGAAAATCATTACAGGAAATAGATATCGATATGGATGAAGATCTGGAAGTCCAAGATGAATTGTCATCCGGGAACCCATCTGGTTTGGAAGTTCAGGTATTTTTCCAACTTCGACAATATTTTTACTCGTTTGTAGGATACAAATCTTACAATAAACTCCTCGCATACTTTTTGTTAGAAAATTTTGCAAGTATTCTCATTACTAATTTCTACTTTTCTGAATTGCTATAACGAAAAAAATTTACGAAATATTACTCCCTATTCCCTATCATTCATACGTTTCCAGTGAAGAAGCTCAACATTTGTCATTTTGATTCTGCATTAATAAAGAAGTTTAAATGTGAAAACAAATATGTTGCCAACCATTTCATTTTGCGGAATCAGACTAATGTATAATGCAATTTTTTTATGAGAAAAAATTGGAGAAACGAAGAAAGATGTTTTCCGTGTTCAGGGCAATTATTTTTCATACAGAAATGTATCTTGCACAGACAAAACTAAAAAACCGGCAGTAACATAAACATCCAGCTCAAACGTCCAATGTTAACTGTCATGTATATGTAAGTACGATTTTTTCTAGTTTAGTGAATGTCTGAAGATGGCAGGTCAGCTTGCTGAAATGCATTATATTTCTGTATGAGAAATAAATGCCTTGAGTGTGGAGCAGCCGTTCATTTGTTTTTGTATTATGAACTCTATCAGGAAACTATTTTCAAAAAATACGAAAAAAGTTAAAATTAAATAAAAACAAAATATGATTACATGCTTTTTGTAAAAGTGATAAATTCAAACCTCCGTGTCTCTCGCCCCCGTAATCATCACTGATGTTATTGATTAGACCCTGTGAACAAATTTCGAATAAGTCAATCCCAGAGTTTCAAACTTCACTTTCGAAGAATTTTGAATATAATTTTTTTCAGTAATTTTTTATTAAATGGCACTGTTAAATTTCAATAATGGAGTAAATGAACTAATGTTAGAGTCGTCCTGCCAATGTTGCCTAATGTTGTCCGACCTACCCTGTACTGATGACGAGGCAAGAACCTCGGAACGCGTCTGCAGGTGGTCTTCCCCAGCCAAGTGAAGGATAATCTGTTGTATAATTACAACAAGCATTTGCAACTGGGTCTTCTTTGAAGAACGTTGCACAAATATCAGATATAATTCAATGTCCGTCGTGGTATTAGCCAGAGAAGTAGTTGTTTTCTGTCAGATGTTCGCCTCATATTTTCCACCTTGTGAAAATATTCGGAGAGAAGGGTACTTCGTCATTCGTCGATTTTACTATTTCATTTATTTGATAATATCCGGCAGAAATTTCTTGAAATAATGGAGTAGTTTTAAGTCTATAGTTGAATTGAATTCGAAAATGAGTTTTTGGCATAGCAGACGGACCCTGATCATCGTCTCATACTAGCACAGAACTGAATTTGAAATTTAAATCGCCGGTTTTCGAGACAGTATCAATAACGTAGCGGTTAACGCACGTGGCCGGAGACCATAAGACTCGGGTTCGAATCCTAGTCGATTCACATTTTTTTAATTCAGTTCGGAGACAGGATCGATGGCTAGTGGTAAACGCACATGGCCGGAAACCATGGGTTCGAATCACTGGGTTCGGATTCCGGTTGATCCACATTTCTTTAATTCAGTTCTGATTTTCATATTTCTATCTGCTATGCCAAAAACTCATTTTCGATTTTAAATTTAAATGTTTTCAATTATTTGCTTTATATACATTTCATCAATTTATTCTTCAATTTGAATAATATGATTCTTCTTCAGGAAAATTTGTTGGATGACACTACGAACTGTCAAGTATCAGAAGAGGAACCGTTAGCACCCAGACCTCATTCGCAGTCATCAAAAATCGTACCAAAGCGCACGCTTGTCCCCTGGACGCCACAGCAGAAAAAAGTGGTTTTGGACTTCTTCAGAGCTAATATTAAACAAAACAAACCGCCCAAGAAAAACGAATGTGAAGAATTAAAAGAAAAATATTTTGATCTCTTGAGTAACAAATCGTGGACAAAGATCAAAGTTTTCATTCAAAATGAGTACACGAAAATAAACAAGTAATCAAACCGAATGATTTATTCCATACCCTCCAACAGAGTGTCGTTACTTTTATTTTTTTTCTTTGTCTTGATATTATATCAATTTGTTTTCATTGGTTTAACATGATTCATTTTACGTTGTATACCTGCACATTTTAGAAAAATAAAGATTATTTTTAACACGCTTATACTAGCTTCACTTGCAATTATCTGTCTATGTATGTATGTAACAAAATCTTTGAACGCGATTTTCACCCACTTTCAGAAGTCCGAATGACAATGCAATATGACATTTTTTTTATAAAAAAATGTCGGCTCCAAGATGGCGGACGAGATTTGTGATAGTAGTCCCATTCGATTCAAAATAAGTCGTAGACTTTGAATTTTTTTGTCAAAATTAATGAATTCAAAATGGCGGCCTAAGATGGTGAACGAGTTTTGTGATTATGGTCAAATTTGATTCAAAATTGGTATATCGAAGGTTTTGACTCTTCATTAAGAAAAAACAAAATTATAATTTAAAAACTAAAGAGCACGCTTTACTCCCAACAAGGACTAAAAACTACAAAATAATTGTCATTGTAATTACTCAAATGTAAAAAAAATTGGCTTGACTTAAGATTTCTCGAACTTTTGAACGCTCAGTATTGTAAAATTAAAATTGGTAAAATAAGGATATAGGTTGAAAGCACCCACGCTTTTTTAACATTTGTGTGATTACATTGTGAACATTTTTTTACTTTTTAGTCCAAGTTGGTAGTGAAGCGTGTTCTTTAGTTTTTTGAACTATAATTTTTATATTTACTTTATTGCGCTTCACAGTTTCACGAATCTTTTGAAATTATTTCCTAATGATGTGACATAATACATATTCATATTATAAGTTGCAAAATATCAGACATGGCAACACTGTCGGACGCCGAAAGTATTCCATTCATCCAATAATCATACAGGCGGACGTAGTAATGATAGTACAAAGTAGTGTATATTGAGGGCGTTCAAATGATAGTATAATGAAAGGACGTAAAAAATCAGCATAATATATAAATCTCAATTGTGAGTGATCCAATACTAATATTTCAATATACTTTGCATTTTTGTACTCCATTGAACCTGTTGCCACCTATTGAATGCGAAATAGTTGAATATACTTCCTCGGACGCTGGAAGCGTGCTGAATGGAAAGACGCTAAAAGGATAAATAGATGTATATATATATATATATATATATATATATATATATATATATATATATATATATATATATAGTATAGTACTGATGTGATTCAACAATTTGAATATTTTGACTTTTTCACTTCAGCACTTTCATATATTTTTTCAGTATTTTTGACATTATTTTATGCTTTGTCAGCAGAAATTCTTCGCACACCAAAGTATTTTTGATTGACATCTTGACAACACACGTGCTTTCCAACCAGACATGTGGTCGTCTATAGATAAAAATATAGAATAAAAAAAAAATCAGCACGCCGCCACTGGTTCTAAGCTTGCATCCGAATATCCTAAGAATAACAAATCTCCCCATCCGAACTCGGAGGTTACCCCTCCCCACAAACTATCACAAAGGATAGTGATATGCAGCTTTCAAAGCAACGTGTGTTGTGCATATAGAAATTGCAACTCTAGAGGTCATAATCAGTTTCTGCAATATTGTTTGTCTAGCTCCAGATTTATAAAAATTATGAATTTTTTAAAATGGTCTTTTTCGAGGTTTTTCCGGATTTCCTCAGTGAAAAATGCACCGATCGGGTCTTGTTTAAAAAATTCCACCTAGCGATTTTGTTGGGGCGAAAACCGAGATTTTCATTTACGAACTTATAAAAAGTAGTATAGACCGTTTGTGTCTTTTATTTTGTGTGAAAAAAGCCTCTTATTTTTATCTACAGCTTGGCTTATAAGGAAAGACACTAGTGCCAAGTGTATTTGTGCTAACTATAAATCTGTCATCTTTATTTCATCACAAATTTTTATTTTAACTCATACGTTAAAGATTTTGACATGGAAAATTGAGATTAAAACATACATAAAACTAAAATATTTAATAAACAAAATTAAATGCTAAAAACTCAATCAACTTCGTTCAGGAATGAAAAAGTAACTTTACTTTCATTAGTATAGCAAACAAAAAGATTATTTATGCTTTACAAAAACATAACCTAAACTAACAAGCACAATGACCTTTTCATTGGGGAATTGAAGCTTTGACAAGTGAACCAGATAAATTGTTCCATTTCTCTACTCTACTGAATATATTTGAGGTAACTCCAAAATATGAACTAAAAGTTTCATGCATTAAAAAAAAGTAAGAAATGAAATACAAAAACGCATGTTGAAGG
The DNA here is from genome assembly GCA_944452925.2 of Chrysolina oricalcia. NCBI lineage: Eukaryota > Metazoa > Arthropoda > Insecta > Coleoptera > Chrysomelidae > Chrysolina > Chrysolina oricalcia. The sequence goes on from OX101828.2 coordinate 14,182,867, forward strand.
CACTTTATCCAAACTAATAATGAATTTGGCAGAAAAAAAGAAAAAAATAACATTACACAAAAGCGGATACTAAAAAATGTTATAATATTAGTTATACACAACAAACACATGGAGTAATCAATATATTCAGATGCCGTTTTTGCTTGTGCAGAATGTGATTTGGAAATAAAATACATAACCAAACGTCAAGTTTGTTTTCTTGAAAATAAAAATCTTTAAGAAACCTGGAAACAATTTATCTGTCGATCAGGATATTGAATTTTAAAACTCCAAATTCGCACATCCTTCGTAGGTATACATTTCCGAAAGCATATTCTGCAACTTCAAATAATTTTGACAAGGCTCGAACTTCTCCATCCCCTTAAGGAGACGCAATCCTTCAAGCAATAGCTCCTTCAGGAGTTTTCTATTGCTATCGCTTTTGTCGAAAGTATTCATACAAGTTTTTTCTTGGAATGACAAAGGTAAGTTTTTGCCCCTTGGTAGTTCAGAGTAGACCGGCCATCTGTTCACACACGCTCTGCAGTCACAGTCAAAAAGATACAGTTTTTTCAATAACTGATGACGTCGTCGATATTCTGTTGTAGAGAAGCTCGTCCTGAAATGACAACATTCAGGTATCAATATACACAAAACTGGAAAGTACACATCAACATGGTAAACCCAAAAATAATACATTTAATGACATGGCATACGCTAAACTATCATTAAAATACGTATGATTTCTTTATGCAAACAACAATAATCAAATAGTTTCTGACAAATTCTATACGTGTGTATGCATGTATTTAAGAAAAAAAAGTATTATTATTATTATGGTTCATTGATCAGTATATTTATAACTACCAAAACCCTAAAGTAAGATGCCTAAAAACCCTGGTGTGTCGAGTGATTCGATTTTGTTTTGATTTTTCAGAAGACAAACAAACAAATGAAATAGTGGTCTGCTTCTTTAGTCGGTCCCAGAGATGGCGCCCTTATAGAATTTTAGTTCTGTCAATATTCCAGGGATATGGTGATTGATGACTGTTGTCAATTTTATGGAATTTCAACAAACTTCAAATACTATTCAGAAATGAATAGTTGTGACGGAATCTAAATTTCATTGTGACTTCATTATGACTATTATTAATGTGTTTCTCCATTTTGCGGTGTATTTTTTAGAAATTCTTCATTAATTAAATAATAATTCAATTTGTCAGATTGACTCCGCCGTTACTTGATGAAGATCCATTCATAAAATACACAGAAAACGATTCAATCTCCACAAACTTTATTCAATCAGACAGTGAAGAAGCTACTGTGCTAGCGAAACATGTCTGATTGAATAAAATTTATGAATATTTAATCGTTTTCTGTGTAGTTTGTATAATAATAATTTGATCATGTTCCGTTTTTGTATAATTTGTGGGCAATCCAGAGAGACGAACAAAATAATTCATCTATATCCAGTACCAGATCATGAAGATTATCACATAGTATCTTGTATTATTATAAAACATTTTAATGAAAATAATGGCACGAATATATCTCACGGAATCCTGCCATTCTTGACTATACAGGGGTCGGCATAAGTCAGGCAACCAATTTGCATCAGGCAACCAATTTGCATTAAGATAAATAAATGCAGCGTCAAAATATATTTATTAAAAAAAAATACAAAAGGTATTCGAAAAAGGGTTACTGTAAGTGTTCAAATTGATGCCCATCCTGATCGATGCATTTACGGCAACGTTCCTCAACGGAGAGACAGGTCCGGCGAAGCTTTTCAAGCTGTCTGCGAAGAGTTTCAAATTCTTCTTCAATTGCGGTTCGGAGGTCGGGAAGGGTGGGTGGTCCTGTTGCGAAAACGTGGTCATTGAGAAGGCCCCACAGAAAAAAATCACAGGGTGTTAGGTCACATGATCGTGCGGGCCACTCAATGAATCCTCGTCTGCCCATCCATTCTCCAAAATGAACATTAAGGTACTCCCGCACACATAACGCGTAGTGCGGCGGAGCTCCATCCTGCATGAAATGACGGATGTTCGCCAGTGTTGGATCGTTGTCCATTTGTCCACGTAAATCTTCGAGCATTTCCAGATAACTTTGTCCCGTCACGTGACCCTCAAAAAAGTACGGACCCACGAGACCTCCAGCAAGGATACCTGCCCACACACACACCCCAGGCAAGTTTAATTCTTTTTCCATGAAGACGTGAGGATTCTGGTCGTTCCAGTACACGCAGTTATGCCTATTGACCGTACCGTTCAGCTTGAAAGTTGCTTCATCCGACCATAAAATGGAATGCTGGAACCGCCTATCATCCTGACTGCATCCGAGGTACCACTCGCAAAATTCCAATCTGCGATCGAAATCATCTTCGTGAAGTGCGTGGACGAGACGCGGACGGTAAACTCTATAGTGCATGCGTTTCAGCATTCGTCGTAAAGAACGATCGGATATCTGAAGTTCTCCCGATAGCCGCACTGCCGATTAGTTCGGCTGCTCAACTAACGCTAGCGCCACTGATCCCATATTTTCGTTAGTTGTTACAGATACCGGTCGTCCAGAACGCGGGGCGTCGGCAACGGAGCCCGTTCTTAAGAATTTCTGGTACGTCTTCCACACTGTTGTACGATTTGGTAGCGGCGAGTTCGGACATTGTTGTTGAAATTCGGTAAACATAGTGTCGTAATCCGCGTTCGTACGCAGATACGAGGTAACAAAAAAATTCTTTCTTGAAGCGTAAACTTGTATCGGTTATTCATTTTGAAAACGTGTCTATTCGACGAGCACACAGACACAACTATCAGACTTATGAGCGTTGCCGGACATATGTCGAAATTTCGAGAGCGTTGCCTGACTTATGCCGACCCCTGTATTACAAGATGTATAGAAACCATGGTGTGTTAACTGATTCGATATTGTTTCACACAAAGTTCTCGATTCTGTAATTTCAATAGGCATGACTGTTCCATTCGTCAATGGATGGCGCATACGTCGAAAATAGCCGTTTCCAATATTCCGAACCGGAGTGCCTACTGAGAAATTTTGGAGTATTGATTTTGTTTGGTTAATTGTCATTGGCATCAACGTATTCAAATTTAAATATCATCTTGGTATTTATCGTGTTTTTTCTGCTCTACTAATACTTTTCGTTCAGTTCTATAGTTTTGCGACTTATTCATATTGTTGGGTACCTAGTTCTTTATTGATTCTTGTTTTTCTTTCGTTCGTAAGTTAGTGATTTATGACATCCTGTCAAGTCATGAATCTGTAATGATTATCCGCCATCTATGTTATGATGCGTAAGATATCCTACCGCATTAAAATATCAGAAATCATGTTGGCCGTACATCGACAGTTTTGGGTAACAATTTCACAGCTATAAGTGATTACACCATACTTTCTATACATCTTGCTATATTAGCACAAGATTGACAGGTTCTAATGGTGAACTTTCATGACGCTTAATTTCAATACTTCCAAATGAAATGCGTGGTTATTATTGTGGTTAATTGCATTTCAGTAAAAGATTATGTAAATAAGTCGAAAGTGTAACAAATAAAACTGATAGGTGATAGTGATTCAGTAAATTCCAATAATTAGGTTTTTTTTATTATCTTGCTATATTAGCACAAGATTGACAGGTTCTAATGGTGAATTTTCATGACGCTTAATTTCAATACTTCCAAATGAAATGCGTGGTTATTATTGTGGTTAATTGCATTTCAGTAAAAGATTATGTAAATAAGTCGAAAGTGTAACAAATAAAACTGATTGGTGATAGTGATTCAGTAAATTCCAATAATTAGGTTTTTTTATTGAGTTCATTCGTCGGCAATACTTGAAAACTTCTGTGCTTGTAAATTTACCTTAACAGGAAAACCGACCGTGGCGGTACACGCAAATGCGGAATATTTGGGAAACAGGTCACGATTTCATTTGTTTTCTCTCAATCAAGCAGGCGAATTGTCTCCCGTTTTATCCCACAGTTTTGCAAGTATGAGTCGACACACCAGGGTTTTGAGACATCTTACCCTAAAGCAATGCTAAGGCATACGTTATAAAATCATAACACATTTTGGCAGCGGGCTGACGGACTAATTTTTTGATCAAATGGTAGATGACAATCCTTTCCTAGATTTATGAGAGCAAAAAAAAAATTCTGTACCCACCCATTCGTACTGTTTTTAAACTACTCGCATTCTGCCATAGAAATATATATTATATACTTACTCTAGAATGTTAATCCCTCCAATTTTCTCGGCGAAAAGCATGCCGCGTATGTGACCCGTTTAAGCCCGTTTACGATTGTACGCATGCTCGTCATCGGTGTAGTTTGGGTAAATCGTTGCCAAGTTTGAAAATCAGTTGGTGTTCCAATTCAGAGTTTTGTGTCATGAGGCAATATAACCCATGTCATTTGAAAGAGAAAAATTTGTCAGCGTATTCAGTACCTTTTTAAATCGAAATAACTTTTTAGAGATAGATTCCTCCGAATTTTGGGCGCGAAAGAAACTTATTTAATACGATAATGTACCTTATCTTACTGTAATTATAATGACCGTGCAACAGTGCTTTTTCATCAACAGGAAGACTCGTCACTTAGATACTGTTGACAGAGATCAGAGACGGATTTTAGAATTTCAGATTTTGTCTTGTCGTTTTGTCGTTTGTTGTCGTTGGTTCTTTCCTAATTCGTGAATTTGCATTAATCTTGATCCTTTAAGATATTTTCTTATAAAACCGTTTCTTCCTACAGATACAAAATTAACTGTTTAGTGTTGTAGTGTGGAAGTAAAGGAAAAGTACCCTGGGGTGGGATTCCGTGAGCTATAGAATTCTACTTTTCATAGAATAAGTGAGGTGTCATTATAGTTGAATTCACGTAATTGATGCACTGAAATTAATTATTTTTGGTACACAATGACCTATGTACCTATGCTTTGTTCAAAATAGCAAAACAAAATAGTTTATTATTATAGCTTGACACAAAAGGCATGATTCTGGTTAATGTCGTTGGGAAGAGACCCCAATGCAGAACATTTGAGTGAGAAAATTGTAATTTGTAGCATGTTTCTCTTGAAGATTTATGTAAAAAAGGCAATAGAATCGTTTGAAACCTAATGCCATACCAACACGTACCAACACTGTGCCTGCGTAAGCATGGCGAGTGATACAACTTTTTGCAAAAAAAATCCAAGTATTAGCCACACCGCTTATGTTTTAAGTTCTGACTATTCTTGAATTAGTTCTTGATTCCTACAAAAAGTGCTAAACTTAATAGTCTCCTCAGAAAATGAATGACAATATGGAAGTGCTTTTCTTTGATGATAAGAAAAATGCTTCTGGTCTCACTACTTCATAAACCCCCATTATGGAAATTGCAGAAATAATCGTAGAAACAGCATGTTAATCTCTTTAAGTTATTTTACTTAAAATTAAATGCAGTTACATATTTTGACTTGCATCGTTCTATAAAAAGAAAACCTTGAGCTTCTCATAATATGGAAGCATCCAATTTTATGAATACAAATTTGAGTTTGAATTATTCATAATATTAGCTGAAATCAATTTTCATAGTTTCTTGTACTTTCAATTCATTTTCCAATCTAGTGCCTGCTTGAAATTCGCACCGACTACTTGGGGTGGTTCCGTAGGTTTTTGTTGAGTTTATCTACATGTGAAAAGTGATTGCGATACCAAAAATCAATGAGTCGCTTCAGAGTGATGAATAATAATAATAACAGTACTCTACTTTCTGATATTTGGGATCATAAATATGTGAAAAGATGTATTCAAATCGGCTAAATAGCAGGTACAGGTCGACAAGTGTAAGGATGCCTCTGAGATGCGCAAACGATAGGAAGCGTGAGTAGATGTGCGACAAAGATCGACTACTGTTTACGGCTGGTTATCATCAGAATGTACAATCGGGAGAGAAATTTTTCTGCAACACGTAGGAATGTAGGTTCTTATCTGAATTTTCATTAATTCCTAATGAACTGTTCGAATAATACAGCGTGTCTCACGGTCGATGGTAGGTTAGACGTTTATGGTAAACGCAAAGCAGGATTTCCCTGAAAATTTCACATCTTACATTTTGTTACCTGATCTATCGATCTAAAATATTTTCAGCTTTGCGGCGTTGCCACTTCTATCAAAAAGTCCTAGCAACTTTATTTTTTTAAATAGAACACCCCGTATATTAACTCATTTTTTGAATCGCACTTTCATTATAATACTTTTTTGTTAATAATGTCCTATACCTATCTCTATCTGTTTTCGAAATAAAAAATAATTTGTGTTAAATATGGTCCAAAACATAGCCCTAATTGAACTTTAGTACATCAGTACTCTCAATTCATGAAAAGTTGATATTTTGATTATAGGTTGGACAAATTCGAAGTATTTACTTAACACCAAGAAATCGACTCCATATCATACAGGGCGTGCTAAAATTACTGTTATTTCCATAATGCATAAAAGTGGTCAAAAGTACATTTTTTCAAATGAAACCCCCTGTATATTACTCGATAAATTGAAAGATGATGAAAAATGCTTCAAGATGATATATCATGTCCCTATACCTAAATCATCAACTTTTCTTAATAAAATTGCTTTTTAAGAATTTGGTTTTAGGTAACAGTGGATTTGTCAAGCTTATAACAGCCGTTTTACCATCTTACTGCACCGGATGGTGATATTAAATTGTGGAGACGACTTTGCGTTTTACTAATTTGTATATCGAATAAATTATGTATATAAAATTTATCGACATGACAAGCTCAAATAATGTCACACTGACATTACCATTAAGTGATTGTGGAAGTATCTTTGTTAGGATGTACAGGAGGTTTTCTACCAATATTTATTAGGGATAAAAATTATTTTGTAAGTAGATATGAGTAAATTTTGCTGAGTTGGTTAATGTTAGATCTCTTATTATTTATATTATCATTACCATTTCTAAGAAGTCTTTTTGTCAAACTTTGTTCTCGATTTAGAATTCATCATTATGTGATCTTGGTTAACTACATGATCAGAGAGTACTCACTTTTATGACTGACAATTCAAGATTTCAAAGTTTGACTCGTTTGTCCAATCAGGGTGCCTAACAATTTTGAAAAATGAAATTCCCTGACTTTTGCAGGTATTCCATGTCCGACTTTCAAGTTTTCCATGGCCAAAAACGGATGTGTTAAAAAAAACCTTCACTGTCCAAACAGACACAAGGCCCAATTGTGTAGATAATTATGGTTAAGTCAATTATTTTCAGTGAATAAGATATAGATCCATTCAGAAAGTGATCTTAATTTCTAATTATTAAAAAAATAATAATAAAAATTATTTCTTCTGTTAATTTTAATTGGGGGAGAATTGTAGGTAAATTATCGATGATGAAGTCTTGGGGCTCTCAAATTTATTGAAACCCTAAATTGAGCTGTAACTTGTCAATTGTTATAAGGGAACTATTTCTTTGTTTCTTCATTTTCAACATTTTTCTTTCATTTTCAATTTTTAGTATTTCACTTTTTCGATCATTTTTGACGTCTTTAGTTTTTGGTTTTTTTTTTCAAGTGTTTCTTCATACTTTTTATTTGATATACGGCAATACCTCAACATTTTATCATTAATAATATTTTCGGTCCCACCTACATACCTAATGTCATAAACAACTCTTTGTATTACAAGCGATCTCTGTTTCAAATTTTCGACAAGCAATTGCTTATTAACTGAGAAACCACTTTCTACAGAAGCGTTGCCATGAGACAATATCAAGATTAATATAATCAACTTCCATAATTCAAAATAATCACCTTTATCTTTCAGTAATGAGTTATAATAAGAATCAAGATGTTCGTTTTTATACTTCGTAAAAATTTTTAGGTTTAAGTTTTTGATTTTTTTAAATTGTTGTTTGAGTACCTCTGCTTCTTCGGCAGACAACATTTTTTTTCATAAAATATTTCCAGAACAATTTTCATTCTTTTTAGTGACAGTTTGGGATCTACTACAATCAAAGTAGGATCAAGACATGTTATTCCCTCAACAATCTTATAATTTAAACATGAACGTTGCAAAATTTTGCTAACAGTTACAACTAAAAACTAACTAACTAACTAAAAACTGACATTCTTTCAAAAAAACGAATTTATCTTTTTCTTTACATTGAGACTCCTTGAAAATCCGATATCCTTGTATTTCACAGGCAAGAAGTTGATAATATTCTTGCCAGTGTCTTTCAAATGAATTTTAGCTCTACACTTCAAATTTTTTGGAATATTTCCGCTATCGTGTTTTCAACTACATAAGTGGTGAAATTGAGTTGACATTTATGTAAAGATTTATATATTTCCCTAGATGGCCGAAAATAGAATTCCCTGACTTTTCCAGGTTTTCCATGTTTTCCAGGTTGGTGGGCACCCTGCCAATGTAGTTTTTGTTGCAAGGTATACACTATACAGGGTGTTATGTAAAAGTGACCGATATTTAACAGGACGATTCCTCATTTATTTATAAGGTAAAAAGTTCATATAAACATGGGTCCGCAAGGCCTTCAGTTTTGAAATAGAGGGTGTTGAAAATTTATTTTTATTTAGGTTTTTCGTGAATAAATTTTTAAATAATGTTTATATTTGAACAAAAATTGGTATTTGGGGACTTTTCCATATGAGAAATTCAAATTTGATCTCTGTTTGGCACTTTATTGTAGGGGAAGTCACAACTTTTTCGTGCATGTATGTATCACATTTTCTAGAAAAAAAACATATTCCACTATCATTTTTACGTGAAAAAGGAATACTTGTCAAAAGTCGCTACAAGCAGCCGTTTTCAAGATATTTTAATTTAAATTAATCGATGTATGCGTTTGTCCAAAAATGAAAAAAAAAGATTTTGTTTTTTTATTTAACCTAGAAACATTTCGAAAGCTAATTCATAATAAACCATAAATAACGGAACACTAAATATTAATCTAATTCAAAATTACAATAAATGTTCGAAATATCGACCTCCTGCCTGTATGCACGCATCCAATCTTCTTCTCATTGATTCTCGCACTCTTTTGAAAATTCGTGGAGTATCTTGAATCGATCTGCATGCGTTAATTATACGATTTCTTAATTCTTCTCTATTTTGGATAGGTGTCTGGTAAATTAAGGATTTTAGATGTCCCCACAGGAAAAAATCTAAACTATTAAGGTCTGGTGACTTAGGGGGCCATGGTTGAGGCCCTCCCCGACCTATCCAATGGTTGCCGAAAGTTTGGTCTAAGAATTATCGCGCTTGTATGCTAAAATGTGCCAGGGCACCGTCATGCATAAACCACATTTCATGTCGTAGTCTAAGCGGCACATATTCCAGTAAAATAGGCAAATCTGCTTCAAGAAAATGACGATATCTCTCTCCGTTTAATCTCCCCGGAATAAAGAATGGGCCTATCAGATAATCTCCAAGGATTCCTGCCCACACGTTGAGAGAGAACTGTTCTTGAAAATGTGATTCCTGTATCGCATGGGGGTTTTCCTCTGACCACAAATGATTGTTGTGAAAATTGCGTATAGCGTTGTGTGAGAAATTTGCTTCGTCGGTAAACAGGATTTGATTTTCAAATAAAGGATTTTGAATAAGGCGTTGGAGAAGCCAACGACAGAAGTTGATCCGTAACGGAAAGTCACGAGGGAGGAGTGCCTGAACTCTCTGAATATGGTAGGGAAATAACAAATTATCAATTAAAATTTTCCATACCAGAACATGAGAAATGTTCAACGTCAGCGCTATTTTCCTCGAGCTTGTTTCCGGGTGTTCTCCTACCAGATTAAGAACTGCTTCCTCGGTTGCTGGGGTTCTTACCGTCCGATGTGCACACGACAGATGACTAGCTTTCTCAAAACTTCCTGTTTCCATTAACTGAGTGAGAATTCTTGAAAAGGTTTTTGAAGTAGGAGTTGTGCGGTTCGGATAACGCTCCTGATATAAACGTCTAGCCTCATATGCATTTCCGTTAGCAAGTCCGTATGTAAAATGTATGTCAGCATACTCTGCATAATCACACTAGTAACAAATAAAACTATTTAACTATGCGTAAAGATATAATTTTTGGAATGACAGCACTAAAAAACATTGGAATAAACTTAATTATTTAATTTTCAAAGAGTTCGCGAATCAATGAGAAGGCGATTAGATGCATCGATTAATTTAAATTAAAATATCTCGAAAACGGCTGCTTGTAGTATTCCTTTTTCACGTAAAAATGACGGTAGAATATGTTTTTTTTTTTCTAGAAAATGTGATACATACATGCACGAAAAAGTTGTGACTCCCCAAAAAAGACAAAGACCTGTAGGTGGCGCCCCCTACAATAAAGTGCCAAACAGAGATCAAATTTGAATTTCTCATATTGAAAAGTCCCCAAATACCAATTTTTGTTCAAATATAGACATTATTTCAAAATTTATTCACGAAAAACCTAAATAAAAATAAATTTTCAACACCCTTTATCTCAAAACTGAAGGCCTTGCGGACCCATGTTTATATGAACTCTTTACCTCATAAATAACTGAGGAATCGTCCTGTTAAATATCGGACACTTATTACATAACACCCTGTATACTATATATTGCATCTCATATAGTAAACTTGCATTCCTTGCAACAAAAAGTACATTGGACAAACAAGTCAAACTTTGAAATCTACTTGAAGGAACCATGATCAATCAAGTAATTTGTTATTCTATGAAAAAATGCCACAATATTCAATGATAATAACTAACTCACCCATAACTAAGATAGCACTGTTCTCCTTTTGGAATGGTTGCAAGTGCTCTAACCACCATCAACGTGCCATGGTGGAAAAACTCACAGTTTGGAACACAAGAATGGTTGAAAAGACTTGTGAAGCAATATATCGCAGTGCCAACTTTCTTAGAGTGAACATCATTGTAATCATATTTGATTTTCTTTATATTGAATGGATTGAATGCATTGATCATGTATGTTTTATAGAGATATTCCTTAATTATCTTCGGATCCACATTATATTTCAAGTTGAATTCGGGATTGCTTCGAAGAGAGTGGTAAGCTATGCAAGCAATTACTGCTGGTATGGCAAGGTTGATGAAGTCTCTTTTGTCTTCATTCGTTTCAAGAGCTAGGACTTCTTTGAAAGAATCTGATTTATAAATCCCCTCTGTCTCAACAGCAGCTTTATTTGGAATTTCATCTAAACCTTTCAAAGTCATACGGGTGAAGAGCACTCCAGGAAGCTGGAGGATGGGTGGGAAATCACATTCATATTTGTGAAAACCACTTTGCGCTATATTCAAACAGTTGTCCCCACAATACAAAGCATTGGTACACTTACCGCAGGGTATCATATTATAAGAGATTTCCAGGCATTGGTGGCAATGTAGATATTTACTTTGAATATGAATCACGTGAACAAACGAGTCTTCCACGCTTATAACATCGCCTGCTTTTATATTTTCAGTTGCTACAATGTGGCGTCCGTATTTTGGATTGTGTTGTATTTCAACAGAAGCAGATGCATTTGGAATGAGTGGGTTAGTTTTTGTTATAGGAGGAGCGGGATTGTAATAAATAATAGGATTTTGATTCCCTTTCAGTTCTTCAGATTTTTCTTTGCGATCCATTAGATTCATTCTAGTTTTGTCTGGTATATCGTAGGTAAGAGCTCGTTCAATATCCTGAAGCAAAACAAGAGTAATGAAAATATTTATTTGTAAAATACTCATAATTTTCAGACTTCAAAGCAAATGCCACTGTCTGAAATTGTACCCAAATATATAAAATGTATACATAACAGAATTATTTTTAGGGGAACTTTTCTGATAATATCAAAGTATCAAAATTGCTTAGCAAAAATGTAAACTAGTAACTTTTACCTTCAAACACTCCCTATAATACTTTCTTGCGAAAAGTACTGCTGATCTGTTGCCGTAAGCTAAAGCCAAGCTTTCACTGCCATTTTCAGCAAATGTTATACTTTTTGTATACATTTCGAGAGCACCATCATAGTTCTTTGTGTTGAATAATCCATTGCCACATATTCTGTATTTGTTCGAGGATTCATTTGACTTGGGAACTGGCGACACAGAAATTATATTCTTATAATTGCTCAAATTTTTCAAGCTTTCATAAGCACAGTCAACCCTTTCGGAATGTTCCAGTGAAACGAAATTGTCTTTCTTGCTTTGCAAATCTGAATGTTTCAGCAAAGGCAGTAGTACTTCTTCTACCGATAATTCAGTGTCAGGACTTCCCCACGTCTTTGATTCCTTCTGCATCTTCAGAAATAAAGAATCAATTGAAAACTTCAAATACAAAATTAAAGTTATAAGAACAAAATTCCGACAATTAGGGGAATCACAACTAAGCTTTAAGTAAAATGCCGTGGGATTGGGTGTTGCCAGTTACCAGCAAAAAGACGCGTAGATGTCGTAGACGGAAACGTAGACGACAGTAAAGTGCACGAAATTAATGCCCTATGATTGGTCATTGTAATGGCGGAAAGTTCAAATGACAAAACAAGGAGTGGAAAAACTTGACTTACCTGACCTGACTCAAATTTGACAAGGAGAGTCTAATCCCCATAAGACAATGGGGACACTGATTGACAGAGAGGAAAGAACATTTGTGACGAAATGTGACGTAGTTGGATATAGAAAAGAAAACTGTAGGTCACAATGAGCTTATGACAAGAGGCATAAGATGTCCGGAGGACTGCTCACTGCTAATATCCTATACAATAGGAAAGTTGGGTCGAAAATCCATCAGAAAACAACTACTTTCCTGGCTAATGCCACGACGAACATTGAATTACATCTGATGAAATTTCCGTGCAGAGTTCCTACAAGGTTTCGGTCTGTAAATGGGTTTGGCTGTCGATTCATTCGTTGCAGTCATTAGTTATTGACTGCTAGACCTACCCTATACTGATGAGGAGCAACACTCCGAAATCGATATATAGGTGGTCCGAATGTTTCGATGAACATTCCCATGCAACCAAGCAATTGCAGAGAGAACCTTGTAGGAACTCTGCACGGAAATTTCATCAGATGTAATTCAATGTTCGTCGTGGCATTAGCCAGGAAAGTAGTTGTTTTCTGATGGATTTTCGACCCAACTTTCCTATTGTATAGGATATTAGCAGTGAGCAGTCCTCCGGACATCTTATGCCTCTTGTAGTTGGATATGTCATAGCCGACATTCTCCATAGTCAGTGACGGAGTAGCTCTTGGTATATGAGAGTTACATGTGACAGTTGTGTTTCTTGGGTCGAGCTCGATTCTGTACTCATGACCAAGTACGTCACTATGACGCGTCGATGCTACAAGATTCTGATTGGCTAGAGCTTATTAAACCCTCCTGTTAGTTTACTCTCTTTGGTACAAATTATAAAAATCACAGATATTTTAGGTTATGTATTATTTCTGTTTTTTTGGGTATACCTCAAGGATTACATGCAACAAATATAATCTTTGTGCTAACCTCATGACTCACGTCAGTGGCGGCGATAAGGGGTCCGCAGAGCCCGCCGTGTGGGGGCCCAGCTCCAGCAGGGGCCCCTTCGACCCCCTTGCTATTTCCAGATTTTATTGCCACATGTATGAATATCCTAACAAAATTTGGCGGGGGAGGGGGTGGGGGCGAATACTTATCGCCGGCACTGACTCACATACACAAAGATGGCCAAGGTCAGCATAGACTTATAAACATGATGTTAATCGCTTTCCAATTAAAAGTTTTTAACCTCAGAACTGCTCTTTACCTGAACTGAATAGCTTGATTGAATTGGAACATGATTTTTTCGTGGTCTTTCAGATCGGGTCCGATTCTCTAAAGTCTACTACCCTATGTTGCATGCGACAAAATGTCTCCATCTCTTTTGAATGAATGCATTCTTGAAGAAAGCGATGTACAAATTTTGTCAGATGCGACATAGGGTAGTAGACATCTGAGAATAAGGCTCCAGTTCAGGATCTATGGGAAGTTACTCGTTGTTAATCTCTGAGACATTGGAAACCAACTGTTATTTTATTTAGATTCGAATTAATTGTACTGAGTGAAATGTACTAGAAAAGTACAATGGTACTAGAAACGGAAACGTTGATCAACTGCGCGTTAAATCCACTAAAATGAAATTATATGATGACCTGGAATGCTCTTAGTTCCTCTGCGCACCCGTAAAAAGTGATAACTTTAGGAGAAGAAGAAAGGAGGCACATGCAATCTAGCACAGAAATACTTTATTGCTTACTTGTATATGGGTGCGAGAGAGACATTCATCTGCACGTACGTGTTATTAGTTTCACAATTTATAGTTTGTACACACGCCAGTGCAGTGCAGTGTTACAATCAACTCAATCTCGATTACTCCACAACTGTGAGGAACCACAAAACAAACATGGCGGCCTCCATGAGAAATCCAGTCGCGCAGCCTGACGAGCATTCCAGTCATCACATTAAAATTTCATTTCAGTGGTCAGGCTGCGCGACTGGATTTCTCATGAAGGCCGCCATGTTTGTCTTGTGCGTCCTGGCAGTGGTGGAGGAATCGAGATAGAGTTGATTGTAACATATAAAACTGGTACAAAGACGCGCTGCACTGCCCTGGCGTGTGTACAAACCATAAATTGTGAAACTAATAACACGTACGTGCAGATGTATGTCTCTCTCGCACCCATACAAGTAAGTAATAAAGTATTTCTCTGCTAGATTGCATGTGCCTCCTTTCTTCATCTCCTAGAGTTATCACTTTATATGGGTGCGCAGAGGAACTAAGAGCATCCCAGTCATATCATATTATAATTTCATTTTAGACGAGCATTCCAGTCATCATATTATAATTTCATTTCAGGTACCCAATTATGAACTGTCGGAATTGATTCTCTAAAGAAATATGACGTCATTTTCAAGATAGATAGGTACCTATTGCTCGAAATTGAAAGAAAATTACGTCATATTGTCTCATATTTCTCTAAAGAATCAATTCCGACAAATCAAAAATTGGGTCCCAGTTGTCAAATCACACTCTGATTTTGTTTTCTTACCACATGTACCAAATGATACTAAATTCGGTGCTACTTTCTGGGACAAATGGAAAGCGGCCGTTATTTCATTTTTGTACTAGATTCAAATTTTAAAGGCAAAATGGTACATTTCTGACCACTGTCAAGTTGAATTTGAATATTTGAAATTATTTACTGCAGCCTCAGTATCTCTAGATCTGGAAAACCATTTTTGCTATTTATTATATAGTAGGTTATTTTGTTGAAGAAAATTGAGAATAAGTCTTAAATAAACTTTTATAGAATTATTTAAATAATAGAGATGGGTCGACAGCACAGAACGTGAGTTCTGTGGTCGACAGCACCGACTTATGGTGGATTTATGCAACAATCATAAGTCATAAGTCTTTAGTCATAAGGAAGAATATTCGTCAATGATTGGTTGGTCCGTATATTCCAACCAATCATTGACGAATATTCTTCCTTATGACTAAGACTTATGACTTATGATTGCTGCATAAATCCACCATTAACCTTTAAACTAGACTGCCAATACCATATTATTGAAATTGATCCAATTACGAAATTGACTGGTGGCCATAGAACATGCGCATTGTGTCTGTTATCTGTCAGAATCACATTGGCGTATTTCAGGAAAAATTAATAGGTCTAGCACAAAAGCAAGTGGAATGTTGAAAAATTGAGTTTTCATCTGATGACGAGAATATTTCATAACTGTACATCCATACTTCAACAAGGCACATTTCAGTTGAAAATTAGGGATTTTTACACCAAAGTCCAAAACACTTCATTTTAACAATATCTATTTACTCAAGGTAACGCCAATGACCTAATAAATGGCTCCCCAGATTGTCAAATACCAATTCTTTGGTGGCTCTTGCGCATTGCGCAGACACGATTTCAGGATGTTCAATTGGATGAGTGGTGGGCATATGAGTACTAGCAGTCTAGTTTCTAGTTTAAAGGTTAAGTCGGTGGTCGACAGTTGCTTGAAGGCTGTTTCACAATATCAGTAGCAGTGGCGTCACCTCCCTCTATTGGTAAAATAACCAATGGCAAACATGTTTAGACGACGCTGAAAATTCAAGATCACGCCGCTGAAAGTTTGATTCATTTAAACTTTTTGCAGTAAAATCTAGCTGTGTTCGCATTTCTACTGCTTTTAATAAACAATATGTTAAAAATTTCTATTCCAATGTCATTCATTCAGATAACATCAGCGTCAAAAGGGGCGGATTCACTGTCACTAGTGCCACTGTTACTGCCTTTATGTGGAATAGTCTTAAATCAGTTTTAAAAAATGGAAAAGTAGCCCCAGTGCGAAAGAGACATACAGCGACATTTTAGGTATTTTATTTAGCAAAACATATTTTTCAAGATATAATTTTTTTATCTGCCACATGCTGTGAATGTTTTTATCAAATTGGGATGATCTTTCATCATAGTAATGAATGACTGTATCCGTTCCACAGTAAATTCATCGCTACTTTGTTGATATTCCTTGGCTTGTGTTACTCCAACGACTTTAGCGGTGCTACGGAGCGATCTAAACTTATCCTTAACTGGTTTCGGCTTTTTCACTAAAACATCAAGAAAAGGGTAAATAGATGCTTATTGCAAAAAATAAGCAGATATAATATGTATGAGAAACAGAATGAAAAGCCCTTGACTAACGATTCTCCGATCATATTACCAAACATTATGAATTATGATTTGAAAATTGAAACTACCGATTTTTAAACAAAAATTCGATAATTTATAATAGATATAAATATTTAATCACCTTCCATTAAATATGGTTACGAATCTACTTATCAATGGTTACATCGGAAATTATATTCTGGAGATGTCGAATATTTAGAAAATTTAACTTTCCCGGATTTGCAGTGTCATCGTATTTTGCTTTCATCAACAAAATATACGAACAATTAGATGGTGTCCAGTTATCACAACTGCGACGGCAAGATCCAACCCAAGGTATGGTTACGAAATGTAGACGACACGTTTATAATTTGGAACCATGGACCAAAAAAACTCAATAAGTTCCTCGAACACATCAACAGTATACACCCAGATAATTTCACTCGCCGTATGAAACCCTCCTTTCCTGCAATATTAGGACCAATAAGGGATGTATGCCTCGATAATACACACTTTCTAGCTTTTGAGCCGGTAGTACCACTTTGGCATGGCAACCACGTATCCAAACAACAACGGAGAATATAATATCATCTTGCTACTAACATATGAATGTCAGTCTGACAGACTTCATGTCTATCAGGCATTATCTATAACTATTGAAGAATTCACAATGGAACTTTTTTCACTTTGTTGGTTCGTGAAATTATTTCAATAAATACTACTCGTGCTCACAATAATACTATCGATAATTCTGTCAGAAATCTTAAACTCGATCAAATTGCATTGAGGTAACACCACTCGCCCTGAAGGACTCGTGGAAGGACTCGTGGTGTTACCAAGCAATTTGATCTCGTTGATTTCTGACAGAATTACTATCAATGGTATTGCGAGCACTCGTGGTATAACCCCCTAATATTCAATTCACTATGGAAGTTGAAAGGGATAAGGAGCTGGCTTTCCTAGACGTGCTCATTTCCTGGAAAGAAGGACGTCTGGGTATACAGAAAACCAACGCACATTGATCGAAACCTCCACAGCACTTCAAATCATCATCCATGCCAAAAACAAGGTATAATTAAAACTTTAGTAGACCGAGCAAGATGAAGATGCGAACCAGAACATCTGGAAGCGGAACTGAAACACCTGAAAAACGCTTTTCTTTCAAATGGGTACAAAGAAGGAAAAATTGAGCGTTGTATAAACCTAGAAATATACTTTGATGTCAGAAGTTTTTCAACTTATTGACAAAGCTTTTCAAGTATAAATGAAAATATAAATTGAAATAGTTATGTACATTATATACCGATATAATGAAGGAACTAAAATCCCTAGGGGGACACCACGCAATGGACCAATAAAAAACAACACTCCGGCACATAAATACTGATTGAGACAACGGGTATCAAACAGTGAACAGTGATCGGAGCAACTATAAACATCTCTCTCTTGAAAATACCAACAACTCGTGTTGGCAAAACGTCGAGAACTCGCATTACACACGACGTCCGATACCCGAAAAACCATCGTTCAATTATCATCATTATCATGATTGCATTATACTAACATATTATGCAATAACATTGCATTGTCATTCAGTATTCTGAGCTGTGTTTGGAGTTAAAATTGATTGGAAAATTTTAACCTTAAGTGACAAACATATTATTATTATTACATTGTGACATAGTATTATCGTTCAGTTCTGAGCTATGATAAAAATTTCAAGTTTCTAGCTTATCGGGAAGTTAGTTTAGAATCGATTGCAAAATTCCACCCTACCAGATGAACAAACCGGCGGAAAAGCAAACAAATAAATAGGCGGGCACGAAAGCAAGTTAATAAAAACGTACTGAGCTTACTGGGAATATTGTTTGATTTCCGATACAGCTTCGACAACTGCTCTGCGTGGTTGCTGCTCGCTTCGTAAACAATAGGCAACGGTTGGAAAGATACATTCGACTTATCCAGCTCCTTGCTGACGCTGATCACTTCGACTTGGGCGATTTTCACGCTGGATCGGTTTTCCCCGATCGATCCGCTATGCGCCTTCTTTTGAATCACTCCGTCCAACACTTCCAAGCTCTCTTTCATCTTCACGCATTTATCGCAACAGGAATCTTTCATGCTGGTCCAGCTCACCGTCGATCTAGATTTAGCGGCCTCCTTTCTGATGCAGTACGGTTCCTTCATCAGGAGTAACTTCGAATGCCTCAGCAACTCCACAGAATCTCGGGCTGTTACTAGTTTGGACGATTTTTTCTTCAGAGTGGACGAAGAGTTCTTCACTGCTTCTATCGAATCTTTCGCTACTTCTATCGAGTCCTTCAGACTGACCGTGAAGTCTGCTCGCACGTCTTTGATCATCGAAACTTGGCGCAGCACTATCGAGTCTCGAGTGTCTAGGACGAGATCGGGGGATATTTTCTCGCTGGTGGCAAAGGATTCTGAAACAATAGGGAATATGCAAGTGATATAAATTTACTTGATTTTTTTACCTTCGATACTTTATTGTCTTGACATTACACCTAAACCATTAGTTTATCATTTAGTTTGTATTTAACTCCATATAAAACTTTAATCAAAGAGAGCAAAATAAGCGCAGAATTCAAATTTGCGAAACGCATCACCATTGGTCGAAACGAAGAATGACGTCACATGGCAGGTTATGAAATTTATCTGTGTTGATATTAATACTGTGCTAGTCGTCTTTCATAGAAAATTTGTTTTTATTTATATATCTGTAGTGTTTTCCATTACATAGTGCGATTTTGGCCTAGTGACAATTGTAAATTATCAAGAACAATGACTGAAAGTGGTTTTGTCAAAGCACAATCCGACAATCTTCCAAAAATAGATGCTTTTAAGATGACAGCATATTTTGTATCCAATCCAGATTTCACGTCTGCTGAGGTCAAAGGAGTGAAAGCTGCAAGGTAATTGTTGTAATACATGATATTTTGTAATTTACTAAATAAGTTTTCATGCCATACATAACCTAAAATATTGTATTCATACAATATACTCACATTAAAGTGATCTTCACAACAATGTAAATGTGATATTGGAGGTACTTCGTCTCTTCTCATAAACTTACACCATTGTTTACGTATTTTCACATCTCTTGGAACAGAAAAAATACTTTATTTGGTGTACTTATAATTGTGTTATGGCATTCCGGTACTAGACAATACCTATAAAATGTTTTTTTAGCATTTTCCATTATCGTAAGACCATATATCTATTAACTACGAATATGGATAATAAGGACAGCCTATGTGAAGCCAAAAAAATGAGCATCGACTTCGAATTGCGCGCTGCTGAATTAATGCGCTTGCGCCAGAGATTCCTATTCAAAGACACGAATTTGTTTTTTCATCTCTTTTTAGCGTGAATGGTTCGGCAGAAACAATTATCGAAGATATGAGGAAGCATATCTTATGAGGTGGTGATTCGGCAGATTCCAACATAACCTCACAATCTGGATAAGCAGGTTACAGAGAGCAAGTGTACATTGTGCTAATTATAAGAGAGCGGCACTATATGGGTTTTATTCCTGAGAAAATGAAACATTTACTATCGTCGCGTTTTACTTCGAGTTCGTGTTCAGGAGGCCAAAATACATCACTACCAGCAAACTAT
Organism: Chrysolina oricalcia; assembly: GCA_944452925.2. Taxonomy (NCBI): domain Eukaryota; kingdom Metazoa; phylum Arthropoda; class Insecta; order Coleoptera; family Chrysomelidae; genus Chrysolina; species Chrysolina oricalcia. Next base: position 14,203,181 of record OX101828.2, read on the forward strand.
TTTTCTCAGTGGTTATGAGGCCGATGTGGAACAAGCAAACAAGATTTACCTTTTCAAACAACTGTCCGTCACATACCCAATCCATATTTCCTCAAGTTTAATGATAGTTTATCCGCTTTTGGCAGAAAATTGATTGATGAAACTGTTAGTAGGTAACAAACAGACATTTTATTGTTAGAGTCACAAATGGATCAATTAATCGTTTTTTAATGACACCGAAGTTTAATTGACATAATTCTCATTCTTCATTTATCCACATTATAGAAAAATGTTAGCCCATTTTCAATATCGGGCGGTTGAAAATGTCAAAAGAAGTATAACCTCAAAAATGTATGACATTTCTCGTGATTCAGAATCCGGCATGTGCAATAGTTTCCCAGCACCCGTTTGAGAAAAGGTAAGATAGATATTTTTGGCTTCAATTTGAAAACATTGCGTCGTATGGCGTGTTATCAATATTCGTAGTTAATAGATATATGCGTAAGACCGATTAAAACTGCAAATCCCTAACCTAATTAATAACTGTCAATAGTGTCAATGCATATTGTAAACAACACTGTTAAAGGCCATAACTATAAAAGAAGAACAACAATGCTGATCGCGCCATGTAACGTCATCCACAGCGCGCGGAAAATGGTGGCGAATTATTTTAAAAATTAATTCCAAGACTTTCAACAGTATTTATATTTCTCACTATGTTGTAACGAAGTGAAAAATTAATTGAACAAATTTAAAAAATATGCATATTCCCTATTGGCTCCTTAGACGGGAATGATTCAATGGTGTATTATAACCTTCAAGCTGGGGTGTTCCCTTTTCTACCCTGGAGAAATATCTCCACCAGATTAGTACACAATACCCTCTATGGGATCCTCCACAGCCGAAGGTTTATTTTTAATTAAATGTGGTAGAGCGATAATTTGGTGCCACCAGGTCAGAAAGAAGTCTGGAATCCGCTCTGAACACACGAATTTGAAATTAGTAGATAGAGCTTTCTAAGAATAAACATTATAATAATCACTCCTGAACTTCTTCAAAGCTAATGGTTCTCGAGTTTTACCAATAGAGAGTTGCAGTAATTACAGTAACCTTCACGTTACGTTAACGTCCGAAATATAACGTTTACGGGTTGAAGTTTTGTGGTGTGCGTCTAAGGATGGACGTGTATGTCAACCGTTAACCCTAACCTGTTAATTTGTCAGTATTTTTCATTTATGTTGTTTTCTTTGAACAACAGTGGTTTAGAGTTTATCTCTGCGGATTTTGACCATATACCTCTTCCTTTGCCAAATGCAAATAAAAATTTTCCGGTTTCGGCTTTTCAAAATGTTCATTGTTTTAAATAAAGCTAAATAACAAACATAACTTCAAAAAGTGACAAAGCATTATTTACAATTTTACATCAATCATTATTTCATTAATGTATTTTTGATGGTCTATTATGGCTTTCAAGTCAAAATTCGCTCATTCGCAACTCATCGGTGTGATTCGTATATTCTTCGGTTCAAGGTATGTTCATGATCATACAAATTTCGAAAAATTTATGCGAATAAAATGGTAGCTGAAAATATCGCAATGAAATTGAAATATTTTTTGCAAATTCGGATCGAATCACGAGACCACAGAATGCATAAAATGTGTTTGTGTTTTTATTTTATTAACCTTAAATCCTCAAAATTAAATACACATGCAGGTATTCTTCAGTTCTCATTTTATAAAAAAAAAACAATAGGAAAGTTCGTTGATGTGGATGTTATTCGCATCATAGGATATAGATTCTCTGGATGGGTTCATTGTACTCTACCAGTTGTATCGGCTTTGGAAAGAACGTGAAGCTTCCAGACAAAAAAAGGAGTTGTAGTGTTCGGCATTTTTAAAGAGTCAAAAAATTCATGGTGATTATCACAAAAAATGAGACTAAATGATCCCAATAAATATTTTAATGATTTTCTTATGACGTGTTCTCAGTTTGATGAACTCTTATCAATAGTGACACCAGAAATAAAGAAGTCATATCACAACAGAACCCATTCCTCCTATAGAAAGGCTACCACTTTTATATTCGATACATTGCTTTAGGATTCGGGATGGAATACTTTTTGTTACCAAAGAATAAACCATTATTAACAAAACTAAAAAACCCACACAGGTTCGTTCAAACCTGGTCGAGCGCTGTCGTGCAAATGTGATCACTTTCTTTCTGGAAAATTCAGAAATAATACCAGTCACATTTATATTGTCCAACAAATCACTTTCAATCAATATGATTGACAAATTATCGATCCGCTGTTGGCCCATTGACGATCTTAAGTAGTTTTTGATTAACTTTAACTTTGAGAAAGTTCTCTCCGCTGAAGCAACTGATACAGGCATTGTCAACAAAATTCGCAAAGCTTCGCTTGCATTTGGAACAGAATGAATCAAATTACTTTTTATAATGTAGTTTAACATATGTGTCGGTGTTTGTAATATATTTTTTTTTAATTGCAACTCGTGGAACAATTCTGTTTTATTTATGTCACGCTCATTACGATTTTTGTCCGTTAAAACTTCTTCAAGCTGTAAACAACAATTTAGTTGTTCCTTATCTGGTAAATCAGAAAATTTACAAATATCCCATAAAAATTGAAAATGGTCGGAATGGGACGACAATAAGTCGAACCTTTCACTAATTGATCTTATAACAATATCAAGTGTACTGAAAAATTTGTTTATTCTAAAATCCCGTTCACCATCTGTAATTGGTTCATCGTCATTTTCGTAATTACATTGTTTTTGAACACGCCTTGGCCCAAAAACATTTTCAGTTTTGAGGGTTGGCTCTACATCTAGAGATTTTGCAAGTTCAGAAGCATCAACTAACACAGCTCCAAATCCTTTATCACTGCGGTAACTATTGAAAAACTTTAGCAAATTATTCATTTGGGTACATGCTTCCGAGATATTAAAACCTTTGGTTTGTAATATTTTGCTAACAGTATTGACTCCAAACAGAACATTATACTATAATATTAATATACATATATTTAGTGATAGAACAAAATATGCAATAGGTCGGGACCAAGCAACCCAAAGAAGTCATGTTTGACTCTATAGATAATAATAATAATACATTTTATAAATTTTTTATTTAAATATTATTACTTATTTCCTTCTTTTGTTTAATCTTAATTCTAGCATATTCTAACTGATTTTTCAGACATTGATAAAAATAAAAAAATATCTTCGGCGCCTTTTTCGTGACGGCCGGCGCCGTCGTGCGCCGCACGATCTGTACATATGATTGGAACGGCACTGAACCCACAAAACATTAAGTTATAGGTACTTTGCTCATGTTCCGATATTACTGAACAGTACTGGCCACAGTAGGTAATTTCGGAACGCCTCACAGTAACAGTAACTGAAACTGCCATCTAATTTCGGAACGATTCGGAAAGTCAGACTATCAAAAAATGTAAGGCGGGAACATATCTAGTTCAAAATTATATCAATACTATTATGTGATACTGATTGATGGTTGCAATTAATCAAGTAATAATAGTGGAAATATTAGGTGATAACGATTCTGAATCATCAGAAAATTCGTATAGCTCAAGTACCTCAAGCTCTATCGGAGCTATGAATATAAGATGGGTTTCTTTATTATAATGACCTGGGGATTTATTTCCTTGGTCTGATGTTTTGAATCCATTGCCGAGTTGTCTTTTGAGGACCTGAATATATCGCCTGGCATGATTCTTATCTGAAATATTCATTTTCATACATCTACATGGACAAGAGAGGCGAGAGAGAACAAATCTCGTAAATTATCGGCGGTTTCGGCATCAATCTCTACTAGCAAGTCTTCTAATACCACTTGATACATTTCTTCTGCTGTCTTTTCAGATGAGCTAATTGTAATGATATTGTTTTCAATAAATTGAATTAATGATAAATAACATATCCTAACCTAACTCATTATCAATTCGGGGAGGGGATACTGGGACTACACGACCATTTCTGTAACAGTAGCAACCAGTAAATTTCTAGCCTCTAACAAGGTTCCATGAAAAGTGGCGCGAAATGTGTACCAGTCAATTTCAGTAAAATCCGAACAACCAAAATTACTGGGCAGTACGCAGTACTGTTCAGGAATATCGGAACATGACATTTGACTTGCCCGCAATGACAGTGACCATCACATTTTGTTGCATGACTATGCACGTCAAATTTTGATGGTAATTTCCTAATTTGCGATTCGCGTAAATTTTCAGAAGTTCGTATAAGCATGAAACTACCTTACCTCTTAGCTGACGAATGCGCATGCGCATATGTCAATTTGTGTGTTTACGGGCCGGTATTATAAAACTATTTTGACAGACAACTAGAAGTTAACTTGTGGAATGACGTCACATGTTGCAGTTAACTTCAAAGGGTAGGAGTTAACTTTATCGGGAGGAAAAGGTATCAGTTAAAGTTAACTTTGTAGCAAATGGTGGTTTTCGACAGTTTTTCTGTCAATAATTTAGCATAAAACTCAATTAGATTGTTTTTTTTTCGCAATAAATGTTAGCAAACGATATCCTGGTTATTTTCGAGGAACTTTTAAGCGACAATGAAGGAGATGCTGTGATTATTATTGAAGGCCCTCGGCGCCGAAGGATATTTAGAAATCGGTTAAACCATTTTATCTTGTGGAACGAAATAGAATTTGAAAACAAATTAAAACGGATTTCGATCATATAGATAGTCTGTATGCTTAAAGGAGCACATAGAGAGGCAAATTTGCAAAGACCAACTAATAAGTCAACATTTCTAATAGTTCTAATTACTTTGGAATTATAAGTAATTATAAGTAAAAATAATCTTCTACCGCCAGTAACACAAGTGTTTACACTCAGATTTCATGCAACATGTTTATTTTTGGTAATTATTGGAGATTTTGGAGGATTCTCAAATCTATTGATGGCAATTTTATTATTTATTAGAAAATTTTTAAATGTCACAGGAAAAACTGCGAAAAATTCTAGGTTGCCTTCTTCTTCTTTTTATTTCAGAAATGAGACTTTTATAAAACTGCCATTTTAAAGCCGAAGTTAACTTGACTGTTAAAATTAAAGTTAACTTCGAGAGATCTTTATAATACCGGCCCTACGTCACAGAACTCATACTTTATATCTTATATATAAGTATGAGTTCTGTGGTTTACGTACATGGCAGCACTTCAACTCTCTATTTATCTTGGAGGATTACTGTGGAATACCACTAGATTTATTAAATATTGAAGTTGACAGAATAATAAAATTGGTGAAAATACCTGTGTGAAAATACTATTTGTTCTAATTGAATGACACCACAGGCGTCCAGCATCCCATTGTAAATAAAATTACCGTTAAAAAATTATAAAATGAGAGTATTTCCCTAATTTGAAAAAACAAAGTATAATAAGAGGTGGTATTACTCGTGAGAGGCCCCTTAATATAACTCCTCCTTGTAAAACGTATCAGTCCAAGATTCCAGGGTCGCCCAGGGTTACTTATTTTTAAACGAAATGTGTACGTTTGAGTAGTGTTACTATAAGCACTATGATCGCATGCCTACCAGCTAGCTTGGCCAGATGACCATTTCTCCGATATTAGGGAATCAAGGTACGTAAAAACATTACTTATTCTAGTTGAATCGCCAGTCTACAGATTTCTATATGTAACGCTCGGTAGGTATGTGGACAGTAAAGCAGGCATCCACCCCGGAGCTCCGGGTTCAAATCTCGTATCCAACGATTTCTTTTTTTTTGTGGTAGATAAAATCACCCTCAAAAGGCTGATGAATCTTGAAGGGAGGCTGAATCTCATCACGGACGTGCAGTTCGGATTCCGCACAGGTAGTCCGGATTGTGCACCGGGTGAAGGAGGCTTTCAATCAAGGTCTCAACACAGGCATGACCCTGTTGGATATGGAAATAAAGGCCTTCGATACGGTTTGGATCGAGGGTCTGGTCAACAAGATGCTACCAGGCGAGCATGCCTTTGAACTCAGTGAAATTGATCGGCTCCTATCTTACAGGACGATCCTTTGCGGTGAGGGTAAATAGCAATCTATCCGGAGGATGTCCGATCGAATCAGGTTTTCCGCAAGGTTCGGGTATCTCTCCACATTAATACTGCTGAGCGCTGCGATATATGCGGATGATATGACGTCAGCGCGATGCCACCTAATGGTTTACTGAATACTAAATACATATAGATATATACAAACCCATACTCGCGGTGACGTCAAATGAGAGACTACATTTGCAACATAAGGAATGGACCATCCTCTACAAATAGTGTTCAGTGTCCTTGTGTTAAGTCGGCATTTGGAAAATTTCTAGAAGAAGATTGCATCTACTCTTGTTGGAGTTTCCAAATGTTAGCCTCCCATTCGCCTCACATTCGCCGAGGAAGTGAGATGAATTTTCTTCGGCCTCTTCGCATTTGTGGCAAGTGGGGCTGTCTTCTGTAACTATAAGTGATAGGTGTCTGCCTAACTTGTTATGTCCTGTTAGTATTCCTATAAGGAGGCGTGTAGTGCTTGACGGTTTCTGCCTAAGAGCCATGCCGTCCTTGTCTTACTGGAACCGGCCACAAAGTCTTTCGACTGCCTGCAGCCGGTATTATCCCTCCAAAGTTCATTCAGCTCTTCTTCCGCTCACTTGTCGAGGACTGAAGAGGTTTGTCTTCTTGCGATGCCTAGTACAGGCTCCGGCCCACAGAACGGCGATGCAGATTCGGATCGTTTCCGCTCACCCCTCTGTGACCCTGGACCCATACCAGCTGAACTTCCTTCGTTTCAGCTAGCTTCGCGAGCGCATCTCCACATTCCTATATAGGTGCTAAGCTTGGTTTAGGATGGCAGATGGCTCTGCGCGCTGACTGACTATCCGAACAGATATAAACTATCTGCTCGGGCCTTTCTTTCACCTCTTGCCTCGTAGCTACGGTTATGATGGCGAACACTTCAGATTGTATATCTACTCAAATGTAGCTTTTTCGTACCTCTCCTCCCTCCAGGGCCTCTATTCTTGACGGCGATAGAATAAAACACTCCCTGGGGAGCGTTCCCTGATTTGCCTCTACTGCTGACTAAAACCAGTATTCTTGAACTCGAGTGAGAAAGAGGAATCGTAGGAAACCAAACAACAGTGTTGCCTATAATCTTGTCCAATCAAAATGGAAGAAATCTTGGCAGACTGATAGAACCGGTAACGTCAAACTTTCATGCACAAAGTTCTAAGATTTTCATTTTTAGTTCTTGTGTATTTCTATTGCCGCAACACATTGAGGAATAAAGTACAACAAAGAAATTCAAAAGAAATCCAATGACAGCGAAACAGAAAGAGCTGATGGTCGAATTCATTTCATCAAGAAGAGAAATGTATACCAGAGACATCTCATACCTTTGCACAGACATAGCTGATCTTCGTCTTGGCTCTTCTATGTTCTATATTTCAATGATTTCTTGACACATTTTCAATAAACTCATCATCCGACAACGTGTTGAAACGATTTCCCTTCGGTAGCACTTTCCTGACTATATTTAAATCATTCTCTGCGTCATTTAGATATTCCATTACCTGTTACCACAGTAATATTTGATTCAAATCTACGATGACGAGCGTCAAGGACATATTTTGATCCAAAACTATCGTATTTATAGATTAAATATTCGAATATGATAACGTTTCTCAACCACTCCCTAGTAAAATATCAAGAGAACGATTTCATTCGACATTCGATTGAGGGATCAAGGTTCTATCAGTATTCAATAGAACAGTAGTCAAGAATACGGTTTTTGGGATCTCAGTAGAACCACGCCCACTTTCTCTCACTTGTTCTATATAGGTAGATGCCTGCACTTGAAGCCTGTTTGTCAGTAAGACGCGAACCGTTCATATAACATATAATAAGGCTTCCTGTGTCGGGGCGTGGCGCAGTGGTTAGAGCGTCAGACTCTGAGTCGAAAGGTCCGGAGTTCGAACCCTGGTTGGGCTGGGATTTTTTAATTTAATTTAACCGATTAAATCATTAAAATCTCGTGGCTAGAGTAGGGTGAATCCTGCACGATTCACTGTTGCGTTCCAATTAACAGTGCTGCTCCTAAGGTGGCGTATGGAGTTAGTAACAAGGCCTATCCAGAACACGTGGCTAATGACCATAGCAGTCGATGCCAAAACACCAAAGAAAAAAAATATAAGGCTTCCTGTGCGAAAGTCCACCGTTTTTTCTCTGCTCGGAATAGTAAGAGTGAACTCTCTATCCATTGCAGTCTATCTTGCGCGCTTTTCACTCTGAGGGCGCAGATCGGGACCTCCTGATCTCCGAGTAACTTCTGAAGTGATCTTACAGACCAGGGAAAATCATGTTTCGAATAAAAACCATGTATTCAGTTCTGTTGAGGTTTAGTTCAGGTTCAGTTCAAGGAAATATATTCTCAATTGGAATGCGTCTATTTTCTGGTGCTCTATTGTCGCATGTAAGAAAATATCTCCATCTCTTTTCAATGCATGTTCAACAAAGGCGATAGAAATATTTTGTCGCAAGCAACATAGGCTAGTAAACATTTAAGAATAGGGCCCATGGGGACTGATTCTCTAAATGTCTACTACCCTATGTTGCATGCAAAAAATGTCTCCATCTGTTTTCAATGTATATTCGAGAAAGGCGATGGACATATTTCGTCGCATGCGACATAGGGTAGTAGATATTTGAGAATAGAGCCGCTGGTCTCGGGGGCCCTATTCTCAAATGTCAACTACTTTCTCGAAAATGCATCGAAAAGGGGTGGAGACCACAGAACCAGGAATTTAATGTCATATAACTGAACTTAGACCATAGAAATATATATTATATACTTACTCTAGAAAGCAAATCCCGCCAATTTTCACGGCGAAAAGCATGCCGCGTATGCGACCCGTTTACGATGTGCGCATGCTCGTCATCAGTGTAGTTTGGGTAGATCGTTGCCAAGCATCTAATTTTATAAATCCAATTTGAGTTGAAATTATTCATGATATTAACTGAAATAAATTTTCATGTTTTTTTGTACTTTCAATTTTTTTTCCAATCCAGTGCTTCCTTGAAATTCGCACCGACGATTTGGGGTGGTAACTTAGGTTTTTGTTGGTTAACTACAGCTGAAAAGTGAATGTGATACCAAAAATCAGTCGCTTCAGAGCGATAAATAATAATAATAACCGTACTCTACTTTATTCTGATGACCTTTGCTGAATATTTGGGATCATAAATATGTGAAAATATGTATTCAAATCGGCTAAATACAAATAACAGGTATAAGTGCAATGAGGTTTCCAACCTTATTCTCCGAGACTCAGAATTGACGTTTGTTAATCTTCACAAGTACCATAATATTTTACTAAAACCGGGCCTGTTACAAAAATCACTAATGACGCGCATGCGCATTGCGGACTAGCCTGAACTTTTAACAACACTTTTGACTTGGGGATTAGCATTCTAGAGCAAGTATATAATATATATTCCTATGACTTAGACACGAGGGTTGACACGGGTTTATGCTCACCTGAAACGTTTTTAAACTCGAAAGGAGAGGCCAAATTTTGCGGCGAATAGTGAGTGATTGTTGTCGAAGAATCGCTACTTCCCTGTAAATTCTTCTTGTCCTCTGGTTGACTCTCAGGCATGTCGAATGTTTGTTGTACTGATCCCAATTCCGAGTAATCGTCGAGCGACGTGATTTCCTTTCTTAATTTAGCTTCGATGTTATCCGGCTGTCCTTTGCCCTTGTATCTCACGGAACCCTTAAAGAATCCCAATTATATTCAATCAATCAATCAAAAATATGCTTTATTGTCCAAGAAAAGTACTTATTGACAAAGCGTTAAACTATACTAATACATATAAAAGAGTTTCAAGATCAGTAATTAGAAGTTAAATAGTAGAAATATACATATTGGTTTAAATAGAAGGCAATAAATATAAAGGAATTTATAAAATCACAATACACACACATTAAAAAATAAAAACTTGGTTACAATATATATATATATATATATATATATATATATATATATATATATATATATATATATGTATAAAAGTTATTGGGTATAACCCTCAAAATGTTCTGCAACCCAATAACTTTTCTACTTATATTTTCATATATTGCCCCTCGCTACATCCATCCTTATTTATATATGTATATATATATACAGTGACCGGCAGAAAGTACGCATCATATGGGAATTTTTTTTATTAATAAATTTTGACAAATATTGATACTTGCAATCGCTTCTGCATCAAAAGAAACCCCAAAAGACGTTGTACAGTGCCGTTCGTCTTTTCGAGGTTGGCGGGAAATTTAAAAAAATTGAAAATTATTTCTCAAAACACACTTGTTTGTGAAAATATCGAGAAATGTTAATAAGAAAAGTTGTTCAGATTGACATTTTATAGCTATGTACAAGTTTTGAAAAAGATCTGAGATAAAAAAATAAAAATCAATTTTTTGCCACAAAAAAAAATCTTTTTGGAAACATACATTTTTGACGAAGAAACTCATTAGTAAAGCCAACACTAATATTTCAAATAATGTTTTGTGAAGATTCGCAAGCTATTCCTATTTTATTCGGAGAAAATTTGAAATCTGTGATTTTGCAGTGTGATCAGCTGCTTCATAAGAAGTCACTGAAATATCTACAGGACATTATAATTCCGATACTTTTTATTATTAATTAAGAACCAAGTATCTACACAATTTCAATTTGAAATTCTTAATATGTCCTGTAGATATTTCAGTGACTTCTTATGAAGCAGCTGATCACACTGCAAAATCACAGATTTCAAATTTTCTCCGAATAAAATAGGAATAGCTTGCGAATCTTCACAAAACATTATTTGAAATATTATTGTTGGCTTTACTAATGAGTTTCTTCGTCAGAAATGTATGTTTCCAAAAAGATTTTTTTTTGTGGCAAAAAATTGATTTTTATTTTTTTATCTCAGATCTTTTTCAAAACTTGTACATAGCTATAAAATGTCAATCTGAACAACTTTTCTCATTAACATTTCTCGATATTTTCACAAACAAGCGTGTTTTGAGAAATAATTTTCAAATTTTTTAAATTTCCCGCCAACCTCGAAAAGACGAACGGCACTGTACAACGTCTTTTGGGGTTTCTTTTGATGCAGAAGCGATTGCAAATATCAATATTTGTCAAAATTTATTAATAAAAAAAATTCCCATATGATGCGTACTTTCTGCCGGTCACTGTATATATATATATATATATATATATATATATATATATATATATATATATATATATATATATATATATATATATATATATATATATATATATATATATATATATATATATATATATATATATATCACCATTTGTCACCGTAATATTCTTGTAGGCAGTAGTAGGCTTTCGTACACAGTACGTCTTTAACTGCCTTCCGAAAATTAGAAAAGTCAGACATTTGCTTCAAATTAATTGGTAAATGATTGAACATTTTTTTACTTTCAAACATCAATGAATTTTTTGTTAAAGAAGATTTTGGAATTGGCAAGGGTATGTTATTGTTTTGTCGTGTCTCGTATGTTCTAAAACTTGTCATATTTAGATGTTTCTTTTTCATCAAACATACAGATTCAAGTATGAAGATGCTACATAAGGTTAATATTTTGTGAAGCTGAAATAGAGGTCTGGAGTGATCGAAGTTTTTAACTCCGCACAAATAGCGTATTGCTCTTTTTTGTATTACAAAAACGGAATTAAACAGTTGTTGGCTACAGAAGCCCCAGAAAGGAATGCCATATCGCAAATGAGACTCAATCAATGCAAAATAAGATGCTTTAGCAATCGAAAACCCAAGTTCCTTCCTAATTATTCGGACAGCGAAACAACCGCTAGCTAGTTTTTTGTTCAAGGACGTTATATGATTATTAAATTTCAATTTATCATCTAGAGTTATTCCCAAGAACTTAGTATTTGACTTATTAACAATTGTTCTGTTCCCTAAAGACAAACTATCATAGTTGAATTTCAAAGTCAGAATATTAGTTTTGTTTGCATTGAAACATAGAAAATTGGCATCACACCAATTTTTTACTTTTTCTAAATCTATGTCATGCCCGTGCCACATTATAGTTGTATCATCAGCAAACATTGTGAACTTCCCTGAGATTTCGATACTTGCTAAGTCATTCAAATACAATAGAAAGAGAACAGGGCCGAGTACAGATCCTTGAGGAACACCACAATGGATCTTTGATTCCTCCGATTTTACTTTTTGTATTCTGACCATTTGCATTCTATCAGTGAGATATGATTCTATCCAATTGTGGACAGTACCTCTGATCCCATAACGGTACAATTTTTGAAGCAGTATTTCGTGATTTACACAATCGAAGGCCTTTGAGAAATCACAAAATACTGCTATTAAGAAAGTTCCGCAGATATTCATACAATCATTAAAGTACTTCTTTGTTCAAAATCAGGTGAAGTAGCAGAGCAGCACAAATTCTTGATGAAATACATCAAAGGAAGGTGAATCTGTTATTTCGAATCATCAAGCCAAACTAAAAAGACTAACTTAGGGTTAAATCGCTTGAGTACCTGTACGTTGTCGAGGGTCGGGTACAAAACGCGGTGACAGTCCAAAAATTGGCAAGATTTTTGTAAAATGCCGAACTTCTTTTTTTTTGTGACCCTGGCTATGGATGCATCACCAGTTGGGTTTGGTGCTGTTAGACCGGGATTCCACGCCTATTTTAAAAAATGATTAATAACAGGCTGAATCTTCCTGAGTAGCTTCCTTTTGCCGAGACGCCCCACTTTTTCCTCTACGAAAATTGTCGATAGTGGTAACTAATTAACTGCGCAGGCGTCAATCATGTCGATTTGCAAAAAAGTCATTAATAACAGTTAGTTTTTCAGTCGAACCTCGAGATAATTCGATAAAGTACTCGAAAAAACTTTTGTCCTACAAAATGGATGGTAGGACTGAAGAGTCCCCCACTCCCAACATGTACCAATAACGTGGTCATAAAAATTCATTAATAACCGGCGGATTGTTTTACCGTTGCTTGGTTAATATTTGTATAATTGAATGGCCATATTGTCCTACAAATTGAATGGTAAGTGTTCCCAGTCCTACGCTCCGAAATTGTTGACTCCATGGTACAGAAAATGTAACTGTAGGACAATGATAATACATGAAAGGTTCGTGTATTCTTCACCTAAATAATACAGTGTCCTACAAAAAAACGGGTATGCATCGCTAGTCCTACAAAAATTATTCAAAATAACGAATTATTTTTAAATTGTGGTTTAGCTAATTTAATATACTTTTATTCGTAAAGTAATGTTACTTTCAATGTATAATTGTTTGTTCAATTCAAAAATATCATAATTTACGTGAAAAGTTTATGAAAAAAGTGGGAAATTTTGTTTAGCTTTCATAATTTTTATAAACATATTAAAAGCAACAATAACAAAGTAAAAACATTGAAATAATCAATCTGCCCTCCGGGGCGGCTTAAATTCGCTTAAATTCGCTTTAGCAGATGCAGGGAAACCCGGAAAAACCTGCAACACCACATCGTCGTCTGAAGAGCTGAAATTTATAATTGAAAACTTTCAAAGAGGTCAGACGGTAAAATAGGATGTATATGGTATCTCCAGAGGCCACAAAAAGTCCAGTTCGAAAGAGATATTATATTTTACGGGGGTCAAGTGGCCAAGTTGCTAAAATACCGATCTTTTATCCACTCTGGTCGCCGGTCGTGGGTTCGAAGCCTATCGACTGCTTATATTTCTCTGATGGCCCGAGAAAGTGGAATAGCACGTAAAAAGTAAGAATTCGTTAATCCTTGGCTCTCACAAGTTTCGTCTTTTGGGGGCTGTCGTTCGTAAGGGGGCGACATCTGGTTAACGGAAAAAACAATTTTAAACAATGAGGAAGGGAAGGGGAAGGAGTGGGAGAGCATTTTTCACCAGCTATTCAAGGAGGTATCACAAGAAGAGATTTCTGAAAAATGTAATTGGATGCGGGTGACTGTAAATCAGAGAGTGACGGGACTTGCTGGTAATAAGGAAAGTTGATGGGAGGATTATTCCATGAGTATAATTTCACTTTAATTTTCATTTCCTAGTAACAGCTATGTACAATTCGTAATAATGTGTATATGGAAAACTATATACTGTTGAACTAGCAATCATAATATGAATCCTTATGTAATTGATTGAGACCCATTCTTTTTCAAAGAATTTGTAAAATAAAAATGATAATGGTAATGATATTCATCTATTTCTTTGAACAGTGTCTTGTCATGCCATGTAATGCAACACCCTTTGTGAAATATAATTTCTTATTCGAATGGAGGGACTACAAATTAGATTTAATGTGTTTATTTCTAAAAAAAATCGCATATCAAAAATGAGGATAAATGTGCCTACTTACAAAATATTTTGATCATTTCTTATTTCAGAAGGTATGGTTGAAATATCTATAGGCTAATTGATTTCATTGAAAATATGAACAGGATGTTCATAAAGTCAGTTGCCGGGGAAGTAGTTGTTTTCTGTTAGATATTACAAAAAAGTAACTTCAATTTTATCGAAGGGTTTTTCCATTCCAGAGGAGTCATGTATAAATCTGTAGGCTAGTTTAGCCCGTGGCTCACGGTCAAATAGATTGATTTTAATGCATTGAAATGAAGTTAATTCAATTGGTTTGTTTCACCACGAGCCATGAGCTTTAGATTTGGGTGAAACTAACAGTTAGCCATACAATTTTTGCGCTCACCAAATCAACATGACTTTCGCCTACGCAGTTCATTAGCTACTAATATCAAGAATTTTCGTGGAATTGACAATTTCGGAGCGTAGGACTGGGAACACCTACCATTCAATTTGTAGGACAATATGACCATTCAATTATACAAATATCAATCAAGCAACGGTAAAAAAATCCGCTGGTTATTAATGATTTTTTCTGACCACGTTATTGGTACATGTTGGGAGTGGGGGACTCTTCAGTCCTACCATCCATTTTGTAGGACAAAAGTTTTTTCGAGTACATCGAATTATCTCGAGGTTCGACTGAAAAACTAACTGTTATTAATGACTTTTTTGCACTCACCAAATCGACATGATTGACGCTTGCGCATTTTATCAGCTACCACTATCGAGAATTTTCGTAGAGGAAAAAGTTGGGCGTCTCGGCAAAATGAAGCTACTCAGGAAGATTCAGCATGTTATTATTTTTGAAAAAAGGCGTGGGATCCCGGTCTATGTGTTGTCAAACATAAATGGAAGATGGGTCAGAAAGGCCAGTTGTTTTCGCATCAAAATAAGATCCTCAACACATACGCTGAGAAATACTATAGTGAAAAGGGCAAAGGGCGGCAGCTCTGATTTGGAGTTTCAAAAGTTTTTCAATTATTGATGTGGAAGAATAATTATATTGATTATTGACAACAAACCCTTATCAAGAATTCTACATCCAGAAAATAACTTACCGGTGATCACTGCGTTGGGATTGATTCATTAAATATGCAAATTTTGCAGCTGGTTTCGATTATAATATCAGAGTTATACCTCCAGAAAAACATTCAAACGTAGATTACTTAACTAGATGCGTGAATTAAGAAAACCTACTCGTATAAATGAGTTTGATGATGATGGAGCTTTCAACCTCAATCAAATTAATACTATCCACGTAACTAAAGATGAAATCCAAAGGGAGATCAGGGAGGATAAGGAATTCCACGAATTCTTCAATGCCTCACAAGCTGCTAAAGGCAGCATTGATTCCTTACATGTATATTCTCTGTAAGAGGGGAGCATTTTTACGGTAGGGGAACCCGGGGCGGAACGGACCGGCGGGGCAGAATGAGATTCATATTTTTCTCAGGCTGCACTGTGTCACCATTTATGATTACATGCATGAAGCCATGTACCGAGCCTGCTGTTCATAAGCCGTAGTAGCCATACTTGTATTAAAATGTAGAGGTGTCTTTCGGGAGATTGTGTCAGTTTTGCAATTAAGTTATAACTCTAGCCCTTTTGTTATCCAAAGGTAAGTAAACATATTTTATCTGTAACTCATTTAGCATTATGTAGTGATTGAAATGCGTTGTTTGGCTTTCTCTGGAGTCATACAGATATCAAAAATAACGTGGGTTAACATCATTAACGTTGAAGTACAAAAGCAATGACTTTGGGGCGGAATGGAACAGGCCAAACGGGGCAGAACGAGAAGTCTCATTCCGCCCCGTATATTCCGAACTTCAATCAAAAGGGCAATATTACTGTCATATTTATGTTGTTGCAGATGGTTCGCAACTACGTAAGAAAAACGAGTAGGCAACAGTGGTCTGTAGATTCTATGGAACAGGCCATTTCAGCAGTTATCAATAATAAAATTAGCTTAGACAGAGCTTCAACTGAGTTTGGAGTTTGCCAAAGGCCACATTAGCTAGATATGTTCAAAAAAAGCGGGATGCTCCAGATCACCAAGTCAATAAAATGTCGGGAAAATTCCAGTGCATCTTCACTGAACAACAGGAATTAGAGCTCAGTAGTTATGTAAAAGATATGGAAAAAAGATTGTTTGGACTGCCCATGAAAGATTTACGAAGCTTAGCATACCAGTTGGCAGAACGCAATAAGATAGTTTACAATTTCAATATAAATTCTGAAATGGCTGGACAAGACTGGATGAATGGTTTTTTGAAAAGGCATCCAGATCTAAGTGTGAGGAAACCTGAGGCAACTTCAGGAGCTCGTGCCATGGGGTTCAATCGGATAGCCGTAACACAATTTCAGGCACTATTGAAAGAGAGTATTGATAAATATTAATTATCTCCTGAGAGAATATTCAACAGTGACGAGACCGGTATTACAGCAAATCCTAAAGGACATTCCAAAATAATCGCGACGAAAGGAAACAGGCAGGTTGGAACGCTAACATCATGTGAAAGAGGTGAAACTGTAACTGTTGAGTTATGCTTTTCTGCCAGTGGGGCGTATATGCCTCCCATGTTGATTTTTCCCAGAAAAAAGAAACAGAAGGAGTTTGAGTTACCACTGAAACATTTCTTGGTTGGTTTAAGAAATTCATCACCTTTTCCAAAGCCACACAGGAAGCTCCTGTACTGCTCTTGTTCGATGGACATTCAACGCTCACCAAAAACATTGAGCTACTTGAGCTTGCTAGAGCCAATGGAGTGATACTCCTTTATGACACTAAGGTAAACACGATTAAATTTCCACAGATTTATTGTCTACGCGACATGTTTCGATACACTGTATCTTTTTCAAGCGAATGTAATACATGGAATATATTACAATGTAATACATGGAATGTATATTACATTCGCTTGAAAAAGATACAGTGTATCGAAACATGTCGCGTAGACAATAAATCTGTGGAAATTTAATCGTGTTTACCTTAGTGTCATATACTATGAATTTCCATCAAGTAAAGTCCACGTCAATCCAAAATTTAATACTCCTTTGCTTCCCTCCCCACTGTTCAGACCGTCTTCAGCCCTTAGATGTTTCGCTGATGAAACCCATCAGTGTTTATTACGAAGAAGAAGTGCGAAAATGGCTGAGATGTAACCCTGGAAAAGTGGTGACTTTATTTCAAATTTCAACGCTCTTCGGAGCTGCATTTTTTAATACAGCTACAATGAAAACAGCAGTGAATGGATTAAAAAAATCGGGTGTGTGGCCTGCAGATATCAGTGTTTTTACTGATGACGATTTTCTTCCATCTGCACCAACAGACATCCGGTTGCCTGAGAGTTCAAGTTCAAATAACTGTGAAAAATTACCAACACCACTAATCACAAATGGATAAATTTCTGCACTGTGTGTGCTTTTTTCGGTATTTTTCATGTTTATTAGAATGCCAAATGAAACGAATCACACATTCCTTGAGTTTCTGTTGACTTGTTTTATTTTTTGTTAGGTTAAAACTATCTTTAAAGTTAGGCGTGTCGTTCCGCCCCGGATTCCCCTATAAGAATTTTCGTTCCGAAGAATATTCGTGATCGAGTTAAACACCGAAGGTGCATGAATGATAGCAAGTTGGAACCTAGGTTAGAAACAAGATCTTTTGGTACAAATACGTTTCTACGATGGAAGATCTGAATGGAAAATTGGCATCGTCATTGCGAAGAGAGGAACTATCCATTATGAAGTATCAGAGTCGAGAGGGAAAACTTATTTAGAGATCAACATGAATATCATCAATGTATTATAAACTATTCGAACTATGGCAGTAGAAAATGGTATATTCTTCAACGAGCGTATAATGATAGCTATTATTCTCGAGGATAAAAATTCTGATAGAATATCCGATAAAATAATAGCTATTATACGCGAGTAGAAGACTACTTTCTCTACGACTATACGATAGTCAGAGTTTTAATGAAATGTAAATACACGTTTCTACCAACTGAGCTATAACAGGCACTCGAAAATTTGTGAATGAAATACCTTCTAGAGAAACTCTGACCAATAACTGAGAGAGTGTGGAACGTTCAAGTAAAAATTGTTTGACATAACTTTGTTGCAAGATAGATTTCATCAGGAGCTTCATTGATAAATCCGCTCTATTCATTTTTATATTAGGTACTTTATATTAGCTACTTTATATTAGGTACAGATCAAAGTTAAAACTAAGAAAATAGTAAATCTGACATTCGCGGATGCCAAGCTGTGACAAAAGTTCAATCAAGCAAAGCCTTCTTGAGAAATTTGTTTGTTAAACCTCTCAGTTCCCGTGGATTCTGAAAATTCTGAACCTGTGATTGGCCGAGTGCCGTTGAGTAATGAGTCAGGATCCACGGTGTCTTGGAATCATCTTTCTCCTTCAATTAAAAACCAATATGTAATGAACGTAGAATACAATAGTCGTAGAGAAATAGTTATTTACCTAACAAGTGCGGAAAGTAGTACTTTTCAGTTGCACGAACGACGCGGAGCGGAGTTCGGGCAAGCCGTCAAGGGCGGAAAAGTTAGGTACAATGTTTTTCCTACGAGTGTTTTTGTCCATCTTATTTATGAAAAAAAAAGGTTTTTATTAAACAAGATTTTATAATAATGCTACAAAATGACACATAAGACAGAATAGTTATATAGATCATTTAGTTAGTCCTAAATATCCTCATTTTCAACAATATAAAAATCGTGTGGAAAAGTAACTTTTCAGCACTAGTGCGGAAAAGTAACTTTTCCGCATGATTTTATCTTTCCGCGAGATTTATAATATGAGATCGAATCTAGTCTATTAACGACTGTTTGATAATAACTTTCCGAAATTCCGTAATTTTCATAAAATTAATTTCAAAATGTAAAGTAATTAAGACATTATCAAAATAAATAGTGATATTTAAAATTTGACAGGATTTGATATGGTATTATAGCAATTAAATTGATATCTGAAATAGCTCAGTTGGCAAAGTAAGGGAGCAGTCGTTCTACGCTGGTTAATGGTTAATGGGGTAGGTGGTTCGAATCCTGGGTAAGTTACTTTTTTGTTTTTGTTTTGAAATCGATGAGAGTACTTAATGTTCAATTTTCGTTATATTTTTCAATATTTGTATTTTCAATGACGACATGAGTGTTTTTGATAGAATCTGTAAAATAATTCGCTCGTACTACAAAATTGCATATACCTACCTACTCGTGGGAAATGTATGTCATTTCATGCTCATTGTACAATATACTAATCTTGAATTAAAATATTGTGCTTTAAAGAGAAAATCTTGCGTAAAAGTAAAAATCGTGCGGAAAAGTAAAAATCGTGCGCAAAAGTAGAACTTTCAAAACGAAAAATGGGGCGGAAAAGTTACTTTTCCGCACGCTCGTAGGAAATAGCTATTTGTATTACTAGGGAGGAAAGTGCCACTTTTCCTCCCGCAGGAAAAGGCACTTTACTCCCATGTAATACATATGATTTTTCCTCCTACCCACTCAATAAAACCTTTTTGTGACTTTGTTTGCAAATAGACCTATTCTTACTTGATGGAAAGTACAGACAATACAGTCATGTGTATCTGAGAATCTGCGGTGGTACAATGGCTAGCGTCTTGGGCTTGTAATCCGAAGGTCCCGGGTTCATCTCCTGGCAAAATTACAACTTTTTTTTTTTTTCAAGAACGTTATTTTACTTTTTTCTTGTTAGTGATTTGAATTATTGGACATTTAGATAGCTTATACATTTATACAAGAGCTGCGCTTGTAGAAAAGATAATGTGTGTATTTCGAGCACAAAGTGTCATTGTCGTTCTCCAAAGATTAATCTCTTTGTCGAGCAACAATCAATCACTTTGCGCTCTAAATACACAAATAGCTATTAAAGAACTAGAGTAGAAGTAACATTCATGTTTGATTTTTACCAGAATACAGGATATATAAGATGTTCTATAAATTACGGAAACAATCTGATTATAATAGATTCACAAGTTTCATCATTTACAACTTACTTTAAATGAGGGGGAGGAAAAGTACTTTCCTCCCTAGGGAGGAAAAGTATGAGTCTCCTCCCTGGTTTGAGGGAGGAAAGTGTGTACTTTCTATAGGGGTAGGAGGAAAAATATATTTTAACTCTGACTTTGAATTCCGCTGCTGAGGAATCAATCCATAGTAATAATACGTGACTCACTTTCTTTATAAGCAGTTCTAGTGAACTTTTCGTCCCTATTAGGCGGTTTCTACGTTCCTCCGATCCGATTCTCGAGAAGTCTACGGCCGAAAGAGATTCTTGCATGGGTCGAAGAGAGGGCCTATCAAAATCCGTAGTGAACTTCCTCCAACTGATGGAAACACTTTCGTCGTCAACTGATACCTTTTTGCACGGCCTTTCGTAGGACGCTTCTCGGCTTCCGGCTAGTTTGAATTGGATCATTGAATGGGGTTTGTATTGCCTTCAACATAAATTATGATATTCATGACATGATGTTCACGAAGAGGTAATAAATCTGAACAGCTTGGGTAAATTGTGAAAGGCATTCGCGGCTGTCGTTGCTTGACTTATGTTTTTTCGGGTTAGGTCGACGTGTTTTGCGAGTTCTCGAAGTTTCGCCAACAAGAGTGGTTGGCATTTCGTAAAAAATATTGTGTTCTTACGAATCTCCCAGGTTTTCGGAGAAAACACCAGCTTACATAAAAGCGAATTCCAAACAACTTCAGCTCCGTGACAGACAGTGGGATCGATCCCGAAAGAAAGAGATGTTTACAGTCACTCCGACACTGTCAGTCAGTATTTATGTGCCGGTGTATTGGTTTTTGACTGGTCCACTGCGTCAGGTGCCTTTCTAGGGTTTTTTGTGCCTTCATTATCTTGGTACCTACCCTGGTACGGTCCTCTTTCGGTATTTCTGAGAACATATAGTCATTAGTGCCTTCATTATTCAGTTACGACCATATATCTATTAACTACGAATATGAATAATAAAGACAGCCTATCCCAGTTAACACAAACATCTAGGAGATGTTGCTTTCTTGATTATTATTATGGTAACAAAATGAGTTACTGTTACTATTACCACTTAGTGATGCCAAATGTTATGAATTGTTCACAGTTTTCTTCTCGTTAGTGTCGCTTTGAGTCACAAAATGTGAAGAAAATTGCAAAGCACATTAACATGAATTTTGGTTTCATTGCGATTTTGTCGGTAAGGTTGGTAACAAAAATTGAACATGACATCACCATCACGACACAAAATGGCCAGAGTTTGTCGTGTCAAGAGTCAAGTAGAATTTGTAATTGGTTGACGCCATTCTTTAAATATTCTACAGGTACTTCTGATAGTGTGAAGTGTTCCGTTTGATTTTTTTTTACTTCAATAGTTAAATCAAATGTGTTTATTAACATTGCCCAATTATTATTTCTACCAAGAAATGTATCACTTCAGGGACCGGAACGGTGAGTAGAAACCATAGAATTATATATTATATACTTACTCTAGATTGCTACTCCCGCCAATTTTCACGGCGAAAAGCATGCAGCGTATGCGACCCGTTTACGATGTGCGCATGCGCGTCATCAGTGTAGTTTGGGTAGATCGTTGCCAAGTTTGAAAATAATTTGGTGTTCCAATTCTGAGTTTTGTTATGAGGCAATAAAACACATGTCATTTGAAAGAGAGAAATTTGACATCGCATTTATGACTTTTTAAAACCGAAAAGAACCTTTTAGAGATAGAATACTCCGAATTTTAGGCGCGAAAGAAACTTATTTAAAACAATAATGTACCCTATGCTACTGTAATTATAATGACCGTGGAAGAATACCTGAAATTAATCATTTTTGGTAGATAATGAAATTTTTTATGTACCTATATGCTTTGCTCAAAATAGCTTAAATGTTATTTTAGCTTGACAAAACATTTGAGTGAGAAAATTGTAATTTGTGGCATACATTTTCCTCATGAAGATTCATGTGAAAACGACAATAGAATAATTTGAAACCTAGTGCATTACCAATACTGTGTCTGCGTAAGCATGCATGGCGAGTGATATAACTTTCTGCCACACCGCTTTTTATGTTATGAGTTCTAGATTCCTACAAAAAGTACTAAACATACATAGAATCGCCTCAGATAATTAATGTCAATATGGAAGTACTTTTCTTTGATGGTAAGGAAAATGCTTCTGGCCTCACTTTTTCATGCACCCCCATTGTGGAAATTGCACTAAGGTAATACAACCAGAAATACTCGTAGAAATAGCATGTTAATCTCTTCAAATGATTTAAATTAAATGTAGTTGCATATTTTGACATGAATCGTTCTAGAAAAAAACCTCGAGCTTCCAAGCATCCAATTTTATAAATCCAATTTGAGTTGAAATTATTCATGATATTTGCTGAAATAAATTTGCATAGTTTTTTGTACTTTCAATTTATTTTCCAATCCAGTGCTTACTTGAAATTCGCACCGACGATTTGGGGTGGTTCCGTAGGTTTTTGTTGGTTAACTACAGCTGAAAAGTGAATGTGATACCAAAAATGAGTCGCTTCAGAGCGATAAATAATAACAATAACCATATACTCTACTTTCTGATGGCCTTTGCTGAATATTTGGGATCATATATATCTGAAGATATGTATTCAAATCGGCTAAATACAAATAACTGGTATAAGTACAATGAGGTTTCCAACCTTATTCTCCGAGATTAAGAATTGACGTTTGTTAATCTTCACAAGTACCATAAAATTTTACTAAAACCGGGCCTGTTACAAAAATCACTGATGACGCGCATGCGCATTGCGGACTAGCCTGAACTTTTTACAACACTTTTGACATGGGGATTAGCATTCTAGAGTAAGTATATAATATATATTTCTATGGTAGAAACTTAGAAAAGTGAATTCAGTGATTTACAGAATTTGGCATTTTCAGGATAGGTACTGATTTCGCCCTGAAGAAAATGCTGTCCAGAGGATTGGAGTTGAATAATAGATTTTTCTTCATTTCTGTATATTGTTTTTTTTTTCATGGTGTAGACAGAGTTTGATCAAATTTTTTGTTTGTGAAAACTATATACCACGGAATTAACCCCCCCCCTTTTTTGTACCATTCCATTCCATATGAACCGTAATTCATTAATAAGTATAATAATATTGACGTATAATTTCTATTTATGTTGAAACATGGTGAGCTTTGTTTTATTCTTGACATACAGGAGAATCAGAAAGTGAAGCGCATTTTCAAATAGGTACCAGTCCATTCAATTTCACATTGTTCCATCGAAAGGGTCTCAATATTCATTCGATTCCGAAGTATACATGTTATGTCACATTGAGCTATTTTCGAGTTACATTTTGCATCGCATTTTGATGTCTCGAACTGACCAACGGGGAACCGAATAGACGTTTATGCGATAATAATGGAAGTAACTTTGCGATTCACTGGTGTGATTTGAAACATGAATGTGAATTCCAATATCATCTCTGAGACCATTCTGTGTTGACTGTAGAACCTGAATAATGAAGGTACTGACTCTGTCCTCGGAAATACCGAAATAGGACCGCACCTGATGGGTAGGTTACGAGATAATGAAGGCACACAAAACCCTAGTAGGTCACCTGACGCAGTGGACCGATCAAAAACCAATAAACCTGCAAATAAATACCGGTTGAGACAACGGGCATCGAACAGTGATTGAACCAATTGTAAACATGTCTCTCTTGAAAATGCCAACCACAAGGGCTGGCGAAACGTCGAGAACTACTCACAATACAAACGTAGGCCTAACAACCCGAAAAATCATAATTCAAGCAACGACCTTTCACGGTCTTTCACAATTTGCATCATAAGTTTACTTACATTTCATTTATAGTACGAACATCCAGTGTTCTTTGTGGTACAATACTCGCAGGAGTTTGCTTATTACGAAGAGACTTCTCTAAACTGTTCATCAGAACTTGAATCTCGGGAGTCCAAAGCTCATTACTCTGGGTGATTTCGATGCCTTGGGAGAGCATGTTGCGAAAATCCTCCCTCACATAGAGTTTATTTTTGAACGTGAACGCGGGCAAGAATTGGTCGTCGCCTTCTTTTTGGGGAGGAGGGAGCTCTTTGAAACAATTGTGGAAGTCTTCAATTTCCAGTCCAGGAATTTCTTCCGTGTCAGCATTCTTTTTAGGAGTCTTCCATGGTATAATGCCTTCACACGGATTAACGTCGGGAACGCCTGAATTCAAAATAACGTCGGTTAGTTCGAAAACAAGCATCTTCTCCACGGATAACAAGAACTCAGCTTGTGTAGGCGCTGATCTTAGAGCGAAGTTGATGAACTTCTGGAACTGCTTGATTATTTCCAGAATACAGGTTTCTCTTAGTTGGACGTTTTTGATGTGTTGTTTAATTTTCGAATTTAGTTCTCGAATTTCCAGATTATTTTGAGATATCACACTAGTCAGTTCATTCAATTCAGTTTTGTAATGATTTTCTATTTCTATTTTTTCTTTGCAACACTTCCTCCTTTCCATGCAGAGTATGTACATCATGTTGGCGATATTTTTGCATTCCAATATATGTCTAAGCTGATCAACATTCGCACTGTAGATGGCTTGTTGTTGTTCCAGGTCATAGTTCCGCTGTATTTCTTTTTTCCTGAAATAATATTCATCTATTCATTCAACAGTATTTCAACTAGCATTGAATCAAATACACTAGATTCATTACAAGAAAATCAGTCCAACTGCCTCTTTGTTTTCTGAACCGTCAGTTGAAGATTACATTATTAAAATGATTTGGAATGAATGATCTGCAATAAAATCGAATGTACATCGCACAACTACTTTTATAATGCAACATAAGTGAGATAATAAATGCTTGTTTTGTGTACTTTCCATAAAAATCCTTCACGCTATTCTCAAACTACAAGTTATGGTTATTCATACAACAATTACATAATTGTCTATAAACCGAAACACTATGGTTACCTACACAGGCTACATAACAAGAAGCTCAATCTTCTTGAGAACAACAAAAGTTCATTCTAAACTAGGTCAATCAGTATCAAAATGTCTGATTAGTGACTGAACGAACTCAATTAATTGGGTTATCGTAAACAGAGACTTGAAACGAGCCTCATGCAATGTATTAGTCGATAGATGAAATATAACGCGTTTTTAATGACTTTTAGTTAGGTTGTAAAGGAACTGTTTGACTTTCAAATATTATTTATACGCAGATCTTTGTAGTTACAAACACACAGTATACTTTCGTATGCCAACGACTGCATTTCTTGATCAATGCGATGTGTTCTTTTCACCAAGAATCTCAGCTCATTTCAGTTGGCATGTGAGATGTCAGTATTCTTTTTATTTATTTCAAAATGATATCAGGTGAGATTTTTACCTCCCCACTTGCGGATCGAGCACACACGCTGGATAGAAATATATCATTCTTAGATTTCTCGACTGTTTTGTTGGACTGTTTTTTGCCAATTGAGATTATTTCTCAAAATCCCATCATATTGAGATATGAGATAAAATATAAAAGAATACTCCTAATAATTACAGTCAGGTTAGTTTGTGCTATTCTCGATAACCACGGAGTGCGGGACATCTACATTTTGAAATTTGTACGAAAATCTTCGGAAAAATAAAAATTCATCAATACGAGTTCGTGTCAATAAATTGTTGATTATTTCTTTGTTGTTCTACATTTGGTTCTTTTTCCCATTTTTAATGCATAAAGCATTGCTTTTATATAATTAGTAAGTCAAAAAAGTTTCGTTCAGTGCAGCAGTGCAAGACTTATTCATCTGCAAATGTGTCCATGCACTCTTTTCTTTTCCTAGAATCCAGTAATAAGTTAAAAGTGAATTATACTGAACATCGGGAAGCCAGTTAGTAAATATATGTGTATTCGTAGTGAATACTTCATTTTGGAAGATTTCAGACCTAGTTAGATAATTTTTGTTTATAATTGGAGTAAATCTAATTATTTTCGAGTCACAAGACGTTAAAACGATTGAGTAAAGGGGTCTTTTCATCACAAAAAAAATCCAGAAACTAGTTCATCGCGCAAACGAAATGAATTTTGTAGACAAAGTTCAAAAACTCGTTGCTCATCAACATTATTCTCTACCTCATATAATAAAACATGATTACTGCACAGTAAGCCAACTTTTTCCGCTTAAATACTGAAAAATTTCTGTCAATGAATCATCACCACTGGCATTTCTAAAGAAGTACTTCAAAGTTGAGAATTAGGAGTGAAAGTTCAATAACTGAAAAAAATATTCAAAAAGATCACGTGAACTGTCAACTCATAAATAATTGACGTTTGCTTTGTTTTCCCGGAGTTTTGGTGATTTTACGCTTAACTTATTGTGACTCCGGACAGGCTTGTGCACTCCTTATACAAATGATGAGCACGCCACTGCTTCAAGGATGTCATCATACCAAAACTAGTCTCTCCTCACTGCCCCTCACCGACAAACTCTCCTAGTGCTTTAAAAAATTGCCGATTCTGCATAGGTTATCTACGAGTAATCCACTCTTCTGTTTCATTCGTGGAACCCGACAAGGGAAAAAAGGTGGATAATCACTTGCGTTGGACGATATAATATTACCTACTGTGTTTGGGAAATGTATTGAATACCAATAATTGATTTTGAATATACTATAAAATTGTTAAATTGTTAAACATAATACTTGATTATGTTGCAGTTCAGTTGATACTTCTAGTTGTAATCCTTTTCTGCATTATTTTCAGGATGTATTCCATGTTTTTATATTTGTATAGGAAAAGATGAAATATCCAGGGAAACTGATGTATGAAAATGCAAAAAGAAAAATTATACAAATCTTTCAAAAACCATTCCTTAGAGTAGGTGAGTAGGTATTTATTATATATTGCATCGGATACCTCTGATATTATAACAGAGATTGTGGAGTGACCGACTCTGAAAGAATAGTTCAAACTCTATATAATGGTGTATTTTATAAGCCTATTCACAAGCTGAAATAGTGCCTCTGAATGAGAATTTTTTTTCAGCAACTCTACTCGTTAAATTACCTAACTTTTGAAAGGTAGGTATGTTCATGCATTCTGATAGAATTTTTGAAACCTTCAGGATCATGTCCCACATCATCCATCAAGTTTAAAAATTCTTATATCATTTCTTTCAACCATGATCTAACCCAATATCTTCTTTCATTTCTCAATAATAAAGATACATCTCCATAAATGATTGGAATAATTACAGACTTCCAAATAATACGAGGATGTATTGATATCTAGTTAGCCTAGACCAGTTCCCTGCATAAACAAAATATTGCGTTACCATAACAACGAACAATAACTTATTGGAAGTGTCAGTGTAAAGTTTGACGTCACAAAAGTAAACCAGAGTTACGCAATGAATTAAAAGAAAAAACATGTCCACCAAAATTGTGAAAATCGAAAAATTGGAGTATCGAGCCATCATCAAGTACCTGTATTTAAAAGGGTTAAGAGGTAAGCAGATTTACGATGATATGCTTAATACCCTTGGTGAGCAATGTCCTTCGTATGCGACCGTGAAAAATTGGACTGCAAGCTTCAAAAGAGGTAAATTTTCCATTGAAGATGATGACCGATCGGGAAGGCCAGTTTCTGTGTCAGTCCCCGAAAATGTCGATGCAGTTCATGACATGATTTTAACAGACCGTCGAATTGGGCTAAAACGGATATCTGAAGCACTGAATATTTCATACGATCGCGTTCATCATATAGTTCACGTCAATTTGGACATGAGAAAAATTGCTGCAAAATGGATCCCCAAATGTTCGAATGTTGACCAAAAGCGTGCAAGGGTAGTAGCATCGCGTTCGATCTGTGCTCGACTTGAAAACGATGTAGACTTCTTAAACCGAATTGTTACTGTGGATGAGACTTGGGTACATTTCTACGAACCAGAAACAAAGCAACAATCGATGGAATGGCGACACTCCGGTTCTCCAAGACCTAAGAAATTTCGTGTCCAAAAATCTGCTGGAAAAGTTCTTGCTTCAGATTTTTGGGATTGCCATGGAGTAATCATGATTGATTTTTTGGATGAGGGTAGAACAATAACTGGAGATTACTATTCGACATTACTGACCACTCTACGGGAAAAAATTAAAGAGAAAAGACGCGGAAAGCTATCCAAAGGTGTTTTGTTTTGCAAGACATTGCCCCTGCACACAAATCTCATGTTGCCATGCAAAAAAATCGTGATTTAGGGTTTGAATTACTAGAACACCCCCATTATTCACCAGATTTGGCTCTGTCCGACTATCATCTCTATCCTCAACTGAAAAAAGTTTAAAAGGTCGTAAATTTTCTTCCAACGAGGAGGTAATAAAAGCTGTGGAGGTCTGGTTTGCAGAGCAAGAAGAAACATTTTTTTTGAAAGGTCTAGAGACGTTGCAGGTTCGCTGTAATAAATGTATCCAATTAAGAGGATAATAAGTTGAGTAATAAAATATTTTGACATTGAAATTTTGTTTGGTTCTATAGTAGGCTAAGAATATTTCAATATATCCTCGTATATAAATATTTTGTTGTAGGAGCTGAGGTATTCATGAAATATGTTAATACAGGATAAAATAAGGTTGATATAAATAAACCAAGGATGAAAGATTCACATTCAGTGAAATATAGGGCGGAATAATTTGAAAAACTCAAAATTCATTCTTCCAGTATTGACAACATTATTACAGAACCAAATAAAATATGACCTTGAGATAGAAACGCGCGTGAAAGGCACGTATGTGAATTGTCGTGCAGTTTTCAGGCACAGGCGTCAAAAATCCATATGCATGTTAATCGCACGTGCTTCAAAAACCCTGCATGGGCACCCATGTATCTGAATCGGCCTTTAACGAAATAACTATTTTTTGACGAGTGGCATGTGACAAGAGGTAGGTGACGGATGAGACTGGTGACACAGTTGACATCGACGGGAGTGTCATGTGATTGCTTGGCGCGCTCTGATTCGTGGTAGGGGGCGGTGCTAAAAGTGGGAGTGGTGGGGGCGTCTTAAGCGACACTGCAACTACTAAAGAAATTAAAGTATTCCACTGTTATGCCTTTAAATTCCCAAACAACACTTGCGCCTTACCTCAGTTCTAACTTATAATGTTCCATCATAACATTCTCCTGTCTCGCCAGTTCTTTCAAAAACTCTTCCGTCATCCTCCGAACCGTTTTGGTCACTTCCTCTTTGAGTGTGACCTCCCATTTTTTCTTTAGAACCTGTTCATGTCTACCGGACAACGATTCGTACTCTATTCTCAGTTTTCCTTCCAACGCGCGCAGTTCATCCACCAGGCGAATTTCAAACTCTTGCGTTATTCTCTCTATCTCTCTCTGGCAAGCCGCTCGCTCCCTAGCTTCGACGTCTTTTATTTCCGCCATGATGCTGTCGTGGAAAGAGTGGAGGAGGTTTTTCTCTTGATTGGCCAGCGCGGCCTCTTTCTCCATTCCCATCTCGTTCAGGAATTTTTTTTCGATTCCGGCACCGATATCTTGAAAGAAAACCTCCATATATTGAGTGAGGTCGTACCATGATTATGTTTTATGGTTGGTTTCCGGTTTTTGCCGTCGTTCTCTTTGGTCGGAATCTCCAAACGTCTCGACTGCAACTGAGGCAGTCATCTTCAGTGGCGTGGACAAAGTACACTTTACGCGACGTATCAACTGAAACTTATATTTTTTAATTGACTTGACTTGATGAAAATCGAAGTTGTTGATTGGGACAAACCGAAAAGTCTACAATCGTCGATCACAGGATATCCGATTCCCAATAAACACACACACGTATCATATACGTTTAAATGTGGTAGTTGACGTTGAGGAAACGTTACTCGTTGAATTTTGCAACGTGACTTTCGTAACCCAAATTCAACCAAACGTTGATTCTACCCATAAAGAACGTATATGATTCAAAGCGTAACTTTTGCCACCATTATCAAACATGTCCTTATCGTGCTTTCACAACGTGTATTCAATTAGAACTGAAGACACATTACATAAACGTTGAATATGACACTATCAAATAACCCGAGGCTTTGGGAAACCTGTATTCTACGTTTCAGTTACTCTTTTTATCTACGTTGATGGAACGTTATGAAATTACGTATTTGATGCGTTGTATAAAGCATTCAATAACAACTTCATCTTTCACGTAACTTCGAGGCAACTTTTTTGATTGCTTATTTTCCAACGTTGTTTCAACTGATAGAAAACATCCATCAGATGCGTTGAAAATCAATTGCTTCGTTTACTCTATGTCAACAGAACTAGTCTTCTTTGGACAACTTCAACGTTTATTCAACTAGACATATACATCGTAACAAATACGTCACTGTAGCCACTAATATGAAACTTGTTCTTTTCGTGGTTTCTCAACGTATATTCTACAAAACTGAGAAACGTTTCATAAGCGTTGATCAAGACATTATTCAACAACCCGAAGCTTTGAGCAACCTATTTGTTACGTTTCAGTAACTCTGTTTTTCTACGTTTATTGAACGTTATTGCTTTACGTGTTTGAACAGTTGAAAGGAGTATTTAATAACAAAGTAACTTCGAGACAACCATATAGATTAATTATTTTTCAACGTTGCTTCAACTGATAGAAAACATCCATCAGATACGTTGAAAATAAATTGCTTCGTTTACTTCATTTCTGCAGAATTAGTCTTCTTTGAACAACTTCAACGTTTATTCAACTATACATATACATTGTAACAAATACGTCACTGTAGCCACTATTATGAAAAAAAATTTTTCGAGGTTTTTCAACGTATATTCAACAGAACTAAGAAACATTTCATAAACGATGATCATGACATTATTCAACAACCCGAAACTTTGAGCAACCTATTTTTTACGTTTCAGTAACTCTGTTTTTCTACGTTAATTGAACGTTATTACTTTACGTGTTTGATCTGTTGAAGGAAGTATTTAATAACAACGTAACTTCGAGACAACCATATAGATTAATTATTTTTCAACGTTGCTTCAACTGATAGAAAACATCCATCAGATACGTTGAAAATAAATTGCTTCGTTTACTTCATTTCTGCAGAATTAGTCTTCTTTGAACAACTTCAACGTTTATTCAACTATACATATACATTGTAACAAATACGTCACTGTAGCCACTATTATGAAAAAAAAATTTCGAGGTTTTTCAACGTATATTCAACAGAACTAAGAAACATTTCATAAACGATGATCATGACATCATTCAACAACCCGAAACTTTGAGCAACCTATTTTTTACGTTTCAGTAACTCTGTTTTTCTACGTTAATTGAACGTTATTACTTTACGTGTTTGATCTGTTGAAGGAAGTATTTAATAACAACGTAACTTCGAGACAACCATATAGATTAATTATTTTTCAACGTTGCTTCAACTGATAGAAAACATCCATCAGATACGTTGAAAATAAATTGCTTCGTTTACTTCATTTCTGCAGAATTAGTCTTCTTTGAACAACTTCAACGTTTATTCAACTATACATATACATTGTAACAAATACGTCACTGTAGCCACTATTATGAAAAACATTTTTTCGAGGTTTTTCAACGTATATTCAACAGAACTAAGAAACATTTCATAAACGATGATCATGACATTATTCAACAACCCGAAACTTTGAGCAACCTATTTTTTACGTTTCAGTAACTCTGTTTTTCTATGTTAATTGAACGTTATTACTTTACGTGTTTGATCTGTTGAAGGAAGTATTTAATAACAACGTAACTTCGAGACAACCGTTTTGATTGCTTATTTTTCATCGTTGTTTCAACTTATAGAAGACATCCATAAATTACATAGAAAATCAATTGCTTTGCTCACTTGATTTCTGCAAAAATAGTCTTCTTTGGGGACCACGTTTTATTCAACTGGATGCACATCGCAACAAATATGGTACTGTAAACTCCATAATGAAATTTGTTCTTATCGTGGTTTGTCAACGTTTATTCAACAGAACTAAGAAACAATACGTACACGTTGAATGTGACACTATTCAACAACCCGAAGATTTTAGAAACTTATTTTCTACGTTTCAGTTTCTCTTTTTTTCTACGTTTATTGAACGGTATGGAATTACGTGTTTGATATGTTGAAAGAAGTATGTAATAACAACGTAACTTCGCGTAACATCGAGAAAACCATTTTGATTGCCTATTTTTCTAAGTTGTTTCAACTGATAAAATATTATATCCATGAGATACGTTGAAAATCAATAGCTTTGTTTACTTGATTTCCGCAAAACTATGGTCTTCTTTGGACCACTTCAACGTTAATTCAAGTGGATGAATCCATCGTAACAAATAGAACTAAGAAACTTTGCATAAACGTTAAAAATGACACTATTCAACAAACCGAAGTAACGCATCCAATCTACTTTCATCTCTCATTTATTGAGTATTTGTCGTTGAAGATTCGAGGCCTATGATTTGAACTTTTTTTTTAAACAAATAATATCTTACTCATCAGTCATTGAAAAACTTAATGATTATTCTCGATTATTTCATAATTAACCACTCATTGGCAACGCTGTACGATGCACCGTCAGATGGCGTGATCACGTTGACGCTGAACGTTGATTGATGAACAGTTAGTTCTACCGCAGCCGCCATCGATAGTGTCCCGGCATTTCTTCTTTCTTAGGGTTATGTGTGCATGTGTCCGATTCAACCTGAGGATAATTTGGTAAGTACCTACCTACCTTGTTGATGAATTGTATATTGCACAAACTTCAAATGTTTCCTTATAATCTGTAATATTATATTTGGCACAGTCGTCTTAAGAAGGTGTAAAGTCTGCATGGTTCTTTACAGCAATTAGTATCAATTCTGATGGTATAGAACTATGGAACCTCCCATACGTTATTCCAATTTGCTCAAATCTATATGTAGTAATTATATTTCAAAGCCGTAATTTGTAGTCGATAAATCTAATTGAGATACGTTGATAAAACGTGTATAAAAGGTAGATAATTAAACACGTTGAAAATAGGTGGATGAATAAACGTTGAGTTCATGAAACGTTGATAAATGCTAGATATCAAACTTATTGAACATGGACCTGGTGGACATAAGTATGTCGTGCATTCGAAATTTTTCAATTCTCAAGAATAGATACTAGTTTGGTATGCAGATAAAATGACGTTCATCAGTGTATATATTATTTATATATTTATTATTTGTTAGGTCACAAGATTGAAGTCAATTGGTGGCACTTCTCCTGAAGATCACAGTAGAATAATTTTAATATTCATTTCAACGAATGAGCTGGCTTGCCTCTACAACTGGAACGACAGATAAGAAGGCTTTCAAGGATATACATGTGATCCAACTCATTTATGGTGAGGTTATCACTCATGTGCCATATTCCATAATAATAATATTGAATGATTTTTGCAGTTGCTGTCAAGAAAGAGTTTGAAGCAGCAGATCACATCCAAATAGCAGATACTACAAAAGACTGGTTATATTTTGCGAAGAAACATATGAATGACGCCATCAACTCTAAACAAAAAAAAGAATATTTTATTTATATTAATATATATTTCCTTTGATACATCCGATAAGCATAGGACATTTTGAATCTCGTGATGAAGTGATCTTTGAGTCACCCTCTGTCTGAATTTATACCAAAATAAAATAACAGTTATTACTAAAAAGTATGTTTTCAGCATTTCCAGTAAAAAAAAGTTCATACGAAGAAAACCCAATATTTTTATGGGAACCATGTTTTTTCTCTAATTGATCTAGAAGCAATGGATCACCCTGTATAGAGATTGAATACTGGTAACGTTTATTGAACGTACAGTAATTGCATTTTGTAACGTTTGTATAACGTTTCAGGGTGGTGATGACAAAGGTTGATTCATAGTAAAAATACATACGTTGCTTCACCCCAGTTCAATTAACGTTGTTGTAACGTTTAAAATTGGTGGTAATATCAATTAAAAGATATTAATATTCCTCGTTGATTCAACCAAGAATATCAACGATACCTAATAACTGGAATTCTACGTTTGATTTTGGTGGAATTCTATGATCATCATCAACGTTTAGAATTCGTATCTCAGCAACGTGACTTCGAAACGAAGATATATCGTTATGCTGCAGTAGAATATAACTGGATAAAAAACGTTGAAACCCCGTGAAAAGGCATAGTTACGTTGTAACCTAATTATAACGTTGTATTTCAGTGGAATTTTCATTACAGTAAGAACGTGTAAATAACCTTGAATCAACGTGAAGAGGTAACGTTACTTTAAAACCTGAATGAAACGTATTGCCTAACGACATTTTGCCGTTTTTTCAACGATGAATAATTGTAGCGTTACTTGAAAAATTCAACGTTTTATTCACGTATCTGTGTTTATTGGGTTGAAAACCCAACATATCTTATTTAAAAACACCGAGCTGATGCTAGCAACCTCGAAACATTATTTGACCAGAAACGTATTAAGAACCTATTGAGATACAAAAAACATCAAGCACACTTATAGACAGGAAGAGAGAACATCCCTATAGCGAAGATCTGACATACATCATTGAAAGGCGCCAAAACAAAGCCCTTCGATTCAATTCAAGCGGAAAATGTGTGTGAATCCAAGGTAATACAAAATACGAGCGAATACACAATAACCGATAATTGGCAGCAGGAACGAAAACTTCAGTTTCAGTTGACTCGTCGCGAATAGTATATCGTCCTCGACACTGAATATGACGGCAGAACCCAAAAACCAACTAGAGCATTGACGCCAGTCGTGATGGCCGAAATTTCTCAGGCTCTTTGCAGGGGTGCAATGGACCTTTACATTTACGAAAAATAAATTGCAAAACTCGTTTAAATCGATATTTTCTAGTCTGAAACGTCCATTTAACAAAGAGTTCCACTATATTTTTCTTCCATTTTGAAAAAAATATCGCATTTGAAAGTGTGCCGCTGACGTCACGTTCATCGGAAACACCTACCACCATAATCCACGTTCCGAAACAGGCAATACCGTTCTCCTTAATAATATAGCTTCTAGAAATTTTTACAACTTTGTCACTTGATCAACTCAAAGAAAGAAATCCATATATCTATTTTTGTTGTATAGTTTTCAAATTTTCTGAACGGACCTTCCTTTTGATGAAAAACTAGCATTGGCAATACCGCAAATCGTCATAACGTGCTCATTATTCATCGGGTGAAATCAAATCAATAAAGCAATGTCTATGATTTCTGAATCCTTTGATAGTTCCAAGGTCTTTTTTGCAATGACTAAAATTTTAAATATTTCTTTGAACTCTGCTTTGAATACAATAATAACATAATGTAAAGTACTGTATATTTCCGCTTTTTACACAGGGTTTATTCACTGCTTCGAAACACATTTTACGACTCGCTTCATCTTTAGCCGCATAAAAAAAAATGTTTATTAGAATTTTCACTGGTGCTCAGACAACCGGGTATAAAGCAGTTATTAGACATGTTCACTTTATTGCAGGGATACAGATACAGGAATAAAAAGTGTAGAATACAAACAACAAAAACTTTCAAAACTTTGAAAACCGCATTAACCTCAAATAAGAAATCACGTAGGGCCTGTTCGTGTGCAGCATATATATTTGATGGAACTGCTTTGCTTGTGTCCAATTTTAATGTGAGCAAACGAGTTAAACAAAGACAAATAATTCTTATTGGTTTGCTCCGTGAATCAGACGAACGAACCCGTCTGGTACCAAATGACAACTGTCGTACGACAGTTACGACACATTACATTAGAATGATAATTTAAGATTCCATGGTTCACAACTTTAACATCGTTGCCAAGTCTAGTTTTGATGAACGTGACGTCACGAATCACTTTTCTTTTGATTATAGAGAAACTAGCGGTCAGAAAAAAAAATCCCCAGTGATATTGGCGTATAAACTTTCTCATTACAGTGTTTTCTCATATCTCGTGGAAAGGTCCATTACGAACACTCGATCCGCAGTGAGTTTGACATATGTCAGATTTTTAGCAATTATGAGAACCAATACAATTCAAAATATATTGCAACTTGAGTCGATATCAATGGTCATTATGGTAGATATTCCATTCTATCTCTATTCAAAGAAATTTTATCATTTCGATTTCGTTTCGAATCGAGAAGGTACATCGTTCTAGCCTACGTTTCGTGACAGCTCTTGTACCGAGTGTTCATAATCCCACCCCAGACCACTCTTTCAAAATACTGGTTCTGATCGAAGAGGTCTTTGGTAAAGTAATGACTCCTCTATTCTCAAAACTACCAAAGATTTTCACAAAGTGGAAAATATGTGGCAAATATCTACTAAAAAAACTTGTACATCCATTGTAAGTACATATACAGTATAAAAAAGACCTAATTTCGTTTTCATCCCATATGGAATTGTAATCATTAGATAAAACTCACTCATTCGATTTATATGCGTTAGGAGTGATACCATCGCCTTTATTTGGACATTACGTACGTCCAATAGTAAACATCCATTGGATGTCCAATTCATGCACATGCATTCAATATATTGATGTTGACAGAAGCTTTTTGTTATACCTAATTAGCACTTGGGGACAAAAGAATAATCGATTGAAGCAGAAGAAGAATATGCCTAAGTAGAATTTTGGCGACTGTGTCCACCAATATGAACATTGTACTTGGTGTAGAAATTAGTCATTTATGAAACGATGCTCTCTAAACCACCAGACAACGTTGTCTTAACGTTGAGGATGACTTCAGTTAAGCTATGACGTCAGAACGTTTACCCAACTGACAACTAGTAAATATTTTGGGAATGGGAGTAACGTTTAAGCGTTAAAACGTTCAAGTGACAACTTTAGTTATGCTAAACTTTTTCCCGACGGAGAGTCGTCCTTGTAAGATTCAAGTAAGCAGTGGGCAATTTTTCAGTTAAGTTGAAAACGTTTTCGTGGAGCCATCTTTACAACTAACCATTTTCCAAATATTTACTACAGAGGACGTGCCGGCGATATTTAGATAATAATAATTTACCCAATTTATTAATTTTTTTCATTCTAGTGACAAGGACATACTTTTGGCTGAATTACTTGATATATATTATATATAGTGAATGAAGAGGAACTAGAATTATCCTAACCTAACTTTTGAATCGGAAACGAAAAGAGCTTTCTAATACACTGCCTCCTATCACAGGCAAAAAAAAACGTAATGAAGAAACTTCACAGACACAAAAGCCCTCATGAGGACATACAGTTTGGAGAGCTTAAGTTTAAATTGTTCGTTAGCTGGACTAGATTCGCGCTTCGGGTATCAAGTTAGTTGACGACAGACTAACGTTGGAAGTATATTTTTAGTTATCTGATATCCAAAGTCGCGTTAAAGACTTGTATACTACTGCGCCATGTTGGAAATGTATTTCTATTTGGCAACATGGCTGATCGGCTGGTCATTGAAATTTGGGACGTAAACAAGCGTAAAGAAAGGATTGTAAAGCCTTATTTTTGTTTTCTGGAAATAATTCATATTCATATCTCGTTCAGTTCTAGCTTGAAACAATATCTAGATTAAATAATGTTTAAGAAAAATATATATTTTTTTTATTCTTGAGTTTCGAAAAATCCGCTACACAGATCAAAAGCCCGCGTGTTTTTTGGCATGAAACAATGGTATACTTGACTGTAAACAGAAATGCGATGCCAATTTCTATTTCGAAATCGTTATTTTCCGGGTATCTTGGGCATGAAAATATAACATTTTGATAAAAATGGCAGGACTTACCAGAAAGTTTCCTCGAAGTGACCAACCATTTTGGCCATCAGTAATTATTTGGTTGATAAATTAACTATTTTTAAAACACCACGATAAGTAAACTGTGATCGCATCGCGAGAGGGCGCTGGCGTGTAGTTGTTTTTAAGTAAATTCAGCAACGTTTAGAAAACTACAGTTGGAGCTGAAACGTTTTAAAAACCCAAAAATTATTGACCAAGTTGGTGCAAAACAGGGTTGTTGCAACGTTGTGTTGAGGTCGGCAACGCAACTTATATATTTTGGTTGCGCAACTTTTTTGAACACGTCGCGGCAACGTTGAA
This sequence comes from Chrysolina oricalcia, assembly GCA_944452925.2. Taxonomy (NCBI): domain Eukaryota; kingdom Metazoa; phylum Arthropoda; class Insecta; order Coleoptera; family Chrysomelidae; genus Chrysolina; species Chrysolina oricalcia. The sequence goes on from OX101828.2 coordinate 14,241,804, forward strand.
TTGTTACTTAAGTGTGAGGTAAGGTATTGTTATTGGTCAGTGAAGACAGTTTACGCGGTCAGATTTTCAATGAAGTTTTTGAATATAATTGTTTGTAGTTTTGTGCAGTTACCTATTCAATTACAGATCAAATTTAGAAGAATACAAGCGGAAAAGCCCCCGTCCTATTTATCAATTACTCAGTCAAAATATTTGTGTTGTATGCTGATGTATATATTATGTATTACTTAATATTCCTTCATGCGTGAGGGCCTGGATATGTTTTCGAGTGTGTGGCGGTGTCAGAGCTATTTTTCCAATCAATAAATTGCTAGGGGACACCCACAAGTCACCCGATGCGCCTTTCAGAGGTGGCTCCAATCCGAAAGCAACTTTCAAAGCTGTGTCGCATTCATCGAAAACTATTTTCGCCAGAGGTTCGCCTAATGTATTATTTGCTTCCGATAACCTGGGAATATCGAGATTTTTCATCAAATCTTTACGATGGTTTATGTAATTGCTTTTCTCTAGGTGAATTTTGATATCTGCAACGAATGTATCGATAATTTTTACTGTTTTAGATCTGTTTTCTAGGTTTTCCTTACCCATTATTGTAATTTGAGACTATACTCAATCACATTATAATTTAGATTAAAAAATGAAGGATTACAAATTTCCCATTGTGTTGACACTGACATTTTCCCGGTGAGATATGTCAAAAGGGAAAGAAAGCTGGGTCTCTTATGATAGGAATCGAGGAACCAAGGAGCCCTGGCTGGGTCACAACTATTTTCGATTCGCCAGTGATATTCCTGAAAGTTTGTTGAATCATCCCGTTGTTCGGGATATTAGCCTTGCCCATTATGCCTTGGGAGAAATAACTGTTAAATCTCCAATCATGGTTCCCACGATAAGAAATATCCTGCAATGTTCAATGAAAGCATAGTTTGAATAGAAGCTTACTTTTATTTAAATAATGGCGAAAGTAAGGTAAAAAAACATGGATTTAGCTTCGGTGTCCTCAGCAATTTGCCTGGTAATGGGACTTTGTAATCATGATGCCATTTCAAATTATCTGTGAACACCAGACCACCAGAGAATATCACTAAACCTAATTTGTTGTATTAAGGCCTCAACAGACACATTTGCATAGTGCATAGCATGGGTCCTTAAGGGAGTTTAGCCAATCAAAATGCCAGTAGCAACGGATATTCGCATTTTGATTGGCTGAACTTTGTTAAGTCTTCGTGCTAAGCGCTATGCAAGTGTGTCTGTGATGGCCTTAACAATATCAATCATCACGAAAACAGTTCAAACCGATACACCACTGCTTATGGCAAGAAACACCTAATTGTAGATGGCGTACCCCATTTTGCAGATTGCGAATTGCTTCGAGCAAGACAACCTGTATTCGTTATGGACAGAGCCTTGTTTATATAATTGAAACATCATGCAAGAGAAAGACTGCTGGTGTACAGCTCTAACCGAGTAACACCATTATTAGTTTAAGAAGAAGAATCTATTTCGAGCGGTGCACTCCTATGAGTTCTGTGGGTGCAAGGACATATTGAACATAATAGACGAGGAAAGTGTGTCGTCACAAATGTCATTCTTGTCAAAAACTGATTCCAAACAAAGAATTTTAGGAGACTTTCTCTGTTACTCTGTTGATGATTTGCTGCTTTGCTCATTAGTTTGTGTTTGGTTGATTGGATTTTCTTTTCTCAGGCGAAAGAAGTTAAAAAATCTTTACGGAAACATATCGGACAAGCTGATTTAAATTTGACGGAGGTTTGTTTGGAATCAGATTTGACAAGAATGACATTTGTTACGTCATCACTTTCCTCGTCTATTGTAGAGGATGGCCCGATCGACTGATTTCATGGGCCTGTCAAATGACGTCAGCGCGATGCCTCCTAATGGTTTCGTATATCTATATACTATAAAGACGTACAAACCCGTACGGTAGGTCAAATGAGAAACAACATTGCAACATGGGGAATGGGCCATCCTCTACAAATAGTGTTTAGTGTCCTTGCTCAGCGTTGCCGTTTCTAGTACAATAAATTGTACTTTTACATTTCACTCGCATTTAGTATTAGTAAATTTGAATCTAATTCAAAAAGTAATCACGGTTGAAGGAATTAGCAGAGTAACTCCGGATACATCCAATTAAATCCAGCTTTTCAGTTTAGGTGCATGAAGATATGTTCAGGTTCAGTTTGGGGAAAACAAACTTTCAGTTGGAAAGTGGCTAATATCATGTTAGGACGGCTGTTGGACTAGCCGGATTGCGCAAGAGCAGGCCACATAAAAATAAATCGAAACGGACTTTTGAATTGCCGGAATTGATTCTCAAGAGTAATATGTAGTCATTTTCTCTCAGTAGGTACCTACCTACCTATTACTCGAAATTGAGAGAAAATTACATCATATTTCTCTAGAGAATCAATCCCGACAATTAAAAAATTGGGCCCTTGGAGATTGGAAGCTAGTCACATTTAGTCACAGTGAATCGTGACTCTGAGTTAGTATATCGTCGGTACCATGCCAAAACCACGAATGTGCAATTTGTCATTTCGAATGAGAAAAGTTTTGAGAACATTTCCTTCTGCTTCTTGCTTTGAAAACCTTAATGATAAGTTTTCACATTCGGGAATTCACTCATGTGCACAGTAGTAGACAACCTGATAGTACATTCGTGAGTTTGGCATTGAAAATTTTGGTGGAAAATTAGTATTTTACATATTGAAGTCAGAACCGTGAAATTTGCACATTCGCGGTTTTAGCCTGGGACCGACGATATTATCCTTCGAGTATCCCCACAAGAACAGAATTAAAACGACCTAAAATATCTGTGATTGTTTTCAATTTAGTATAATTTTGAAAGACGATCTAGAACAAAAAGATATGGAGTGGTAAATACTGGCACAGCTGCTCCAAAGAGACCAAACTAACAGGAGGGTTTAATAAGCTCTAGCCAATCAGAATCTTGTAGCATCAACGCGTCATAGTGACGTACTTGGACATGAGTACAGAGTCCACCAAGCAATAAAACTGTCAATAGCAACTCTCATGTACCAAGAGCTAGTCCGTCACTGTCTATAGAGAACGGCGGCCATGACATGTCCAACTACGTCATATTTCGTCGCAAATGTTCTTTCATCTATTTCTATTAGTGTCCCCATTGTCTTATGGGGATTAGAATCTCCTGTTAAATAATGTTTTCGTACTTCCGGGCCTAAAGTGACAACTTCACTCCCTTGTGACAGGTACTAAAGTGTCACATTTAATCCCTCCGGGATTAAATATTGACGAAACTCCCGGAACGATTAAATCACAAACAAACGAATTTAAGGGATATTTTATTGAAAAATATAATTAATTAGAATGGTAATTAACGTTAATATTCAAATTAATATTGTGACAGTTCGTCATATTGACCAGTCTTTCCTGCATCGTACTGCTGCTCGTATAGTTTTCTAGATTTCGGTGGTAACAATTCTTCACCTACTTCGGCTGCTCTTTTATCAATATCAGATACACCTTCTTCACTCATGATACCAATAATTATCAATAACAATGTTTCTTTACAATGACACTAGTAATGACAATGTTTCTAAATTATAACTGTCACAACGCAATGTTACTATGGTAACTTATTTTAAAGACAGTTTATTAAATGAGTTGAAGAGAGAAAAAACTGATTGAAATTATTGAAATAATTAATAAAATCATACCGGAAGTACGAAAAGTATCGTATATACCTTGCGACTGAAGTACATTTAATCCTTCAGGTAAATTATGGCCCTCCCTGCGGTCGGGCCATAAACTTTACCTTCAGGATTAAATGTACTACTTCAGTCCCGCGGTATATAATGTACTATTATTAGTCTCCTTGCAGCTACACCAAAGATTAGATATGTTTTCTATCTCTAATATGTGGCTGCACCTGCAAATTCAACAGAGAGCCCCTCATCAATAAAACGCATGTTCCATTGAAATCCAGCTATAACGAGGAAAGTGTATCGTCACGGCTGTCATCCTTGTCAAAAACTGATTCCAAACAAAGACTTTTAGGTGACATTCTCTGTTGATTATATGTTGCTTTGCTTTTTAGTTTCTGTTTGGTTATTTGAATTTCGTTTTCTTAAGCAAAAGAAGTTGAAAAATTTCAACGGAAACAATATTGGACAAGCTGATTTAAATTCGACGGATGTTTGTTTGGAATCAGTTTTTGACAAGAATGACATTTGTGACGTCATTACTTTCCTCGTCTATTCAGAAGAGTTTTCCAATAGACGAGAAAAGTGTGTCGTCACAAATGTCATTCTTGTCAAAAACTGATTCCAAACAAAGAAGTTTAGGTGACTTTCTCTGTTGATAATTTGCTGCTTTGCTTATTAGTTTGTATTAGGTTGTTTAGATTTTGTTTTCTCAAGCAAAAGAAGTTGAAAAATCTTCATATAAACAATCAGACAAGCTGATTTAAATTTGATGGATGTTTGTTTGGAATCAGTTTTTGACAAGAATGACATTTGTGACGTCATCACTTTCCTCGTCTATTGTGAGCTTGTTATCCGTGGACCCCAACTGAAATGAATATATGCTATCTAATTGTAATATGATTTTTGTGACCGGTAAGATCACTTCAAGAGCTACACCGAGCTCCGACGGAGCTACTCAACGGGTCAGTTCATGGGTAACAAACACACTTTCAATTCGAAAGTGGCTAATTTCATGTTTAGAAATATGCTGGCTTTTGCAGGATAGCGCAAGCGCAGGCCGAAAAAAGTCGATACGGACCAAAGAGACTAAATTAACAAGGAGGGTTTAATAAGCTCTAGCCAATCAGAATCTTGTAGCTTCAACGCGTCATAGTGACGTCGAACTCGAACCAATCAAAGAAACTGTCAGCAGTATCTCTCATATACCTAGAGCTAGTCCGTCACTGTCTATAGAGAACGGCGGCCATGACACGTCCAATATGTCACAAATGTTCTTTCATCTTTCTACTAGTGTCCCCATTGTCTTATGGGGATTAAACTCTCCTTGTTAAATTTTAGACTCCTTGGATACGGACCACTTGGAGGTTGGAGGCTAGGCTAGCCACAGTTAGGTTGATGAGCATATAATCTTTAGCCACGGTATATATCTGTTAAACTGTGCTTTAGGCCTCATAAAAAACGGAAATGATACATAACCTAAAATATGTGATTTATTTTTTTCAATTTAGTACAATTTTGAAAGACGATCTTTTACGATTACAAAACACAAATCTGGAGTGGCAACACTGACCGGAAGGAAGTTTAAGGTCTGAAAATTGAAAAATTGATTTTATTAATTTCTAAAGTCGGGTTTCCACTAGGCGGAAAATCAAAAGCGGATTTTCAGTGTCAGGATTCTATTGGATGATTTGAAACTGAAAGATTTTGCCGCCAATTTAATTGCGGATACGCAAATAAGTTGACATCGCTTCAACTTTTGGCGGATTCCACTAGATTTATAAATTATAATCTCGAAATATCGAAAAAATATGGACATAGCCCGTACCAAAGATTATTACAATTACCTACTCCAATATGATGAAAAAAAATCGATCATTTTATACGTTTTATTAATGAAAAAAAGAAAAAGGCAACACAGATTTTGGGAAAGGGAGATTTTTAAGCGTAGGAGTGAAAGTGGCCATTTTCATTGTTTGATACGGGAAATGAGATGTGATCCACAGCTACATTTTAATTATATGCGAATGAGCGCAGAGCATTTCGATTTACTCCTAAGCAAAGTTGGACCGTTACTAGAAAAACAAAGGACCACTTTTCGAGAACCTATATCTGCATCTGAAAGATTAGCATGCACGTTGAGGTAATAAATTACATAACTTTGGAAATATATTCTAGTGATTATCAATTATACTTAATAATTTACAGATATCTAGCCTTCTTTCTTTTCCTAAATTTGGTGTCTTATAAAAAATCCCTAGAAATTGTTGCCGACAAAAAGCTGGCAATGGAAACCTTTGCATATTTTTTTGGCCGATATTTAAATCCGTTTCTGATTTTCCGCCTAGTGGAAACCCGTCTTAATAGATTTAATTTAATCCCTTTGTTTTCAACAATAAAGTATTTCAAAATCTTGTTCAAAAGTATGACTTTCTGTGACAAGGGCAGCTAACATTGAATTTGTTTTGCCGTTCAACTAGCAGTTCCTATGTTCAGTTATGCGTTTTGGAAAGTTTTGCCAGTACCGTTCAAGTTAATTTATAGACTCCTCTTTTGCAGTTTATTAACTTTATCTTTATTGTTCTCACCTCCACTTTGCTGTAGACAGTGTGAATATAGAAACAAGATAGTATTTTTGAGTACAGTGGGTACTGGAAATAAGTCTAAAATGCAAATTTTAATTTTATTGGAAATTGTTTCAACATAAGATAAATCACTCATGCTCAGTAAAGCTATTTAGGGTTAGGCTTATCATATATTGTCAGTGGACTCCCATTCTGTTGCCACATTTCAATAGATTTATTTACAATGATATCAGCAGTTTCTTCTGGGATCTAAAATTGAAAAAAACCGTCAAGTTATTCTGGACTTACTGGTATTCATAATACATACATTCTTTATATATTGTAGAACTCCAGCAAAACTACTACACTTCAGAATTCGAACTTTTATATTGATCAATAACATCACTGCGAGGTATACTAATATTTTGTAAGATCCTCCACACAGTTTATCCCAAATTCTGCAAATAATTTAGACATTACCTCAATCTACCTAACAATAATATAGAATCTTACTTGGCAAGGGCATTCTCATTTAAGATACCAGCAAAACAGCAATCAAACCACTTAGCCAAAGGCAAATTGTTCAAGATACCGTCTTTCAGAAGGTGCTTATAGTAACTCGGATCTTCTTTTTCTAATAAGGTGTGTGATCTCTCTATAAGCTTAGGTATTTCCGATTCAAATCTGCAGACATTATCATAGAAGTTTTTTGATAACCAGTAAATGTCACTATCATCATCCACAAAATGCATGAATGATTCTGCAATAGGAATGAATCCTTTTTCACCAACTACACTGATGTCAACAGCGAATTTTCCTGCTTGCAGCATCCACATGGCAAAAAAAATTTGTGGCTTCGGCGTGTTAGGCTCAATGATTTTCATTACATTCAGAGCCCTGTATAAATCACGATATTCTTGTTTTCTTTGATCCATGACAAAAGGGTGGCAGTCTACATGGACAGGTACAACCCCTAAAATGAAAATCACAGTAAATCTACCACCAGTACTTGATATTAGTTCATACCTAGAAGCAATTTCCATATTAGACTTCTGTATATGGCAGGTATGGAAAACCTCAAACAGAACTGTTTCAGTTTGCCGCGATCTAGAGGTTTGTCTTTCAACAAAATCTCGAGTGACTTTTTCTCCTCTACACTTCTAAACCCTACTTTTTCGTAATAAGCAGATCGGAAATTTCTCTCGTCGGCAGCCATTTTTAATTACACTATAAAAAAACTAACCTAAAATTACTCTACGTGATTTATTCAATTTCCTAATTCTAATACACATGAACCATTCCATATATAAAAGTCCAGCATAAAATATAAGTGAAGAAATGTCCGAATATTCCGTTCAGAAGTAACGATTTTCTGGAGATGAAAAATTTTTTCCAAGAATCTACTCCTGCTTTGAAAAGTAGCATGAACCAAAAACTGGTTACTGCAAAAATGAAGAACAACGCTCCATATAAACTAGTGAGTCCCAGTACACCTGAAAAATAAATGTAGTAATATTTTTAAGAGTCACAAACTAGTGTATTTACCTGCGGTACATCCAGATACAGCCGCTACAGAAGTTCTACAGTATTCTACGATTGATAAATTATTCCGGATTGCAGATTCGCTATAAGCTATAGAAGGTTCAGCTTTGATTTTACTCGTCATACTTGCAGAATTGAGGCCTACTTTTTATAAATAATCAAATCACTTAAAAATTATGGTAAATATTTATTTATTTATTTTCATCATCCGATCGTGCCATCTGTCAATTCTGTCATCCTGTCAATAATTAGGTTCTTTCGTCTGCTGCAAGGTGAAGTGTGGTGTAATATAAGGCGTTCTCGATTGGCGATCGGTTCTGGTAACGGTTGACGTTAAAATGACAGAATTTTCGACAGCGGTTCAGTTTCTGGTTCAATAGTGACGTCATGGTGAACACCGAAACGAATGGATAGGTTATAGTCGGTTGCGGTTAACATAATTCATCATAACCTATTCAATACTCAAATACTTTGTTATATCTTCATTTTTCAAGAGCAAATGAGCTTTTGTATCGTAATTACACTCTTTCTCTAGAATTACTTGGTTGGGCTCTAAAAGAAGAAAAAGTGTTGGAGTGATTCAAGTTTCCCTATGTCTCATAGAGATCCCAAATACTACAGATCTTGTGAAATAATCAAGTGCAGAGTCGTGCAGAAGCAGAACCTACCTTACAGGTGATGTAGTTAATAGATATATGGTGACAATCAACTGCATTGTCGAAACTGCACCAAAACAGCTGACAACCATGAAGTAACAAGTATTAATTCAAGCACCTTAAAATCTGATCAGAACTCTGGTGCTCTTCAACTATGACTAAGCAACTCAAAGATGTATTATTAAACTATTTCAACGTATCAAGCTGGAAGAACACCCCAATTCTGGTCACTACTACACCTCAGCCAAAGACAGAACGGACTGCTATATATGAATTTGATGATAGTTGCCTTTGGAAATCCCATACATCCTATTTTACAGCAGAGCAGATTTTCTCAATTCTCCGGACATCTTTAGAAGTTTTCAACCAATGTACATTCCAACTCTTCAGATGATGTGTGTTGCAGGTTTTTCCGGGTTTTCGTACAGCTGTGAAAGCGAATGCTCCACCAAATTTATTTAAGCTGGCCCAGAGCGTGCCAACTATAATTATCTTCTTATTTTTTAATTTGTTATTGTTGCAAAAAAATAAATATTTTTCACATAATAACAGACTTTCCATGCAGTCTAAATAAGAAATAATGGCAGATGTGTTACATACAACTGGTAATAAAAGTAAGCATTCATCTTCTTTTCCCTCAAAAGATTTCAATTTTCCTTTGATGAAATAAATTTATAGCTGATTTCTTTTTCACAACAAATCCGAAAAAAGTTCATTAGTTTCAATTTTTAGCGCCACATTCATATTAGGCTCAAAAAGAAACAACAAATCAGAGAGAGAAAGAGTATACCGCTCATTAAAAATACTCCTGCTGCTGGTTCAAAGGAATCAGTACCGGGTTATATTCGTGACGTCATTGTTAATGAATCGAGAACGGTTGGTTCAACTGCGGTTAACTTTTCGGTGATACCAGAGTCAATCGAGAAAGCCTATAATTTAAACTCAAAAATTTAAACAAAAAAATCAAATGTAGGAAAGTGGTACGCTTTGAGGCACACGAAAGCACCAATAGTTGCGTTTCATCTGTTCCATTCCTCCTAGAAGATCGACGGAAGCAGAACAATGTCAACTTCAACAGAACGTAATTTCCGATTAATTCATGAATTTATATGTTTTAGATCCACAAGAACAGACCTAGAAGAAAAATCTCAGGCACAACACTGCCCTCAGCTAGGTGACTTCAGGTCTTCAGTCAGTTTTAGTCAGTGAAGTCATTGTTTTTAAAAAGTCAACTCATATTATTAGATATGAGGAAGCTTCAGACACGTAAAGTCTGATGAGCACTGGGGGTGAGCATGCGAGCACATAGAGTGCAAGGGAATAACTCCTTCCGTATTCCTGGCCTCAACCTTAGGTGGTGCCACAGAACACAAATGTGGGTGTGCGTATATTAATTTGAATTTGTTATTTTTCTAACACAGTCGTGTCATTTCCTAGCTTTTTTCTGTTAATTACATAAAATATAAAAAAAATCGCTCTCCATTTTCCATAACAAAGAGTGTTGTTGTCAGAATACATCTCTGGAAGTCCTAAGATGTATATGGCTCGGTGTACGTACACCAACTCACGAGAGTTTGTATCGACATATTTTTCACAAAAAACAGGATTTTTTAAAAACTACGAACAATGATGAACGATGTTATGTTTTCCAATCTGTGACGATGTACCTACAAGTGGTTTCACATTTCGCCAATTTAGCGTGAAATTCCAGATTTGAATTCCCAATACGCAACAAAGGTGTTCTGACTGTTTTGAGACGCTTTCCAATTTAGAGCTTGTAACCACTAAAACGAGCATGAACTGAACTGAACCTCAACCGAACTAAATACTAGTTATTTATTTGAAATATGATTTTTCTAGGACTGTGAGATTACTTTAGAAGCTACTCGGAGTTACTCTGAGCTACTGTTCGAACAATGGAAAGCGGCTCTGGGTCACAGAACTCATACTTATATCTATTAAGATATAAGGCGTTTTTCATTTAGGAGTGTTAAGCACCAGAGCTTCAAGCCCCTGAGATCGGAAATTACTTTATCACTGACTTTTTCGCCAAAATACTGTGTATTCGCGTTTTAACTTTTGTCTACTTGTGCTTCATGCACCAATAAAACGGGTGGTGCTCGAGGGGCAAGAGGAATGTCAATCGGTGCTTGAAGCCCCACTAAATGGAACGCATGGTCATACGATCTGGGTAGCTCTGAGGAGCTCCTTACGTTAAATGGAAAGCAGCTATAAGCATGAGTTCGGTCCACAGAACGACAGAACTCATAGATAGATTTCTGTGGTTCGGACACTTGATTTGAGAATTTTTTTTATTCTGACATTGACATATTTTCATAAATATGGACTTAACCTCAAAGATAAAGACGAAATGAAGGAAAGATAAAACTAATAAACTGCCACGGTATCCGAACAAAAAATATATTATGTACTCAAAAATCAAAATGGATCTTGAGCCAACTTTATTGGCAAAATATATTACAATTTTTTTTGTTGTATTGGGTTATTGGTGAGTACAGAATCTTCCATTTTCACAGATTTCTAGAATAAAATTATTGGAGAAAATATGTGTGAAACAATTTTTAATTTGTTTACAGAAACAGTAAAAGAACTTTAATTTCATGTTAGTAGTTGAAACAAATCTAAACTTATATCAACTTTGTAGCATGTTATGTTTTGGTCCATATTTTGTTGATTTTTTAGGTTTGTGTCTATTTCAACTGTATTTGTGAATAAGACGTTGTTGAGTAATATCAATTTAGATGCGCCTATGTTTATAGCTCTTAGTCAAACCCTGATTACCTCACTCATTTGTTACTCAAAGAAAATTCTGAGTAGAAAATATCCTAACAAATTCAAGTTTCCTGATGTCGATGTTTGGGATTGGTACACTATGAAAGCTGTAAGTAATTTTTTGTTTATTCCAAATTTGAATAAGTTCAATTTTGATACTTTTAAAACAAAACCCCAATTTTTGAAAATTTTGAGTTGGCCAAGCTAAGTAAATATCCGTAATTTTTTTGTAGATGTCTATGTTTCAAATCATCTCTTATGAGTAATTCAGTTCCAGAGAAATATTTACTTGAAGATTTTATTTATATTCATTCTCCTATAATCTTGATTAATCCTACTCCTTTTACATTTTGTTTTATTTCAGATTCTGCCATTATCTGTATTATTCACCTCAATGATAGCTACCAATAACTTATGTTTAAAATATGCATCTGTGACATATTACTTCATAGGCAGATCATTGACTACCATTTTCAATGTAGTGTTCACTTATTTAATATTAGGAGAGAAGACTTCGAAAAGATGTATAGCTTGTTGTGCAATAATTATTTTTGGATTTTGGATGGGAGTTGATCAAGAAAATTTAGCAGGTATAATATGTTGGTATAACTCAGCCACTTTCTGGCTTTCCCAAATCTGCCATTCTGGTAGTTGTTTGTGATTTTGACTGTATAAAAAGAGTAAATCTGATAAAATAACCTTGACCATTTCATATTTTATACTTCTGTTATTTTCATCATGTTTTCAATGGACTTTTACCAAGCAGAATACTCAAAAGGACTGAAATTCAGTTGGCTCTGATATCATGTTCCTGGTAATTTAAACGAGTTGTCCAACTATATATTTGGTTTACTTCATTGCTGATTAACACAAATCTGTTTGATATGTGGTAAAAGTAAATACCATAAAAGAACGTTTTGAGCAATTATGAATAGGATTATCGCTGAAAAGACGTGAGCGGAATGGTGATCAAGCTGCAAATTTCTGGTAAACTTTAAAAACGGTCTCCCAGGCTAGGTCATGTAAACCTCACAAGATTTGTGAAAGATTCAGTTTTGAAAAACTCGTTTGATGAGCTCTTTGAGGTCACATCAACTGATTCGGAAAATAGAATTCATTCTTAGAGGACTCAACTGGTTCTCAGAGTTTGGGACTAATGATGAAACAACTAAACAAAACAAGTACTTTATTTCATATTTTCAATTAAGATTGCTCTTTTGGAGAGGGTATCAAATAGAAAGAGAAGAGAAACAGGATACATTCGAAAGAGAAATGGTAGAGAAAGAGGAAGATAGATTGGAGAGAGAGAAAGGCCTGAGAAAGAGAAGATACAGGTTGAATTGGTGAGAGGGAGACATGTTAATTTGCAGAGAGACATATTAAATTGGAGAGAGACATGTTAAATTGGAGAGAGGCATGTAAAATTGGAGAGAGACATGTTGGATTGGGGGAGAGAATGGTAAAATTAGGGGAGAGGCAAGTTGAATTCAAGAGAGACAAGTTAAATTGGAGAGAAACAGGTTAAATTGAAGAGGGACTTGTTAAATGGGAGAGAGAGACATGTTAATTTGGAGAGAGCCATGTTAAATTGGAGAGAGCCATGTTAAATTGGGGAAAGACCTTTTAAATTGGAGGGAGAGAGTTTAAATTGAAGAGAGAAATTGTTTAAATTGGATAGAGAGACTGTCTAAATCAGAGAGTGTTTAAATAGGAGAGAGACTGTTTAACTTGGAGAGAGAGACTGTTTAAATTGGACAGACTGTTTGAATTGGAGAGAACGACTTTAAATTGGAGAGAGAGACTGTTTAAATTGGAGAGAGAGAGAGACTGTTCAAATGGGAGAGAGAGAGAGAAACTGTTTAAATTGGAGAGAAAGAGACTTTTCAAATTGGGGAGAGAGAGATTGTTTAAATTGGAGAGAGATTCTGTTTAAATTGGAGAGACTGTTTAAATTGGAGAGAGAGACTGTTCAAATTGAAGAGCGAGCAAGTTTAAATTGGAGATAGGGAGACTGTTCAAATTGGAGAAACACATTGTTTCAATTAGAGAGAGAGACTGTTCAAATTGAAAAGACTGTTTAAATTGGAGAGAGGGACTGTATAAATTGGAGAGAGAGACTCTTTAACTTGGCTGGTTAAATTGAAGGGAGAACGGGAGGAAGGGAGAGAAAGACAACGATAGAAAAAACAGAGAGAGAGGGAGAGACAGGGATATATACAGATAAAGAGACATTGAGACACAGAGAGGAGAGAGAGAGATGATAAAAGAAAGAGAGAGAGAGACATAGATACAGAGAGAGATACAGATGGAGTGAGACAGACAGAGAGGCAGAGAGAAATGTCTTTATGTTTCAGTTGAAATTGTTTTTGATAAAACACTTTTAATTTTTCAGGTAGTTTATCGATAGCCGGATTCGTCTTCGGGATTCTGGGTTCCTTATCGCTATCGCTCTTTTCAATTTTCACCAAAAAGGTACTTCCGAAAGTCAACGGTGAAATATGGGCGCTGTCGTACGCCAACAACGTTTACGCTACGGTAATCTTGACGCCGTTGATGGCTCTCAATGGAGAACTGACCGAACTGTATAACTACAGTGACCTTCTAAAATACCATTTTTGGTTCATCATCACCATTGGCGGTGTATGTGGTTTTACAATTGGATTCTTCACGACCTTGCAGATAAAGGTAAAGGAGGTTGATGACTTTTCTTGGCTTTCATCATCATCATCATCATTTATTTTTTTCCATCAGACAATTTACATTGTATTGGTACAGTCATTTCAACTTTGAAATATATACAACATTTAATAGAGAAAAAACGACAGAAGAAAAAACTACTCCACTACTTCATTTTGACATGATAGTATAAATGTCTCAAAAGAAAGGAAAAGTACCATGAAATATATGTGAAATATATGTGAGGTCAAATGGGATTCATGTAATCCTCTGTTTTGGAAAAATCAATTGTTAGCTTGTATTCTTTTTTTGACTTGATAAAAGCAGATTTATCTGTCTATTTAACCCTTCAGTACCAAAAATTACCTCCGAGCAATAAAGGATAATGAAGATATAGATATGCCTTCTCTAGAGGCATAACACACATTGTTGTGAAACCAACATAACCTTATCCTTTGTAAGAGTTTGTGTGTGAGGGGTAGTGAGGAGAGACCAGTTGTTATGATATCCTCGATTTCTAGTGGCGTGCTCATCATCTTTATAAGTAGTGGACAAGCAGAACAGGATTCACAGGATAATCATCAGTTATCAGTAGTGAAAAAAAAAAAAAAAAAAAAATAAGTTACCACTAGTGAAAACGGAAATACCCGACAATGCCTCTTCTTAGCAAATCGATGCTACGATGTAAATAAACAGAGATAGGTAAAAATGTAAAAGGACAAAATGAATCTATATTATCCTTTATTGCTCTGAGAAAATGATCGATTGCCATTACAAATATTGGAGTATGTATACATTCTTTTTTGGCATTTCAAGAATTGGTTTGAAGTTGTTTTTGAAAGTCAACATGTAAAACTGACATAATAAACAAGGATAGGAACATAATCTACTCGATATTTAATTAGTCAAGATTTGTTATGTCTGGTGTTGATTCGACAATTAAAAGAAACTTTATGAGTATACAACTTGTAAACAAGTAGATTATATGATACAGATAATTTGAATAAATGTTTTATGCTTTCTACTTGCTCCATCTAATCCAACATTTTGTAAAACAAATAAGATGTCATGAATTCTCAATATGGCTAGCAGTATTACTAAAATTTGCATTCAGTAAAAAAAATCAACCTGTTTCTATGTTTCACACCTTTGTAGTATAGTAATTTGCGAGTACGCTCAATGAATACATTTTTTTTTGTTTTAGTATACATCTGCCCTAACACACAACATATCAGGCACAGCTAAAGCCTGTGTGCAAACTGTCCTAGGCACATATTGGTTTAATGAAACGAAATCTTTGATATGGTGGTGCTCAAATTTCATTGTTTTATTTGGTAGTGCATGTTATACGTTTATCAAACAAATTGACATGGAGAAAAGACACAGAGCTAACGCAGTCTACCAAAAAGTTTAAGGTTAGTATGTGTAGAATAATTCATATAAGTAATCATAACAATGCTTTATATAGTATATTCATCTGTTGACAATTTTGGGATTAGAAAAATACGGCTGTTCAGGAATAAATACGAGTAATAAAAATGTAATTTAGTAAAAATGGGGATAAAATCAATAATTTTTGCAATTCCTGGAATATATAGGTACTAGTGAACAAGACCTATGCCACAGAGTATTATGCCGAGCACTATTTCAGCCTCAAAATTCCGCCAAACATGTCTGAAAAATCAGAAACCAACAAGCTAAATGGGGATAAAATCGATCATTATTGCAATATGTCGACTCAGTGAAAAATATCTATACCAGGGACTATTTTTGCTGAGCACCTTTAAAATACCCCTCAAAAAAGGTTGTCAAAAAATTATCCAAGGAAAAAAGATCAGAGAAAAAAGTCCATGTAAAAAAGGTCCAGAAAGTAAGTCCGTGGAAAAAGGCCCGCTAAAAAAATAAGGCAAAAACATTCCTTGAAAAAAATTCCTTGAAGAAAGTCCGAGAAAAAACTTGTAAAAAACGTTCCTACTCTGAAAAAAATCCGAAGAGAAAAGCCCGGAAAAAAGTCCGAGGAAAATTCGCAAAAAAGTCCGGGGAAAAAGTCATAGAAAAAAACTGCGGGGAAAAAATCCGGGAAGAAAATCCCGGAAAAAGTCCCCAGAAAAAACTCCATTGAAAGAAAGGCTGAGGAAAACCCCGGGAAAGAAATTCAAGAAAAAATTCCGGCGAAAAAGTACGGAAAAAAAGTTCTGGAAAAAAGTCCGAGGAAATTTCTTAAAAAAACATTTTCAGAAAAAAAAATCTGATGAGGAAAGCCCGGAAAAAAGTCCTGGGAAATAAGTACGAGGAATAAAAGGCCGGGGAAAGCATGCGAAAAAAATTCTGCGGAAGACAGGAGAAAAAAAAAGTCCCAGAAAAAAAGACCGGTGAAAAAAATCCGGTAATGTCCGTGGAAAAATGTCTGGGCAAACAAACCTGGAAAAAAAGTCTGGAAAAAAAGTTTGGCAAAGAATAATCCGCAGAAAAATGTTCCGGAAAAAAAATTTCGAAAAAAAAATCCCGAAATAAAAATCCCAGAAAAAAAATCCGAGGAAAAAAGTCCTTGAAAAAGGTCAGGGGAGAAAAAATTTGGAGAAAAAAGACTTGGTAAGACTCCAGGAAAAAAGTCCCGAAAAAAACTTCGGTGAAAAAAGGCCAGGGAAAAAGTCTGGGGATGAAAAGTCCGGAGAAAATGTCCCGGAAAAAACATCGTTGAAAAAAGGCCTGGGAAAAGCCCTCGGAAAGAAGTTTGGGGATAAAAATTCCGGGAAAGAAAGTCTAGGGAAAAAAGTCCGTGGAAGAAAGTCTCGGGGATTTTTCCCTGGACTTTTGTCCAGGGAAAAGAACCGGAGAAAACAAGTCAGGGAAAAAAAGTCCGGAGAAATAGTACGGGAATTAGGCCGGAAAAAAATGTCCGTAGAAAACAGTCCGGTGAAAAAATCAGGAAAAAAAATCCGAAAAATGGTCCGTGGAAAAATGTCTGGGGAAAAACAAGCTGGGGAAAAAGCCCGGGAGAAAAAGTTCTGGAAAAGTATCCGGGAAAAACTCCGAGGGAAATAGTCCAAGGAAAAATGCCTTGGGAAGACAGTCCTGCAAAAGAAAGTCCTGGGAAATAGTCCGGATTGAAATATAAATATCTAAATATTATATATAATATAAATTAAATAAAAAATTGTGATGACCTCAAAACTAATGAAGATCACAAAATTGCATTGCATGTAGATCACTGAATATTTGTTTTTCAAAATAATTTTTCCTTTTCAGATTGGTAGACTGGTTCTGGTATAACATTCCTACAAGATGTCTCAGGCACCTTCCCATCATACTTAGTCCAAAGTGATTGTTTCTGTTGTAGGAAAATAGTCGAATGAATTGTGATTATAACATATTAGTACAATGATGTGAGCTTTTTCTATAACTTCAAGAATGTAGGCAGGGACACTGGTGGAAGAGACTTTCAAAACGCATTTTATTTTGAACCTTGTACGCCATTGTCGGATTTAGCGAGTTGAGTATGAAAGGTTTTGAGAAAGAACAATTAAAGCAACTCTCATTTTTATGAATGTTCTACTTTTAACAAAACTGTACAGAGCTTTTATTTAAGAAATTTTTCATTTTTGTTTATTTTTCGAATTTTTTTTTCTCAAAAAATTTTTAATTTTCTTTTCAAACGCATACACCTTGTAATTTTTCCTGTTTTTTTCAAACGAAAAAAAAAAATTTTCTTTTAAAAAATTTTAAATTTTTTTTAACTTTGTTTTTTTTTGAAATTTTCTTAAGATAGTTCGTTAATGGAATCCCAGGTTTCGCCCCAGCAAAATCAGTTTGTGGAATTTTTTAAACAAGAAATAGTGAAAAAAACTACAACTTTTTTGTTTTCTTGGAAATATCTCAAAGGAGTCGTTTTACAGTCGGAAAATTTTTAGAGATTTATAAAACCTATAAACTGGATTTTCATACGACCCGATCGGTGCATTTTCCAATGAGAAAATCCGGGAAACCTCGAAAAAGAGACCATTTTTCAAAAAATTAATTTTTATAAATCTGAAGCTGGACAATAGTAATTTACGTAACAAAGTCCGGAAAATACTGTTTTTTTGGACGAATAGAAGTCTGCGAGTCCAAAAAAACTGTTTTCGGACGTGTTGCGTACACAATTTTTTCGGCAACCATGTAGAATAACACATCAAGGAGACGCATTTGGTCTGAGACCCATCTGTTAACCGGATGAAACATACTTTTTATGAAGTTACATAAATATAGACGAATACGCCTAAAATGGGTTGCCTATCAAAAGGTGGTCATGACTTTACTGGGTGTCTACGGAATGTGGCTCGCCCCTATAACTTTTTTGTTTTCAAAAGTAATGGAATGAAATTTGGAGGATCGGGTTAAGGCATAAAACTGCATTTTTGACATTTAAATCAATTTCATGCAAATTCCGGATTCACCGGAAGTGGCATCAACTTTCGATTTTTAAATGGGACACCTGGTATATTTACAGTATTTTTGTCTCTATATAACATTAAGATTACAACCATGTAGATATGATTTGTTACTTTTTGTAACCATTTTTGATTTTTTAATTTTAATTTATTTTTTATTCAAAGGGCTGTGGATACGTTCGAATAACTAGTTTCAGTCCTAAAATGTTCGTTAATTACAGTGCCGGGCTCCTCCGGTACATCATTGTTAATTCTTATCGCAATTTCAATTGATCCATGCCACTAATTAAGGGTTTCTACACATTATGGATTTCTGTTCTAGCTTGACTGAAGACTTTGTTGTTCATAATATATGCACTCTCTTTAAACTTTCTTCTATACCAGCCCTCTTCTTTATGGATGACTTCGGCTTCAGTCCATTTTATGTTGTGTTGGGTCGTCCAGACATGATCCGCTATCCCTGACTTTGATTGTTTCTCCTCGTTGAGTGTTTCTCTTGTGTTCAGCGAGTCTAACGCTAAGTGGTCTCTTAGTTTCTCCAAGATAAGCTTCACCGCATTCACAAGAGATGCGGTAGATGAAGTTTTTGGAGTCAATGTCAGCGTTACTTGGTCTCGTCTTTGTGAGATGGCTGCGAATAGTGTTACCTTGGTTGGGTTAAGCATATTTTCGATAAAATTAATTGACACCTTTTTGCCTGCTGTCTTACTGTCGTAGTTTTCATTTGTTATTTTGGAATTTCTGAGAATGGGATTCTATAATCGGTTGAGGTTAACAGCTTCTTCTTTTCTGTTGAAATTCTCCGTGTGTTTGTGGATCTCTATTGCCTCCCGTACAAGTCGGCTTCTATTGCCTCCCGTACAAGTCGGCTATGGTATCCCTGGTTGGGGGCAAGAAGTTTTACGTCCTCAAACAAAATCTTGTGGTATCCTTCACTGAGCGCGTGTTCTGCAACTGCCGACTTGTCCGTTTGGCCTAATCTGCAGTTCCTCTGATGTTCCTTCAGCCTTGTTCCCATCGATCTTTTTGTGGTTCCGATGTATACCTTTCCGCAAGTACATATACTCCCGCTGCAGATAGTGGGTCTCTTTTGTCTTTTGCCGACCTAAGGCTTTGGTGTATTTTCTTGGTGGGTTTGATGACCGTTTTTATGTTTGTTGCCCGAAGAGTTTTCCAATTATGTCTGTGACTTTAGGAATATATGGGAGATACGCACGTGCAACCATCTGAGCCTCCTCCCTACTTTGTCTCGTGGAAGTCCTCGGTTTCAAGGCCCTGTTGATTTTGGGTACACTATATCTGTTCGATCTCAAGGTTGCTTGGAGATCTTCTAGTTCATCCCGTATATGTTCAGGTTCACATCTTCTCCGAGCACGTTCTGCTAGTGTGGAGATAATTCCTCGCTTCTGACTAGGATGGTGGTTTGATAAAGCATGCAGATACCTATCCGTGTGCGTAGGTTTTCGGAATACTTTGTGGGTCAGTCTTGTGCCACACATCTTTCGATGAGTACATCTAGAAAGGCTATCCGCTGTTCCTGTTCAGTCTCCATGGTGAACTTGATGCTGGGGTGTTGAGCATTTAGATGTTCTAGGAAACGGTTCAGTGTGTCCCTTCCGTGTCTCAAAATGACGAAGGTGTCGTCCACGTAACGTAGCCACATGGTCGGTTTTAAATCAAAAGCATCAATTGCTTTCTCTTCAAAATGTTCCATAAAGAAGTTGGCTATGACTGGGCTGAGTGGACTTCCCATCGCCACGCCATCTACTTGCTCATAGAAGTTTCCATTCCATTGGAAGTAACTTCCCGTGAGACATGTCTTAAAGAGTCCGACGATGTCATTCGGAAACATGTAAGTTAGCTTCCTTAAAGAGTCTTCAAGTGGGACGTTGGTGAACAAGGACACCACATTGAAGCTGACCAGGATATCGCTCGGGAAAATTAAAGACATAACGTTGGAATGCCTTTAATTTTCCCAACGAAGTCTGTTGAATCCTTGACGTAGGACTTCGTTTTTCCCACATGAGGCTGGGGAAGCGAGGCTAATATGTTTCGCCAGGTGATACGTTGGCGAGCCTGGAGCATTGACTATTGGTATCAGTGGTATGTTTGCTTTATGTACCTTACGAAGCCCATATAGAGCCTTGGCGGAACAGATTCAGTTCTGAGTATGGTCCTCTTTACGGTTTCTGGCAATGAGGAGGATTTAATGAGTTTATTAGTATTCCTCAACCTTGCTTGTGTTGGGTCCCTTTTTAGCTTGCGGTAGTGAGATGGGTCGAGAAGTTATTCAATTTTGCTGTTGTATTCTTCCGTTTTCAGAAGAACCGTGGCATTTCCCTTGTCCGCAGGTAGAATGATTATACCCTCATCTGCGTTCAAGATTTTTACGGCTACAATCTCCCTTCTCGGTATATTGCATCTAGGGGGTCGTGCCTTGCGTAGAATGTTCGCTGTCACAATCCTGATTTCTTCCGCTTCCTCGTCCGGTAAGGTTCTGATTGCCGCTTCCGTATTGGCAATGATTTCTTCGTTCGGTACCTGGCGTGGAATGACTGCGAAGTTACCGCCTCGTGCTAACACCAACATTTCGTCTTCTGTGAGGATTCGGTCCGTTCGGTTTATAACCACTCTGGCAATGTCTAAGCGGTTGGGTGCTGAACTTTCAGTCTTGCGGAATTTGTCATACTTCACTTTGTGGTTTTCTCTTATCCTGTCCCGTTCATTTCTCATTTTCGAGTACGAAATGCCACCCAGTTTGCTCCAATCTTCCGGTTTCATTTTATTACTGAGCTCCAGGTGTAGTTTCAGCATGGCAGAGTCCGTCGCTGCCAACTGGCTCCGTATTTGGTGGATCTGTTCTCGTAGAAACGCTTTTTCATTTCTCGAATAGATCCGGTTCGCCTGAGCTCAGGCGAACAGTTGGCAGCGACGGACTCTGCTATGCTGAAACTACACCTGGAGCTCGGTAATAAAATGAAACCGGAAGATTGGAGCAAACTGGATGGCATTTCGTACTCGAAAATGAGAAATGAACGGGACAGGGTAAGAGAAAACCACAAAGTGAAGTATGACACATTCCGCATGAAAGTTCAGCACTCAACCGCTTAGACATGTCCAGGGTGGTTATGAACGACTGACGAAATATTGGTGGTAACTTCGCAGTAGAAAGGAGTCAAATCCAGATACGGTAATTAACGAACAAGACTACCTAAATCAGAATAAATACAATCTTCGCAGACGCAATCTCCAGTCATCTGAAATTATTCATGATGTATAAGCTAGCGAAACGTTAGGAAGAAATTCCAAAAAACGACGGCCTTCAAACCCGAGTGAAATTGTGACACTGAATAAATTAATAATTGACTCTGTTAAAAATAAATCCTTCAAAAAGTAATATTTCACTGCTGACAGTGCATAAAGTAATACTTTTTCGCACAAGTGCGTAAAAATCACCTGTGCGTAAAGTAATTTTTTATACACCGTTCATACATTTATGCATTTTTGAAAAATACAGTTTTTTGCGTTAAATATAACTCGGAAGTATTTATTTGATAATACGACTACAATTCATATCATTTAACATTGAAATTAATGATAAAATTGCTACAATTTGGCAATATAATAATTGTCGAAGAAAAAACTTTGTATGAAACACTTTCGTAAAGGGCTTTTTTGTATTCGCGTGTTTGTTGAACCCGGCCGCGCCTTATTCAACAAACTTCACGCTCATACAAAAAAGTCCTACTTCGAATTTGTATCATTAATAGCTGTTTTATCAATAGTAAAAACACAAGAGCTTTTTTTTTATCGGATAAATTTCGTTTTGTAACGAAATAATTTTGCCAATCAGTAATTTTACGAGAAAAACTGACATGACAAAATCGCGAGACCGAAGGTCGAGCAATTTTGTCAATTGTCAGTTTTTCAAGCAAAATTACTGATGGAAAAATTTTGAGTTAAAAAGAAATTTATCCTTAAAAGAAAAGCTCGAGTGTTTTTTGTCAAGATAAATTAACGACCGAATATAAATTGTCTCCATATTGACGCTTTAGTATTTTTTGTAGATTGCGGGATTGCTTTTTCTATATTTTTTGTTATTTGTTGAGTCGAAACTTCCCCAAAACGACTCATGTTGTAATGTTTCAGTATCAACTATCAACAATACTTAAATAACTGACAGGGCAGACATTAAAGTGACGTAAGCATACTAGATGTAGACGCTAAAGAGGAACAGGCGTTTTTATCGGTGATAAAAAACGATGCACCTTTTTTATCGCTGTCAAAATGACAATACAGTCATCTTTAAATGACACATTTTAAACAGGAGTTAATTTATCACGGTAAAAAAGTAATCCCCAGCCAAATTAAGGATAATCTGTTGTCTGTCTACAATGAGTACTTGCAATTGAGTCTTCTTGGAAGAACGTTGCACAAATATCTGTCAGATGTAATTCAATATCCGTCGTGGCATTAGCCAGAGAAGTAGTTGTTTTCTGGTGGGGGACCTGCTAATTACACTCGAGAGGAGTGGACACAAAACACTTGGGTACGCAGATGATATAGTCATTAAGGTCCAAGGTAATTTTAATAACACGGTTAGGGAAAGAATGCAAATGGCCCTAAATCTGGTCAGTACATGGATAGATAAGGAAGGCCTAACCATTAGTCCCTCCAAATCATCCATTGTAGCGTTTACCCGAAGAAGGAAATTAGAGAGCTTAGGACCTCTGACCCTTCAAGGTACCCTCATACAGCTGTCGGGGGAAGTCAAATATCTCGGGGTGATTTTAGACTCGAAGCTCACATGGAACCAACAGCTGGTAAAAGTAAAGAAGAAAGCCGAGGCGACGTTGCTGATAGTCAGACGGGCACACGGGAAAACATGGAGGCTGAATCCCACAATGAGGTATTGGATATACAACATTGTGGTGAAACCCATGATCACATATGTATCTTTGGTATGGTGGACAACACAAAAAATAGCCGCGGCTGAGTTGAGCAAGGTACAAAGACTTGCATGCCTTAGCATAACGGGAGCTATGAAAACAACACCAACATTAGCCATGGAAGCACAGTTGGACCTCCCACCGATTGATATAACAATCATGGGAGAGGCAAGAATGGGACTTCTAAGGCAAAAAAATCGAGCAATAGATCGGATCACAACAAGATAAAGGAAATAGTGGGAGGCAACATTCTTGAAATGGAACCAACGGACCACATGATTCCTAGATACTTCTCAACATTAACATCGAGGTTATGATACAAGATCAAAGGGAATGGTCAGATGACAACATTAGGGGCAAACCTGGAGAGAGGATCTGGTATACGGACGGATCCAAAACCAGCGAAGGAACTGGTGCTGGAATATACAGTGAGGGGAGAAACTTTCAAATAAGCATCTCACTAGGAACAAACACCTCCGTATTCCAGGCAAAGATGTACGCTATCTTGCAATGCTCAAGAGAAATCGATATGAGGGAAATGCGTAATGCAAGGATCAAAATACGGTCAGACAGCCAGGCGTCACTGAAGGCTCTTATGAACCCGAAGGTGACATCAAGACTGGTATGGGAATGCCGAGAAGAACTCAGTGTCCTCTCAGAACACAACAAAACAACTTTGATGTGGGTTCCAGGATACTGTGGCATCGAAGGCAATGAAAAAGCTGATGAACTAGCCAGAAACGGTTCATCAACTCCTTATATATTGGCCCAGAACCCGCACTCGGGATTACTAAATCCGACATTCGAGGATGCATTCGGGACTGGATCAAACGAAAACAAAGGGAGATGTGGAACGAAGCCCCTCTCATGCACCACAGGAAAACATACATTAAAGAACCGTCAAAACACAAAACTGAAGAACTACTCAAGCTGAGCAGCAATCAAGTTAGAACGATAACGGGCCTTCTCACTGGTCACAGCCCAATGAGAAAACACCTGCACAAAATGGGGCTGTACGACGGAGAACTTTCCTGCAGACAATGTGGCAAAGGGACAGATATAGATATAACACGTACTGTCAGAATGCGAGGCATTAGACCGCAAGAGATGGGCAATATTCGGGAAACCCAGGCTATCTCCCGAAGAATACAACAGTCAACTGGTGAAGAACCTGTACAGACTGGTACAGGGGACTAGAGTTACGGAGAGTCGGTGCTGTGAAACCAACTGGAATGCCCAAGAAGCCCAAGAGGCTGAGGTGCAGCTGGTGACAGGACCGAAAGGAAAAAAAGTTGTTTTCTGTCAGATTTTTGCCTCATATTTTCCACTTTGTGGAAATATTTGGAGAAAAGGGTACTTCGACTTTGTTGATTTTATTCTTATCATTTATTTGTACTCTCCGGCAAAACATTCAAACTTGTTCGAATTTTCGCAAAAAAGTTTATTGTGTAAAGGAATTCTTGCATTTTCAGACCTTCCGACGTCAATAAATAATCCGAGTGTTATCTATCCAATAAAATGATTACTTGTTTATCCAATTATAAAATCGGTAGTAGAAGAAATATGCTCCTCAGATTAATATCATTATCCACACAGATAAGCACAATCGATCTGGCGTTATCTATTGTGGACGTACGTATCGCCCCACGTATAAACCGACTTATTTATACAAAGTACCCACGTAAATATCTAAAAATACGGTAGTCGTAAGTACACTGACAACAAGCGTACCTTTTGAGCCACTTTGAAAAAATCTCCGTGTTTACTTACAACAGATTAGCAAGATTAGACCGTCGAGGATATTCCGCGAGAAAAAAAACCAAACATCGTTATTCTGTCATCTGTCCGTAAGCTTGCGCCATTAAATTCCAGTATAAATAAATTCCCTACGGAAAATATCGGGGATAATGTTTGTTGTGACGTTTACGTAAATGTTTGGATTCTTTGATTGAACACAGACTGCGCGAAGACTTTAAAATAAAACCATTATTCTAGTTCAGTTTCTTGCGGGCATGTCGAACGGTTGAAAGTGTGCGCGAGATTTATTGCGGGTCGTAAAAGTCGTTTGTTTTTCCGA
The DNA here is from genome assembly GCA_944452925.2 of Chrysolina oricalcia. NCBI lineage: Eukaryota > Metazoa > Arthropoda > Insecta > Coleoptera > Chrysomelidae > Chrysolina > Chrysolina oricalcia. The sequence goes on from OX101828.2 coordinate 14,267,195, forward strand.
GGAAATATGATCACCGTTGTTTATTTTAGCTTCCTCTTCCTCCTATGTCGGTGTCAACAGTTTCTGGACAGCCAAGGTAAGCGACATCTTTTTTAATTAGCGGTGCTGACGGGATTGCACGATTTCTGCTAGCTTTAGCTGTATCTTGGGTGGTTCTAATTTATGTCTTTATTGCTTGGTGCTTATGAAAATATGCGTTATCTGGTGGCGAGTCAAGAATAATTTACAATTTGTAATTCCCATTAGCACTGTGCCAGTTCGAAAATAAACTCGTAAAACTTGATAAAACAATTAAAGATTACTGTCAATACGAACTCGGGGAGATCAATGAATGCGATACAGTAGCTTGTAGCAATTATTTGATTTTTTTGATTGGTGAGGATGATAATATTGATATTTACAATTCTGGTACAATAAGATAAGCACAAGCAGTCTTTGAGTAATGAAATAGAAGAATCTGGGGATTTTCGAAACCAAGGAACGTTGAAAGTGGATTTGTATAAGGGGATAATCAAGTCCTAGAAAGAGGCTGTCGACGTCAAAATACTGTTATAATTTATTTTATTTTTCACTTGTCCATTACTGCTTTATAATACCTTGGCAACGGTTGCTATTAACAGACCCATAACGCACGGGGCGTTATGGAGGGCATTATGAATCATAACGCCCGCTAAATGTATTTTTTCTGTAGTTCAATAAATTAATTACTCAGAAAAGTTTTATTTATAACTGTACATAAAAAAGGGACTAATTATTTTCTCTCAAATAGAAATTAAAATTTTCAAATGTTCCTGAAAAATTAGTACCAAGTTTGAAGTTCTGTGAGTTGACCAATGATGAACTCCTCAATGTGCATTCGGTTTTGTTCGGAACGTTAACATTTTCTTTTTCGGAAACGGAATGGGCTCTCATTGTAGCAATTTTGTTCTTCGAGGAGATACTTTCTTCAATATAGCTCTCCGCTACCGTACCGCTACCATTTTCCATGTAATTTTAGTGTTTCAAAGGAAGCACCACCTTGAACAAGAAGCGTTGACGACGTTCTGCGTAGACAATGTCCGGTGTAACCTTTCGGGTTTTCCAAATTAAGGTATTTCGCTATGATAGAACACTTCCTTTAGTATTTTTACCTACAGGTAACTCAATGCATTTATTATTTCTGTAGGTTAAAAAAACCACCGTTGTTTACATCCTTTTGGTCTTAGTGCAATATACTTTTTAACTAAGTTCAACTTATTTATTTATTTATTTTTGAGGTGCAGGTCTTGGTTTCTGGTACCTTGATCAGTAAAACACCTCTGTCTTCAATGTCATCAATTGTCATCTTGACCATTTCATCACGTATTAAGCCTCCAAATACGCCCATTACCAGAACAACTTTATGTAGCAGAAAAGTATCATCTGGAGCTTTTCTTATGAAAAGTAATACTTGTCCACCTTCCAGCACATTTGATTTTTTAGGAATGTATCCTTTTGATTTAACTTTCAGAAAGGCCATCAGTTGACTGAATGCTGATATATTAATGTTTTCTTTAACAATCAATGTTGATATCAGCTGTGAATATTTGGTCCATAGACTATTTGCACTATATTTTTCAGGCTGAAATAATATAAAATAAATTAAAATATTAATATTTTTCATGAGATAAACTCACCAGTTCCTGGAGTTTCATTTACGGTATTCACTCTGCTTTCATCTTTCCATTTCAAAAAATGGTCATACTCCTTCTCGTATAAGTATTTGTCGAGGGGGAAGTAACTAGCCATTTTTTGTACACCTGATGAAAATAATGCAGTAATTAACTCTAATGAAAAATAATTACCATTAATGATGTTATACTATTCATCGAAAAATCACTGATTAAAATCCGCGTCTGCTCAGCGATCACCGAGGCGATCACTTACCGAATGTCAGACGGCATAAATTTGCCAACTTGGAACCGAAAAAAATCATATCACGGATCCCCAGAAACATAGATTTCGATTTTAAGTTGAATATGAAATGATTAATGAAGTAATGAAAATATTATGATGTACACCTAATGAAAGAGTTACTTCCCCCTCGGTATTTGTATTTCACAGGCAGTAAATTTCCTAACGCTTTTGCAGCTTTGAGCGTCACATTCTGTTGGATCTCCATAATTATTATGAACACAACCGTTTTTAGTTTCCTCCACTAACAAGCTTGTCAATTCTTACAAAAATGCAGCGCCATTTTATTAAATAAACAACCCTTAGCAACCTCTTTAATTTTTCCATGGCAATTGCATAGAACCTCACTTGTGCTTAGTTGCCGACCAGAACGCAGTAAATACTATGAGAAGAAATTTATGAAGTAAACAGCGTCGTTTAAGATAATTTTTTCGTGAAAAATAAAATCTTGTATGCACCACGAGCGTTACTAGATCCTAACGCCCATCGGGCAACATTCATCCCTCGGGCCAAAGGCCCTCGGGTGAATGTTACCCTCCGGGCGTTAGGATCTACATAACGCACTTGGTACATACATAGCTATTACACAGAATACAACTACTAATTCATCTCATAATTTACCGTAATTCATATTGCACTGTTTCATTTCAAATCAAACTGTCTATGTCGAACTCAAACTGTATCCGCCCTTTCTGATATCGGCTGTCTATTTGGAGATTGTTCTCGAGAGCTGAAGTTCTTCGCTAGCTGTTCTAGAAATGCCAACTGGCATACCAAAGCGATGACTTTTGCGCATAGGGGTGCAACAGGTGGGCGGAAATAACAAAAAAAAACATAATTTAGGAAATAAAATCTCAAAAATGTTTGTCGGACTTTTGTTCTCGGACTAGAACTGAAACCTTAACGTTTTTCTGCCGACTCAATCGCGGGCAGCGGGAAATTTGCGTAAGCAGCTCTGTTAGGCCACGCCTACCGTGGTGGAACCAGCGAAAATGGGGCCTAGGAAGATCTCGAAATTGAGGCCTTCTACGAACCGGATAGCTCTAGGTTCGGGAGATCTGGCCTGACGCGGATTTGGCAGATACATTTCGCAGGCGAATTAGAATCACGCAAAAGTGAAGCTTGACAGTTAATTTAATTTCAAGTAATTCCTAGTGGCTACGCCAAAAAGAGATTACTCGGAGAGAAACTCTGACAATAGACAAATACTTATATGATGTCAGGATGGGCAATAGCACTAATTGAAATATTTAATGAAATAAAATTGGTAAAATCACTATATGAGTAAGTCAATAATAGGCGCGTTCGGGTTTTACATATCGGTATACTCGGTTTCCTCTGACAGCTCCGATTAATCTGCTCTGCTTTCGAATCACTAAGGGAGCAAGCAGAAGGTGATCTGTTTGCTCTCAGCAGGGCGAACGGATTTGATCCTTGTTTGTTATTTCAAACTTACTGCAGGTACTTACTTACTGCATTAGCAGAAAAATGGAGAAATTTGCCGTTGGTAGTTTAATTTATATTTGCAAAAAATCGGATGTACCAGGAGACATCTCAAAAAGATCGTTCGTTAATTATTTTGGCTCCTTTACCTCTGTGATCACGTGGTACACATCAAGATCTGCTCGCTCGGCTCGGAATTGCATTTACCGAACTCAGCTATTATAAAATCACAATTGGGTTAAAATATATGTAAGTTTTATGTCTCTAGTGGTTCCCCGGTCTCTGGGAACCCGATGTGTGCCAGGTTTAGAAGAGATTAAAAAAACTAGCGACAGCATCCCAAGTCTCCACGGGAGGCTGATATACTGTTAGTGTCAAGTGGAAACTAAGTCAGTTTCAATAAAATATCAATATAGCAATAAATAATTTCACACTTGATGTCGTTTGGTTTGCTCAGCCTTTACGAATTCTTTTGTTAGTAAGAACGTTCTGCTCTAAAATGGCAAACTGAACTGAATTATCAAAGCTGCAAAAAAGGTATGGTACCTATAGTCAATGTCAAAAATAAAAAGTTCGTTTGATCCCAGCACATTTTGTGCTAGCGAAACTAAACGAAAATATTGTCTTTTCATCGTAGAAAAACTCAGTTACCAGATTGACTACTTTCGGTATGGGAATACTCCCAGCTTGTAGACTCTTCTTCAGACGGTGAACTGTGGAGAGATAGGTCATGAAATAATGTAGTTGATTTCAGGGTAATACAATCCCCTACCAGTATAGCAAGCTCGGGTTGGCAAATGCTTGCTGAAGATTTTCCCCAATGGATTTCTCCTCTCCAAAAACCTGAGGTAGTCGTGGAAACAGCAGCTTTTCCAAACGGAATATTCTCAAGTAGCAAATAGTACCGATAGCCAAACAGCTAGGCGAAATTCACTATTTGTGGAAATATCAATATTGAAAATTCTCGAAGAACAATAAAACTTATTCGGATCATGTTTCAAGTCGGAATATGAAGTTAAACAGCCCCTGTGACAACACACCATGCACCACCTAAGGTTGAGGCCCGGAAGGATGAACGCCCCAGCAGTCGTAAGTACTCGAAAGCTCACCCCCCCCTATCCACCACCCCCGCTCGTTAAAGCGGTTCCTCATCCTGATGATTGGCGATCATCAGAATAAAATCTGATCGTTTGATATGGAGAGCTCGGCCAATTCTCGGCCTGAAACTCTCTCATATCTGACATGAGTTTAATTTGATTCAACAATGACTTTACTTAATGTGCATGGTGCCCCCCTGAAACTGGCTGGAGGCCTGAAAAACACTTGGCTGAGGGCCAAGTGTTGTGTATTGAGTTTACTACTTGGTCGGTTCTTCTTGGAATCTGAAACATAAAAGCATGATTATCGAAATTTAAGCCTGTTGAAGTAGACGTTGGCGTCGCCGAAGAAACGTTTCGCTTCCGTCTTACTTCTTCAGGGGTGTCGTTGTCTCCCTGGTTCACTGGTCGTCTGTATTTGTCTCTGTCTTCTTGCTCACGTCTGTTCTCGAGGAGCTCCGTGAGCAGCGGGTTCGTGTGGGTCTCTACTCTGTCTAGAGTAGTCCCCACGTGATTCCTGATCAGTCTGTCAATGTAGTCCGGATGGATGTCTAAGTCTCGATATATAAACCTGTTTGGCATATATCGTGGTGCGTCTGTTGCCATTCTCAGGCAGACATTGAAGAAGGCCTGCATCCTCTGCCTATAACTGTTCGCGCATTGCCCCCAAGCAGTAGACGCGTACAGCATGATTGGCAGAAAGATTGTCCTGATGAGCCTCTGTGACTGTAAAACATCGTATATTTATACGAAACGGGCACATTTCTCCTTCACCGGCCGGAGGGCGTGGCCTAGAGGAATTTCTCGTGACGATATTTGGAGCGATTATTTTACACTCCGGAAGGCCCCCATGAACTCATCCTTTTGTGGATTTATTCATAGAGACTTTGCTGTCTGGTATGTTTTCCTGGTTTTGGGTGATGAAAATCTTCAAATTGTGAAATTAAAATTCACTAATTTGGTAATTAGTTGGCCAAAAACAACAAAGTGGGAAGACGCATTTTTTAGTGATTGCATGAGAAGCGATGAATTTGTGCAATTCGAGACAGTATAGTCTTTGTTCAGACAGTTACTTTGATACCATAAGCATTTTAACTTTTTATCAGATTATTTTTTCACTTGTCAAAATGTGATGTTTTTGGCACTTCAACCAATAATAGCGGGTTATTCTAGCAAATCGTTCAGTTTTATACTGATAAAACTGCCTGGTTCTTGATAAAACTTTGTTTACCTTTGAACTGTCAAAACTATATAAGGTTTACTGCATCGATTCTATAGGCCGCGGGCATCTGACGTCACATGACAACTGTCAATCAGCCTGCTGGACAAACAAACCGTATTTGAATGAACAACAATGGTAATTGATTGATATTATAATGGCAATTCTGAGAAGATTAAGGGTTTACCTGAAAGAGGGGAACGTAATTTGATATTGTAATCAGTATTCTTCCTGATTGCAACGAGATTGTTTGTGATATGGCTGATAAAAGTGATTATTTCAACACGTTGTCTAAGGATGTCCAGAGGAGATATTTACAAAGTGTTTTGAACATACCGTTGCCCATTTCAACTTCTCAGTAGTTAAATCTGCTCTTCTAGTTGCCAGTTGCCTGAATCCACAATTCATGTCTCTTTTCAGCAAGATGAATAATATTTTTTCTATTGTCGAAAATAGAAGGGAGTCGATGGAATGAAACCTTATCTCTGCCGCTTCTACTTCCGCATTTCACAATCGCGCAAAATTGAGACATTATCGAGAATTTTTATTCTAAAATATGACATAAATGCACAATAAGCATTTGTAGATCCGTTTGTTTGTCCAGCAGGCTGGATTGAGGATTGACAACTGTCATTTACTGTCGTCTGTCAGATATGCCCGCGGTCTATTGATCTGGCTTATGCAAGGTTAAAACATAAATTATCACGAATGAAAAGTTACCTTATTATCACTAGTTATTCACTTTTTCAGCAAAATAATAACATGAACGACACATTTCAATGAACACTCAAATTTCACACACGTACATAGCTCATGAACATAACCAAGTTTATGGCAGATATCGCAAACGACGACTTACGTTACTAGTTACGTCGTGGACAAAATTAGGCGATGGCCAAGGAGACTAAAATTTAACAAGGAGAGTTTAATCCCCATAAGACAATGGGGACACTAGCAGAAAGAGATGAAAGAACATTTGTGACGAAATGTGACGTAGTTGGACGTGTCATGGCCGCCGTTCTCTATAGACAGTGACGGACTAGCTCTTGGTATATGAGAGTTACTGCTAACAGTTCTGTTGCTTGGTTCGAGTTCGACTCTGTACTCACATCCAAGTACGTCACTATGACGCGTTGATGCTATAAGATTCTGATTGGCTAGAGCTTATTAAACTCTCCTTGTTAGTTTAGTTTCTTTAGGCAATGGTCAAGGAGACTAAAATTTAACAAGGAGGGTTTAATAAGCTCTAGCCAATCAGAAACTTGTAGCATCAACACGTCATAGTGACGTACTTGGATATGAGTACAGAGTCGAACTCGAACCAAGCAACAAAACTATCAGCAGTAACTCTCATGTAACAAGAGCTAGTCCGTCACTGTCTATAGAGAACGGCGGCCATGACACGTCCTACTACGTCACATTTCGTCACATATGTTCTTTCATCTCTTTCTACTAGTGTCCCCATTGTCTTATGGGAATCAAACACTCCTTGTTAAAATTTAGTCTCCTTGAGCAATGGCCGCTTGTAGACCGATTCAAATACTTAAGGTCTCCTGAACTCAAATGAAGATGGCGTACGATTAATGTTTGGTAAATTCAGTTTGTTTTTTGTGGTTTGAGACAAAACCGTTGTATGAAGATCTTCATACAACGATATAACGAATAATTTTATTTCGTTCTTGCACGATTTTCAATTCATAACAAGAAATTTTCAATTATCAACCTTGTACAATGAGAGGTGTGGCGACATCTGTGTTTTCAATAATTGTACATTTTCTAATAATTAAATTTCCTTCTTTTCTCCTCATGTTAATGAAATACTAATGAATCAAATTGTTCTTCCTTTGATTTGTTCAATAAATAATCTCTCCAAATACAACTCGTTCTTCAAATTTAATGAGATGAATTTTCATTTTCAAATCACTCAAACCTATTTTATTTAGAGGCAAAAGCATTCAAACAAACCGAATTAGATACAATCACTCGTCCTACGGACTCGTGGTTTTATCAATCGGTTTCTTTTCATACTTTTACCAAATAAAAAAGTTTTCGTGGAAAATAAAAATTTATCGATAAATCTTGAAGGACTCGTGGTATTACCTTTGATTAATTTCTTTTGATGCCGAATAGGCAGATTTACATTTATTGGTTGATGTAGTTCCAGGAGGGACCTCTGTATGATGGCCCATGTTGAAAAAATTATTAGAAACATTTTGTAGCAAACCAGGAGAGTCCTAGAAGAAATTGTATTCAGAACCTTGTGGTCTTATTTCATCAAGAAATCCACAAATAATTTACATATTCAGCATTTTTCTAGAGTATCTTCGATAACCCTCTAGAACAAACATGTTGATATCGATTTTTTTTATATATTTGGTTCAAGATCCAAGTTATTAGGATTCTAATATCAACAATTAGATTATCTCAAGTACTGGTTAGCAACTGTTTCTCCACTCGATAAAATAAATTATGACTGATTAAAAGAAAACACTCAAACATAGTTTGGCAACGGTAGGGGAGATAGGAGAACTACACCAAGCAATAGAGCACAAAATGAGTGAGTTTTAAACAAAAATACTAGTAGGAAACCGACTATGCCATCACATGAAAGTCTGTAGTTATATTGTGTTATGTTTTCGACTCGCAACTGTCATTTATTAATTTGTTTTAAACATTTAAATAGCAAAAAACGTGTTATTCAAAATTAATTTGCTTATAAAATAAAAACAAATGAAGCAATCTGGTTGCTTCAATGAGAAGAATTGTAGATAATTGAAATACGAACAAAATGAGATGTTTTACGATCCTGTCGAATCATTAGTACCGGATAAAAACTGGAAAAACCAGGAAAATTTTGTGATTTTTTGAAAAATTCTTAACTCCACCATTTTTCAAGAAGTAGCTTTCTCATGAATTTTATTGAATCATGTGTACTTATGTGTGCACACAACAGGCACTGTCGGATCGTTTGTTTTGGCACAATTTCAATCTTTCAATTTTTTTTGTAGCGTGCCTGGATACTCTAGCCCGATTGCAATTTCTCAAACAGATTATGAAACTAAAAGTATAGTACTACAAACGTATATTCTCATTTTGCGCAATTCTTCTAATGAACGGGTTACGTGATAATACGCTTTTACCAGCTCGGCCGTTTTCAGTCATGTTTGCAAGCATTTTTCACCCATTTCGCAGCATTTTAGCGCAAAATGAGAATATACGTTTTGTGGTACTGTACTTCTGCTTTGAAAAGCTGTTTCAGAAATTGAAATCGGACTAACACTAGAGCATCCAGGCACGATGAATAGTGCAAAAAAAATTCAAATTGCAATTGTGCCAAAACTAATGACCCGTCAGAGTCTGTTTTGTGCACATAAAAAGTACACATGATTCAATACTGTCATGAGTAAGGCCAACCCTATTTCTTGAAAAATGACGGAGTTAGGAATTTAAAAAAAAATCGTAAAATTTTCCGGTTTTCCTCCGTTACTAATGATTCGATCGGGTCGTAAAACATTTCATTTTGTTCGTATTTCAATTATATACAATTCTTTCCATTGTAGCAACTAAATTGCTCTATTAGTTTTCATTTTATAAGCAAAACAATTTAACAAAACACGTTTTTAGTTGAAGAAAACAGAGTTCTTTGGGAGATCGTTTAATAACGAACAGTCGTTACCGACCGATGATGAACCCTTTACTCCCATATACACCTACTACGTAGGCTTAGTATGGCGAGTACCTGTCAGATAACAACTACTCCCCTGGCTAAGACCATGACGGGTATTGAATTAAATCTAACAGATACTTGTGCAACGTTCCTCAAAGCATCAGAGGACGCAGTTGCAAGTGCCCTCTATGACCAACTAGCAGAATTATGTTTTGATTTGGACAGGGTGACTATCTGCAGACTAGTTTCGAGGTTGTTGCCTCTCTTCAGTGCAAGGGTAGGTCAACACGTTTTTTAGTTATTCAAATGTTTATAACAAATTAATAAATGACAGTTGCGAGTCAAAAACAACAGAATATAACTACGGACTGTCTTCCATGTCGGTTTTCTACTAGTATTTTTGTTATGAAAAAATGCTCTATTGATTGGCCCATACTGGGATATCCAAGAGTTGAGCTTAGAGAACAGTACTAACATGCAAAAAGGAATATATATATATATATATATATTTGATTTTTTTTCCAGGATTCTCTAACGACTACCCTTACGAAATACAAGTTGAACGTCAAACCATGAGGGTGAAAAATGGTACCCCGATAACTCTGAAGTGTCATCATGATCTGGTCAAATGGGAATATAAGGTAAAGTGATATAGATATTACGTTACGAAAACGAAAAGTGAAATTTTTCACACTAGTGGGAAATACAATCCTCAAAAAAGGCTGTTGCTGGGTAATAGTTTTATCATAAGAAATGTAAAATAAACCTCTATGAAAAAAATACGTGATATCAGATGTCCATTGCCTACTTGACTAGATGTATTAAAATACAAGGTATATCTTGAGAAGTTAATATGATATACCGGGTGTCAACGAATCTATTAGACAAGTCATAACTTCTAGACCATTAGGTGTATCAAAATGAGATTTGGTATAGGTAAATGGTATGTGAAGAGGAGAGTTTTCACATATTTTTCACTTTCCGATCACTTCCGGTTTCACCGAACAATTGTCTTCATACGACCAATTCAATTGTTGAAACGTCTACTTTAAAATGGTCTATGTAACTATAGTGGTATAGAATTAACTATACCAGGTCAATAGCCACAGCGAACACACATACATTTGTCAACACTGTAGAAAGAAGAGAGACATGTCGTGGTGTTCCCAGAAATGTGATGGTTCCCGTATATCAATTGGTTTTTAGTTATAACTCGTCGCAACCACTCTATCAAACTGCGCTCATTATTAAATATAGTGTTCTGAGTAGTGTGTCTTTATTACCTTTGACACCGTTGGAGCCCAAATAAAAACATTATTATTTTTACCTCTGAAAGCAAAACAAAAAACAAGACCCGTGTACATGGCGCCCAACGTGGGGCGCCAAAGGGGAGAAAAGTCATTATTAGTGCATGTGACTCTCTTTACATCTACGCTAACGTTGTATTGTCTACTTTAACTTCAACCCAGACTGTCCTCTTTGCTACCGCGTCGTATTATATAGCCGCAGTAATCTGCTCTCGATGAATCGAGATACTTCCACTCGCGTCCAGATGGAACAATGCGGCGGGGAGCTAATAACATTATTTTCGAGAACAGAACGACAGGTCCGTCTCTAGGCTCGTTCAGTACGTTTTCTAATGACACCCATCGCTGTCTGGTGCCCTCACCCCCTGTATCCGCCACTGACACACCGGCCCAACTTCAGAAGTTCACTTAGTCAAATTCCATTTTACCATTTGTTTCAGTATTGTAATTCGAACTTCGAAGGATTACTGTGCGATAACGGAAAGTGGGAGAAGCTGAATAATACGAGAGGGAGAATCCACATTGAGGCCGCCACTAAACAACACAATGGTATATACAGGTGTTCACAGGACGAGAAACTTCTGAAAATATTCATCGTTGATGTCGTTCGTAAGTATGAATAGTTTAATTGTCCACAAAGCAACGTTGGTCATACAGGCCGTAATTTGAAAAAACGCATATCTGAACATGATAGGGACACAAGAAAACTTGAATATTAAAAATCTAATTGCTCTAGTGGCCAATTCGACGGTCCGATAAAATCATGTCATGAACTAAATCGATGATTTATGGAAAACTGCCTTCGGTTAAATTTTGGAAATTTCAGTATGACGTAGTATTTTGTCTCCTTTTCAAAACTGTCCATTGGCTCTATACGATCCTTTGACTAGTTTTCGATATATAGGGCGTTGAAGATGACCGTTTTGTTTGATTAAGTTTGCGCAATAGAAATCCCCATTCATTTCTTTTTCTACAACCACACTCCAAAACATGTTTTTCTGCATAGTTTTACGTTCGCAAACATGATTATTTCTCACAATAATTGAAATTTGACATTAGTGTGCCGCAAAGTGACATTTCTGTGCCACAAAGTGACATTTCTGTGCCAAAATTTTTCAGTACCTAATTTCTAAGCAATACAGTTTTCGTGACAGCAAGGTGAAAGTATATTTTGAAAATTCTGCATTTCGAAGGGATATTCGATCAGGCAACTTCAAGAATGAATAGACAAAGTCTATTGGTTTATATAATATGAGGGAAATTGTCGTACAAATTCATAATATTCTGAACAAAAATCATAGTCATAACTACTGCTGTCTCAAATACCCACATACACACTATCCATTGCTAGGCAACGGAGCAACATCTAACGAATCATTTTTATGTCAACAAACGTCAAGCATAAAATATTCGTAAAATATTCTTGTCCCGTCATTTTTTAATGAGATTGAACTAAAATGGATAGCGACAGCTCTGAAATTGAAAATACTCCGCCAGAACTAAGAGAACAAGTTAATTCATTGTCATTGAATTTACTACCTTCAACTTCAAGAGGAAAATATAAGAATGAGTCACTGACATTTCATTCCGTCTTATAGTATAGTATTATTTTTAGCAAAAGGGGTGTTGTAGAAAAAGTATAGTGTGTAAAACGTGCAGAAATGCAATTTCTCACTCGTTTGAATTGCAGCACTCGCTTGCGCTCGTGCCGCAACTTTTTCAAACTCGTGAGAAATTAGCACTTTTCTGCACTTGTTGCACAATATACTATTTCCTACGAGCGTGCGGAAAAGTAACTTTCCCGCACGATTTTTCGTTTTGAAAGTTCTACTTTTCCGCACGATTTTTACTTTTACGCAAGATTCTCTTTAAAGCACAATATTTTAATTCAAGATTAGTATATTGTACAATGAGCATGAAATGACATACATTTCCCACGAGTAGGTAGGTATGTGAAATTTTGTAGTACGAGCGAATTATTTTTTTCATAATAGATTCTATCAAAAACACTCATGTCGTCATTGAATATACAAATATTGAAAGATATAACGAAAATTGAACAGTAAGTACTCTCATCGATTTCAAAACAAAAACAAAAAAAAAGTAACTTCCCCGGATTCGAACCACCTACCCCATTAACCATTAACCAGCGTAGAACGACTGCTCCCTTACTTTGCCAACTGAGCTATTTCAAATATTAATTTAATTGCTATAATACCATATCAAATCCTTTCAAATTTTAAATATCACTATTTATTTTGATAATGTCTTAATTATTTTATTAAAATTAGGGAATATCGGAAAGTTATTAGCAAACAGTCGTTAATAGACTAGATTCGATCTCATATTATCTATAATCATACAATTGTTTCATTATTTTTCAGTGCATAAAAAAATCTCGCGGAAAGATAAAATCATGCGGAAAAGTTACTTTTCCGCACTAGTGCTGAAAAGTTACTTTTCCGCACGATTTTTATATTGTTGAAAATGAGGATATTTAGGACTAACTAAATGATCTATGTAACTATTCTGTCTTATTTGTCATTTTGTAGCATTATTATAAAATCTTGTTTAATAAAAACCTTTTTTTTTCATAAATAAGATGGACAAAAACACCCGTAGAAAAAACATTGTACCTAACTCTTGCGGAAAACGTCTTTTCCGCCCTTGACGGCTTGCCCGAACTCCGCTCCGCGTCGTTCGTGCAACTGCCGTCGCGTGCGGAAAAGTACTACTTTCCGCACTTGTTAGGTAAATAATTATTTTATGCTATTATCATTCCTATGATCTCAAACAATATGTGACATTTTTCAATTATCTACAGGGTAAGTTTCAAACAAAAATACACTTAATCCAATCCAATATTTTTGATCTTTGACAATTTTTTTTAACAAAACTGATATCAGAATGAGATTTGCGAGCCTTGATTCAAAATTATTTACTAGTTTCAAACTCATTAAGGGTGATTCAAGAAAAAGTTCTACAAATAACTCGGTATTCATGAATTATCCTGTATATTTCGAAATTAATATGGTGACTATGAAAAAACACTTATAGTGGATTTATGCAGCAGTCATAAGTTTTAAGTCATAAGGAAGAATATTCTTCAATGATTGGTTGGTCCGTTTATTCCAACCAATCACTGATGAATATTTTTCCTTATGACTTAAAACTTATGACTACTGCATAAATCCAACATTAACAGACATTGTGCAACATTGGAGTGAAAAAAAGTCGATAGGTAGTGGTGAGAGAGAGAGAGAGAGAGAGGGAGATGGAGAGGGAAATGGTTCCCGCATAAAACACACAAATTTTTGTTACGTTATAACTTGTATTATTGCAACCACTGTAGGAGTGACAATTAAGCTAATTATTGACTCTAGCTTGTAAGTAATTAAATAAGTAGTGTTTCAAGTATATAGAGTCACAATTATAACTTCAGCAAAAATCGCCTGAGCTGGTTGGCGCCCAAATAAAAACATTATATCTAAAACTAATCTGAAAAACAAAAAACTAGAATCGTGTACAAGGCGCCCAACGTGGAGCCCAAACCCACGATCCTGAGATTAAGACGCTCATGCTCTACCGACTGAACTAGCCGGGTCCGAATGAAAACATTTTTATATCTGAAACAAATTTGAAAAACGAAAAAAAAAAAAAAAAGAATCTTGTACATGATACTTGATGATGGCTCCATACTCCAACTTTTCTATTTTCATAACTTCAGTCGACACCCTTTTCTATTCAAATTTTATTGCGCAAAACTGGCTTGACCTTTTCACGTGAAACTTTTCACTGGACCTAGTAAGTTATTGATCGTTGCTATGGCAACGCAAAAATTTTTATATCCACGGGAACCGGTCTAAGCTAACTAACTAGGTATCAAAATATCCTTGCATAAAATTATTTGTTTGAACAAGATGAGATAACAACATTACCAATTCTTAATTTTCTAGATCCCGCCTACAACGGCCCCCCTCCCCAGGTGGCCCCCCTGAAGACCTCCAACGTTTCGGACCAGATCAACATGAAGTTCGCCATTCAGTGCAACGTAACTAGCGAGGAGCCTCCCACGATAATCTGGTTCAAAAGCTGCTACGGCCACAAGTGCGACTTCAGATTCAACAACGCCTGCTACTGTCACATCAACACTTCCATCAGCTACCACAGCGTCAGGAACACATACCTGAGCAAGTTCACCATATTCAACGCCAGAGACGTGGACAGCGGCCAGTACGTCTGTTTGGCTGTCAATCAGTACGGGGGAGAGTTCCAAAACGCCACCATTTTGGTCCCCGGCGACAAACCCGAGGAAAACGAATCGTTTTCGTTGCTGTTTTTGATACCGCTGATTTTTATTCTCGCGCCCGTTGTAGTGTGGTTGTGCTATTGCAAACGAAGGAAAAAGAAGTCTGTCGCTGTGGTCGATCAGCAGAAACAGCTCATTAGGCCTGTTGTTCGAATCAATGAGATTATTTAGAAGCGCGTTGTTTAGGAGATTGTCTGTGATATTCGATTTGATTTTTTTATCAATTAAATTATTAACAAGTTTGAATTCGACCTGTTTTTGTTCTATGATTGCTTCTAACAAACGATCCTATTTGAGAGTGAGATTTTTTCCATTTCCAAAGTCAATGGTTACCTGATTATTTACTTGCCAGCGTTTCTCCAATTAAGGTAGAGGCATTTTTTTGGAGTCTATCCCTGAGATCACTTCAGGATCAGCTCAAGTGACAGGAATACATGTTATTTAATAGGAACATGTTCTTTCGTGGTCTGTGAGATCACTTCAGGAGCTCCTCGGAGCTACCCACTGGGTCAACTGGAAAACGGCTCTGGAGCATAGAAATATATATTATATACTTTAGGGCCGGTATTATAAACATCTCTAGAAGTTAACTTTAATTTTAACAGTCAAGTTAACTTCAGCTTTAAAATGGCAGTTTTATAAAAGTCTCATTTCTGAAATAAAAAGAAGAAGAAGGCAAATATGTAACCTACAATTTTTCGCACTTTTTCCTGTGACATTTTCTAATAAATAGTAAAATTGCTATCAATAGATTTAAGAATCCTCCAAAATCTCCAATAACTACCAAGAATAAACATGTTTCATTAAATCTGAGTGTAATTAACGTGTTACTGGCGGTAGAAGATTATTTCTAACATTGAAAATACTTATAATTGCAAAGTAATTGGAACTATTAGAAATGTTGACTTATTAGTTGGTCTTTGCAAATATTTGCCTCTCTATGTACCCCTTTAAAAAGCATTCAGACTATCTTGATGATTGAAATCCGTTTTAATTTATTTTCAAATTCTATTTCGTTCCACAAGATAAAATGGTTTAACCGATTTCTAAATATACATCGACCCCGAGGGCCTTCAATAATAATCACAGCATCTCCTTCATCGCCGCTTAAAAGTTCCTCGAAAATAACCAGGACATCGTTTGCTAACATTTATTGCGAAAAAAAAAACAATCAAATTGAGTTTTATGCTAAATTATTGACAGAAGAACTGTCGAAAACCACCATTTTCTACAAAGTTAACTTTAACTGATACCACGTCCTCCCGATAAAGTTAACTCCTACATTTTGAAGTTAACTGTAAGATGTGACGTCATTCCTCAAGTTAACTTCTAGTTGTCTGTCAAAATAGTTTTATAATACCGACCCTTAGAATGCTAATCCCCATGTCAAAAGTGTTGTAAAAAGTTCCGGCTAGTCCGCTATGCGCAAGCGCGCCATTACTGATTTTTGTAACAGGCCCGGTTTTAGTAAAATATTATGGTACTTGTGAAACGTTAATTCTGAATCTCGGAGAATAAGGTTGGAAACCTCATTGTGCTTATACCTGTTATTTGTATTTAGCCGATTTGAATACATATTTTCATATATATATATGATCCCGAAGGCCATCAGAAAGTAGAGTACGGTTATTATTATGGTGGATTTATGCAACAGTCATAAGTTTTAAGTCATAAGGAAGAATAATCGTCAATGATTGGTTGGTCCGTTTATTCCAACCAATCACTGACGAATATTCTTCCTTATGACTTAAAACTTATGACTGATGCGTAAATCCACCATTATTATTTACCGCTCTGAAGCGACTGATTTTTGATATCACATTCACTTTTCAGCTGTAGTTAACCAACAAAAACCTACGGAACCACCCCAAATCGTCGGTGCGAATTTCAAGGAAGCACTGGATTAGAAAATAAATTGAAAGTTCAAAAAACTATGAAAATTTATTTCAGCTAATATCATGAATAATTTCAACTCAAATTGGATTTATAAAATTGGATGCTTGGAAGCTAGAGGTTTTTTTCTAGAACGATTCATGTCAAAATACCTAACTGCATTTAATTTAAATCATTTGAAGAGATTAATATGCTATTTCTACGAGTATTTCTGGTTGTATTACCTTAGTGCAATTTCCACAATGGGGGTGCATGAAAAGGTGAGGCCAGAAGCATTTTCCTTACCATCAAAGAAAAGCACTTCCATATTGACATTAATTTTCTGAGGCGATTCTGTGTATGTTTAGTACTTTTTGTAGGAATCTAGAACTCATAATATAAGAGGTGTGGTAGAAAGTTGTATCACTCGCCATGCATGCACATGCATGCAGTCACAGGTTTCAAATTATTCTATTGTCGTTTTCACATGAATCTTCACGAGGAAAATGTCTGCCACAAATTACAATTTTCTCACTCAAATATTCTGCTGGGGTCTCTTCTCAAAAACAATAACCAAAAATCATGCCTTTTTTGTCAAGCTAAAATAATATTTAAGCTATTAAGCATAAACGGGTCGCATACGCGGCATGCTTTTCGCCGTGAAAATTGGCGGGATTAGCATTCTAGAGTAAGTATATAATATATATTTCTATGCTCTGGAGGCCAGATCACTGACGCCATCTACATGTCGCCTCCATTTGAATCCAATAAGGTTGGCTAACTATCTTATTTCTACTCA
This sequence comes from Chrysolina oricalcia, assembly GCA_944452925.2. Lineage (NCBI taxonomy): Eukaryota > Metazoa > Arthropoda > Insecta > Coleoptera > Chrysomelidae > Chrysolina > Chrysolina oricalcia. Next base: position 14,284,840 of record OX101828.2, read on the forward strand.
AACAATGATCTAGGTGTCGTACTAGTACAGTTCCATAAATTCATTTTTGGAAGAACCTAGATGTAAGGTGCGATTCCATCAAATACTTTTTCCACAGTGACTATCTTCATTCTCTTTAAACAATGGTGGTACCTGTATATGGTGAATATTGTTATGTTGACACCATGTACATAAAAGTGGTTCGACCTTTCGCCACTTTAACGCTGGGATCTAATTATTGATTTCCCAATAAGTTTCATTAGTACTGACGACGTCATGCTATTTTTGTTCACGAAACTATGTCTAAAGCACAGACCTCAAAAGAGGTCTGTGGTCTAAACACAGAATTCTGTTATTTATCGAGTCTTTTTTAACCACCAAAACAAGTGTGCTTTGTATCTTATTTTTATAAATATTCTCGTTTATCCGTAATATTTTGCATTGCAGCCGTTCAATTTAAAAAATTCCAGACTCATCTGAATTATCAACAATGCCGTTTGGGTTACCCAAAAGACTGTACTTCTGTAGTGTCTGACTCAATTTGAATATCACCCTCATACCAATTACCAACCACATGACAAAAATTCCTAAAATTTTAAAAATTTGCTCAGTGTCTTTAATTTTTTAATAAAATAGTAGAATGTTGCATGGTACACTGACTTGGAAAAAAGAACGAAAAGTTGGTTTTAGAAAATTTGAAAGTAAAAAATTGCAAAGTATTTTTTTATGAACTGATTTTCAATGAATCTGGAACTATCTATGACATTCAAGAAGATATTTCCACTTAGTTTTCTGGAAATGTTGAGAAAACTGTTCAACATTTGGAGAAGCCATGAAAATATGAAAGTAATAAGCACTCCTGCAATAAAGAAAATCTGAAAGATTCTAGAAATATAAGAAAAGGTGTGAGAGGCAAGTTTGAACCCCGCAAGTGCATATAATGGCACTTTATAGTAAATTCTAGTACACTTGTTCATTCTGGACTATACTCAGATATTTCGGAACATTTCAAAACAAACTAGAATACAATAATTACGCAAATTTATTATACACTATTATTCACAGTCCACAACATCCTCCACCATTTTGGGATATCCTAAAAGTTTTCCGAAAAAATCTAGAACAATGTAAAATTATGGAAATATTCTAGAATATATTTGGAAATTTGTAAAACTCCTTGAAAGTGTCTAGAAAAGTTTGGAGCATTGTAGATCATTTTGCAAAATTATGAGACGTTTTTCAACGAGAACTGGACCAATTTTATATTTCAAAATGTTTGTAAGCAATGCCTTATATACGCTATACAAATTTCAATTCTCAATACTCAGTATTTCAACATATTTTGAAGGGTTTGTTTTTTACTAAAATTTCTGACAGTGAAGAAAGTGTATCAAAGCTGCCATATTATCAATAGGATCAATGTGGACGTACATTTTTCTCTTCATTTGACTCACTGAAAGACTAACCTAAATCTTTCGTGAAAATATCCACTGCAGGAACTGAAAAACTAGATAAGGAAATAAAAATGTGATAGGGAATTATATAATAAACAAAATTCTGAAGTATATTCTCAACACGACATATAAACTTAAAATTATTCATTATAATCTAACCTCATTCAGGAGTGTGTTGCCTTGAAGTAATCCTGGGATCCTTTAGGATCAGGTTTGATGGTCTTTTCTCCCTTCTTCCAGTTAGCAGGACAAACTAAAAAAAAAGAGATTTTTGATGACAATTATTTATGAATTGTAATAACTTTGCAGACATAAAAAATTTGTGGTCAATCCTTAATGACAAAAACCCATAAAAAATAGAAGACGAGAATAAAAAAGAAGAGAAAAAACGAAAAAAGAAGCAGAGGAAGATAAGGAAGAGAAATAGGAAGGAAAATAAGAGGAAGAAAAATAAGAGGAAGAAAAATAAGAGGAAGAAAAATAAGAGAAAGAAAAATAAGAGGAAGAAAAGTAAGACAGAGAAATATAAGAGAAAGAAAGAAGAAAGAATAATTACTGACAATTTGCCAGTTTTTATAGTCCTACATTGTTATTATAATCAATTTGCACTTTCTGATATAACTTGGTTGTATTTTACATAGATCTCCATTTCAGTGACAAAAAAACTTCAAATGCATATACACTCACCTTCTCCATGTTCTTCGACAAACCGTATTGCTTCAATCAATCTGATGACTTCATCCACTGACCGTCCAATAGGTAAATCATTGACAGTAATGTGACGAAGAATACCGTTTGGATCAATGATGAACATTCCTCGTAAAGCAACCCCATCTGATTCTAGTAGGACATCGTATTTTCTAGCAATTTCCTTATTGATATCTGATAGTAGGGGATACCTTAATTTGCCTAGTCCACCTTGCTGAGAAGAAAAATTAAAAAAAAATTCATTCGACAATAGCTAAGGTTTTGATGAACTCAGAAAATTTATATTCAACAGAGCTTAGTTATACAACTAAAGTCAAGTCACAACTTTTGATATACAACTTATCATACAAAAATTATTCCAAAAAGGGGGACTCACTGATCTCTTTGTATTCATCCATCCTAAATGTGAGAAATGAGAATCTATGGAGCATCCTATCACTTCAGTATTCAATGCTCTGAAGTCCTCAATTCTTTCATCCAATGCTATGAGTTCTGTTGGACATACGAATGTGCTGTAAAGAGAAAAAGTGATGATAGATCCAAATTTCTACAAAATCAATTCATTCTAGAAATTTAAATGGAATTGAAGAAGTAAAAAGAATACTTGGAAGTTTCAAAGGAATGACTGATTTAATAACCAATTAAGGTTCATTTGGGACATAAAAGAAAAGCTTACAAGCTGTAATTTTATATGTGGTATATATGTAGTAGTCTAAGGATGACTCAGTAAAAAAAAATACTCAAATCAGTACTAGTTTTAACTTTGAAATTAATATCAATGTAGAATGTGATTACAACTGATAAAATAAAACAAAAACAACAATTTTGGGACAAAACAGGATTAAGTTCAAAATGTATGTACTCACAAATCAAGGGGGTAGAAAAACAACACCACATATTTTCCCTTGTAGTCACTCAACTGGATGTTCTTAAAATCATCATTGATCACAGCCACACCGTTGAAATCAGGAGCTGGCTGTTGAACTCTGGGTGCCAAAACTGGGGAAGCTGAAATAATGAATTATTTTAGTGAATGCTATTTTGAAAACACATCTCATACTCACATAAAATGAAATTCCTCTGGGTAATCTGTTTCGCAGCTGGTACAGTTACCTTCAATAACTGTGGAACCTGCAAAAGAGCAATAGATTGAGCTAGAACAAGTCAACATATATGTTCAATTGAGGGCAGGACGTCAACGATAATTATTATCATTATACCATTATTATTACTGGTTTTGTGTGGTCTTGTTTCGAGGAGCAATGTAAGACTATTTTTCCTTTTTTTCATTTTACCTTTTTTCTTCACCATTAGACTTCCTATGAAAATTGGCTACATGATCAAATTAACCCTATTACTCACCTTACGAACAATGCTACTGAATAGTCCAGCCATTTTTGTATATAAGTCCTAAATTACCGAATACAATATTAATTGAAATGACTTTCAACTTTACATTTAAAAAATATTAGAGAAGAGAATTAGAGATAGAGGTTAAGAGGTTATAAGTCAATGTCATTTTCAGAATCACAGGTCCACAGACAATTAAACAAAACATAAATGAGGAAAGGTTTGTTCATTTGTTAACAGAAAAACAGATGAATTAAGGCTCGTTCATACCCTTGTGAAAAAATTGCAGTAACTGATCAATCACCATGTAATTTTTCGGTAATGTAGTAATATCTAACTCCAAATACTCAAGAGCCTTTACACTAAATGAACAAATGTAAAAAAAATAGTTGCATTGAGCAGATTTATCCTGACAAATGAACGAGCCTAAAAAAAGAAAGGCCCTTTCGTTTAAATGGAATAAGTGGATCACTTCTTACACTTTGTGAAAATTACACTCGATCTTAGTTTTGAAGATGCTTTCGTTTGCATCGAAGTATGATAGGATGTAGTATACATCATTTTTTGAATCGATTGCAGTTACTCAAAGGAATGTGTCAACCAAGTCGGAAAACGATCCCAAAACCGAGTACTAAACTTCGGTGCAAACGAAAGAACCTTTGCGAGGGTAAGAACAAGTCTTTTTTAATCGAACGATGGTGTCGCTACTATATCGTTACTGGTAGGGTCACTGAATCTAGAAGGCCGTGCCGACCGTACGGGTATGGCCAATGGGCGTGGTCCAATACTTGAAATAGTTCCAGTATTCAAAGAACCCACAAAATCACCAATTAGAGAGCAAGTTTTGTGGGTTATTTGAACACTGGATCTATTTCAAGTACTAGACCACGCCCATTGGCCATACCCGTAAGGACGGCACGACCTTCTAGATTCAGAGTTACTGGGGTGGGATTACCCAGCGAGCACAAACATCTCTGGGAGGTTTTGAGATGTTTCAAAAATAAAGTCACGCCGATGTTTCTTTGAGACGTAATATGTACTTCCCAAAGAGTTCCCTGAAGGATATTCAATGTTCTGTTTTTGTTCTTCTGTGGCGTTTTTTTAATGCCTATAGGAATATATCGGAGATGTGCACAAATTGTTATCTTGTGGATGTTTTCATTTGGAATAACATAGTTCACCCTTGAGACGTTCACCAAGAATATATCTAGCGTTCGCGCAATCGCAAATGTGATCATGTGATCTCGTGATGTTTGAGTTGACGAAGAGTATGGTTTCTAGTTATTTACTCCATTTACACCATGCTGTTTCTTGTAAAGTGGTCATTTTAGAGTGAAGTGAAACGTTTGGCCAAGAGAAAATATTTAGTAATCATGTTAATCACGGACTGCAAAGTAAGGAATTAATTGTCGATAGACAGAAAATATATAACCTCAAAAACATCTACCGGTTTTGACTTGTAAAATCGTCATCATAATGATAATGTACCTTACCTTATCTATGTAAAGTGATTACAGTCAAGGACATTGTATTATTGAGCGTTTTGTTCAAATTCAGTTGAACCAGACAACAATTAGTGTTAGGGATATTTACATTTTCAAAAATTTATTCAATTTGTATCAGCATAAAATATTTTAGGATTAATTTGTATGTGTGTTCCTTCGTTCCTATTAAAGTAAGTTTTATCGATTATTCTTTTTTAAAACGCCCCAGAGTTCTCTGCATATTTTGGATATTGTTGATTTGTACAATCAATGACCTACATACACGTTCTATTCATGTATGAACAGAACATCGCAGTGGAGGTTTGATGTTTCAAAAACTCTTACTTTTAACATCTCTGAGATGTTTTTGTGCTCGCTGGGTATAAACACTCGATAAGAGAGCTGTCACGATACGTAGGCTAGAACGATGGTTGTTCCCGATTCGAAACGAAGTCGAAATTATGAAATTTCTTTGAATAGAGATATAATGGAATTATATCTACCATATAGACCATTGATATCGACTCAAGTTGCAATATATTTTGAATAGTATTCGATTTCATAATTGCTAAAATCTGACATATGTCAAACTTACTACGGGTCGAGTGTTCGTAATTGCACCCCTGGTTCCTGGCAATCGCTGCTGAAATCCACTCTTACAATTAGAATATTAACTTCCAGTTTCAAAATATTCCGTATTGATAAAATGAAATATTAATTTTCTCCTACAAGACCTGAGACATAACAAATAAAGTTGTACACATATAAATCAAGAAAACGTAACTGTCTCGGCTGCCAGTCTTGCTGGGCCAATCATTGATGCAGAACCATGTCGGCAGCCATTTAATTCGCAGTAAAATTGCGAAATTCGCTAGGGTGTGAACGAGACTTAACTTCCTTCACAAAGAGTTTCAAATATTTTCCAGTAGGAGCCGTGACGTGACGATAAAACGCAGGGACGGCCTTGTCTTCTTGGTGCGAACAGACCTGTTTCAAAATATTCCTGAAAAAGTAAAAGTTTCGCAGGTGCAAGATATCCATGAGGATATTATTGCTCAATCTCAAATACTTATTGATTGATAGAAATTATAGTTTGAATGAGTTTTTTTTATCTATATTGTTATGCTTGTAAATGTGTGTAATTATAACTGCCTGTATCGTTGTTTAATTTTAGTACTACACATTCAATTATTTAAAAGTGTGCTTTTACACATTCACTATACCCGATGATAGTGACCACGATTTCTTCCCTATCGGTATCGCTGTTTAATTTTATATCTCTTATAATAATAATAATAATGTCGAGGCGTGGCGCAGAGGTTAGAGCGCCCGACTCTGAGTCGAAAGGTCCGGAATTCGAGCCCCAGTTGCAGCTGGGATTTTTTATTTTAATTTGACCTATCAAATTATTAAAATCTCGTGGCTCGACTCTGGGCTGAGTCCTGCACGATTCACTGTTGCGTTCCAATTAACAGTGCTGCTCCTAAGGTGGCGTATGGAGTCAGTAACAAGGCCTATAAAGAACACATGGCTAATGACCATAGCAGTCGATGCAAAAACACCAAAGAAAATAATAATAATAATAATAATATAATAATAATAACGTTTATTCGAAATATAGACATATAAATATATAAAGACAAATATTCAAATAATGTAAATGATAATAATGTTATATATAAATATAAATATAAATATACAAATCTAAATGTTCAAATACAACTTAAATATGAATATATGTGACTGAATGAATAAACATATGAGTCGCCCATTTAAACCATTTCTGGTTTGTTCATGGGTTATATAATTATTTAATTACCTGGCTAGTGTATTTGAAGTGAATATGAGAAAAAATTAAGCCCCTATCAAGTGTTCTATTGGATCGGGTTCAATATTAAATAAAAATTGTTTGAATATTTTTTTGAAAAGGTTGAATGAGTTCAGTGTACATAAATATGTTTTGTACATATTTGGTAGAAAATTGTAAAATGTTGGTGCTATATAAGTGAAACATCGCTGTCCTGCTGTTTTCTTTGCTAAAATTATCTGAACATTTTCTCTATTTCGATATCTAGTGGAGTATTAGTGTTCTATATTTTTGAGACATCCCTTGTCCTTATACATATATTTGGCAACGTTGAACAAATAGAGTTGTCTAATATTATGTATTTTCGCCTCGGCAAAGAGGGATTTTGTGGAGTAAGTATATTTTTTACCATACATTATTTTGAGAATTTTTTTCTGCAGTATTTCTAATTTTTTCACATGTGTCTGAAGAATTCCTCCCGAACTCAGAATAGAGTACTGTAAGCGAGATTCTACTAGAGCATAATATATAACTTTTAGGTAGGTCGGATCCAGCATAGAGCGTAGACATTTGAATTTGTATAGCATATATCTCAACGTCTTTGCTACCTCTTTCACATGTTCGTCCCATTTTAGGTGGGAGTCAATAGTGGTTTCTAAATATTTCGTGTATTTCGCAGAATAAGTTCATTTATTTCAATAAAATGGATATACCTAAATTACATTAAAGATACTTTCAAATAAACATGGAGAACCACAAAGCAATATAGGCTGTCCGTGGTGCAAATGTGTATATATAAAATTAGATAATAAAATTAGATAATAAAAATGTATATGTATATTATTTCAAAATTGTGCTTTTGACCTTTCTGTAATGCTTTGTGACCATGATTTTTTCCTGTAAAAATAAAGTATATAGACCAAGCTATAAAGGTTTTTCCCCCACAAAATAAAAGATGCAAATGAACATCATTAATTTTTGTAAGGTAGTTCGTTAATAGAAACCCCAGTTTTCGCCCCAGCAAAATCGCTTTGTGGAATTTTTCAATCAAAAACATTAGTGAAAAAAATTACAACTCTTTTAGATTTTGGAAATATCTCAAAGATTATTCAAGGAATCGTTTTACAGTCGATGGAACTTAAAATGGATTTCCATACGACCGGATCGGTGCATTTTCCACTGAAATCCACGGGAAATTCTCGAAGAAGAGACGATTTTTCAAAAATTTTTGTAAATCTGAAGCTGGACAAACAATATTGCGGAAACTGATAGATAATAACATGAGGTTCAACTGTGCGCAAGATGGTTTCTGTCCGATGTGTAGCTTTTGCACTTTATAAACAATTTGAGGGCAAATCTTTCTAAATGCACCGATTTAAGGAAAATCATCTTATTGAAATTCTGTAAACGGCATCTACAATTTGTATATTTTGGATTTTCAACTCAAAGGTGGGAAATATGTTGATAATGTCACTGAAAGTTGATCAAAACGCTTCAAAGTACGAAGTCGCACTGAAGTTGACTTCGGGCGACTTCGGGTGCACTTTGAAGCAAGTAACTTGCAGTGTTCCAGTGACATTTTCAACACATTTCCCACCTCTCAGGTAAAAATCCAAAATATACCAATTGTAGATATTGATCTCTCCTTCCAAATGCCGTTAACAGAATTTGAATAAGATGATTTCCCTTAAATTGGTGCATTTAGAAAGATTTGCCCTTAAATTGTTTATAACGCGATTGTTCAATAACTACACATCGGGCAGAAACCAAATTACGCACAGTTGAACCACATGTTATTATGTATCAGTTTCCGCAATATTGCTTCAGACTTATGAAAATTAGGAATTTTTGAAAAATAGTCTCTTTTTCGAGGTTTTCCCGGATTTTCTCAGTGAAAAATGAACCGATCTCGCAGTATAGTATAGTATAGTATAGTATAGTATAGTATAGTATAGTATAGTATAGTATAGTATAGTATAGTATAGTATAGTATAGTATAGTATAGTATAGTATAGTATAGTATAGTATAGTATAGTATAGTATAGTATAGTGAAAAGAGCCTCTTATTTTTATCTACAGCTTGGCCCAATAGTTTTCTCTCTATTCCTTCCCATATGTTACTGTTTTCATTTTATATCATGTCGAAATAGGGCTGTTATTTTGTCGAGCTTTCGGAAATGTTTATTTCCTTTATCAAGACAGATCTACAAAAATGTTCGGAATGCACCAATGTAAAAACAGATAGGTAAGGAAGTACTTACTAAACTTGAGGTTTTTGCAATTTTTTGAAAAATTCATAACTCCGCCATTTTTCAAGAATAGGATTGGCCTTTCTTCTGAAAGTATTGAATCATGTGAGTTTATGAGTGCATGAAACAGGCACTGTCGGATCGTTAGTTTTGGCACAATTGCAATTTAAATTTCTTTTTGCACTATCTTTCAGCGTGTCTGGATGCTCTAGTGATAGCCCGATTTCAATTTCTCAAACAGATTATGAATGTAGAAGTATACCACTACAAAACGTATATTCTCATTTTGCGCTAAAAAGGTGCGAAATGGGTGAAAAATGCATGCAAACATGACTGATTAGCTGCCGAGTGCTAGGAGAGAGGGGAATTCTTCTAGTGAACGGGTTACCCGTTTTGAGTCATGTTTGCAAGCATTTTACACCCATTTCGCAGCATTTTAGCTGCTGAGAATATATATTTTGTGGTACTGTACTTCTACTTTGAAAATCTGTTCTAAGAATTGAAATCGGACTATCACTAGAGCATCCAGGCACGCTGCAAGATAGTGCAAAAAAAAAAATCAAATTGCAATTGTGCCAAAACTAATGATCCGTCAGAGCCTGTATTATGCACACATAAAGTACACATCATTCAATATTTTTATAAGAAGGGCCAACCCTATTTCTCGAAAAATGGCTGAGTTAAGAATTTTTTGAAAAATCGTCAAATTTTCCGGTTTTTCTGGTTTTCCTCCGTTACTAATGATCCGATCGGGTCGTAAAATATTCCATTTTGTTTGTATTTCAATTATCTATAATTCTTTCCATTGGAGCAACCAGATTGCTTTATTAGTTTTCATTTTATGAGCAGAACAGTTTAAAAAAACATGTTTTTTGTTATTTAAATGTTTATAACAAATTAATAAATGACAGTTGCGAGTCGAAAACATAACAGAATATAACAACGAGATGTCTTCCATGTGATGGCACAGTCGGTTTTCTACTAGTATTTTTTTTAGGAAAAAATGCTCTATTGATTGGCCTATTAGTGAATACATACTCAGCAAGTGCACAGGTTGCTTTTTTCAGATTGCAATCACTTTTATGTGACGTTAAGCGTCCGGATAAAATTCTGGATGTTTGTCCAATGTATGTCTCATACATCTTATACCTGCATTGTCTTTCTTATTTGTTGTTAAAGGTACTTAGCTTCTGGAGACACCATCACATTGATGTCTTTTGCGTAGCCAGAATTTTTCTTTGGGTGGGAGGGGGGCTAGTATACCAAGTCTAATACCCAATAATATATTTTATTTTGAAAAATGGAAAATTGTCAAAACTATGAAATATTTCAGATGGGGCTGGGATGGGCCCGCCCCTTTGGCTACGCCACTGAAACCTTTCCTATTACCAATGATATTTGAAACATGTTCGACTGATTGGATTATTGGGATATTAAAAAATGAAACAATGTCTAACCCCAAATACCAGAAAATTACATGTTATGATTCATCATTAACCGCAATTTCTTCTGCCGTATGAGTATGAACGTTCATGCAGAGGGTTTCTTTTCCGATTTGCGAATCGCAAAAAAATGCATTCAAACATGTGTTTGTATGAATGATAATAAAGTTGATGAGTCTATAATGAATCTCTCATTTTCAGCATTTATTTCGTACTGAGCTATTCATTCCCATTTGGCCTTATTTGAGTGACAAAAAGGTAAATCGTTTTTCTTCCAGAAGGGTTTTTCATTTGAACGCACAAACTGAGAACTCAGTTCTCGCATGATGATGGGGTAAGGCCGTAAAGTTCATTGGCGTCGGACTGATGTCGCCTGATGGGCATTATTTACCCACACACGTTAGTGGTTCATACAAGATTTTATTTTTCATCACAATGTATTGAATACAGGCGATCAAAGTTGAAACTCTATATTCTGCAGACGAGTGAGCACTTCAAACCTGCTCTCCTACAGCTGCAAACATTTCGGCAACCCTTCTTGCAATGCGACAGCTCTGGAGCAGTTTCTGCTGAACCAGAGTGTATCAGATGATGTTGTTGTTGACGTGTTTGGTATATACAGGGTGTTATTTAAGTACGTGGCCAAACTTAAAGGGGTGATTCTTTGAGTGATTTTAAGACGAAAAGTTCACATAAACATAGGTCCGGTAATGCTTCGTTTTCAAGATACAGGGTGTCAAAATTTTTAAAAGAAATCGTTTTTGTCGTAAATATCTTAATAACCCTTCAACCGATTTTATTGAAATTTGGCAGTGTTATTGAAGGTCGTAAAGGGCGAATTTAACCCTAACTATATCAAAATTATCATGTCCAGGAAGGCACTGTAACCAATATTTTTGACAGAAAACATGTGCGCCACTGATTTTTTTTGCAATTTTTGTATTTGTTTCACATTGAGCAACTGAAATTACATTTTTTTTATATCTAGAATTTTTTTCGTATTTTGCTTTGTTTTTGAGAAAAAACATAAAAATCACTTCATTGCACGTCCCTGGCACAACACAATAAAAAATTGTTTTTATAGGGTTTTTAATGATTACAGGTGAATCTGTTATGCTTAAAAATTGTTTGTTTCATTTGGCCAGTGCGTGCATAGTGGTAACGCCGGAAATGCCAAAGCAACATCAAACAAGAAACACCCTTTATTAAAACCACACTGAAACAAAAATGGTACCTAGGCAATTTGTTTCTGTAAGAATACATTCAAAAATAACTAACACAAAACTTACAATAGTTGCTCAAAATGTCCTCCTTCAACTTCAATGCAAGCATTAACTCGTCTTAACATCGATTCCCGAACACGTTGAAATATTTCCGGCGTATGTCTTATCTGATCACATGAATCCCGTATTCGTTGGATTAATTCTACTTCAGTGTTGACTGGAGTTTTATAAACGAGGGACTTTAAATGTCCCCAAAGGAAAAACTCCAAGGGATTAAAATCCGGTGACCTGGGCGGCCATGACTGTGGACCTGCGCGACCGATCCAGTTTTTTCCATAAGTTTCAGCCAGAAATTGACGTGCTACTATGCTGAAGTGAGGTGGAGTCCCATCGTGCATGAACCACATTGCTCCTCTTACTGCCAGTGGGACATTTTCTAGTAGTACAGGTTATACAAATTCCAAAAAATGACGATACTCTTGACCATTTAATCTCGGGGTTAAAAAATGAGGTCCAATGAGATAATCGCCAACAATACCAACCCAGACATTCACGGAAAACTGCTGTTGATAATTATTTTCTATAACCGCATGGGGATTTTCTTCTGCCCAGATATGGTTGTTATGAAAGTTCATAATTGAATTGTGGGAAAAACACGCTTCATCGGTAAATAATATACTGGATAAAAATGTCGGAGATGCAACCTGTTGTTGCAAAAGCCACGTTGTATAAACAACTCGCTTGGGAAAATCCGCAGGAAATAACGCTTGAACACGCTGTATGTGGTAAGGATACAGTTGGTACTCTTTCAAAATATTCCATACAGTAAAGTGAGAAATGTTTAATTGTTGTGCAATTTTGCGTGTGCTTGTATCGGGACAACGCTCAACTTCATGTAAAACTTCTTCCTCCAGCGCCACTGTTCTTACCATTGCAGGTCTCCCAATAAGAGCAGCCGACCTTTGAAAGGTGCCTGATTTGCACAGCCTTTTATGTATTCTCACAAATGTTTGCCTATTTGGAACATTTCGATGAGGATATCTTTCTTGATAAATGCGTCTAGCCGCTCTGGAATTGCCTTGGGCCATTCCATAGACAAAATGCATATCGGCCATTTCCGAGTTTGTAAACCGAACCATTTTCAGATATCAGTAACAAATTTTATATCTCAAAACTCTTGAAAACACTTCAAATAATTACTATCAAATAATTACGTATGTACCGTTTCAATTTGTGACAGTTATGAAGTTAAATTTGTTTGAACATTTGTAGTTCCTTCCATGGCCCTCTTACTTTAGTTTCAAAACACTGCAGTAATACATAACAACATTATTTGTTTAATCGAAAACAGGTAATATGAGCGAAAAAAATTAAAAGATGACTTCCATGTAATATTAATTGTTTAATCATAAATAAAAATGTCTTTATTGCATGTCCATGGACAACAATGAGCCATTTTGCAGCACGAGCCGAAGCCAAGAGCCGAAGGCAAGTGCTGCAATTCATACATACATATTTTTTTTTTCATTGCATTAATTTTGATAGAAAATTCTAAGACTAGAATAGAGTATTAATATGAAAAAATATTAGTAAGACCTCAGTTTTTGAGGGTTTAGTAGTTGAAATGTTTTATTGTGTTGTCTCAGGGATGTGCAATGAAATGGTTTTTATGTTTTCTCAAAAACAAAGCAAGATACGAAAAAAATTCTAGATATAAAAAAGTTGTAATTTCAGTTGCTCAATGTGAAACAAATACAAAAATTGCAAAAAAATCAGTGGCGCACATGTTTTATGTCAAAAATATTGGTTACAGTGCCTTCCGGGACGCCACTGGACATGATAATTTTGATATAGTTAGGGTTAAATTCGCCTTTTACGACCTACAATAACACTGCCAAATTTCAATGAAATCGGTTGAAGGGTTATTAAGATATTTACGACAAAAACGATTTCTTTTAAAAATTTTGACACCCTGTATCTTGAAAACGAAGCATTACCGGACCTATGTTTATGTGAACTTTTCGTCTTAGAATCACTCAAAGAATCACCCCTTCAAGTTTGGCCACGTACTTAAATAACACCCTGTATATGTTTGCATCTCCAGCATTGTGATTTCCGAAATTGTTTCAGCACATTGTGTCGGATTTCCAAAAGGAAAACACACCCTTTCTCTTGGAAATGTTAAGAAAGTCGGCTAAATTGAAGTGCCTATAAGTTTCAGTAGGTTCGCGCAGGAAACTTACTTTCTTGTCATTATGGCTCGATCCTCTGATTTAATTTTCTACCATGCTACGTGAATTTAATCTGGATTTCTATGCTATTTTCCCCACTGACCAATTTTGCTCGCTTGGACTGATTCACAATTCCGAACCTTTTGTATCTGATACGCCTCTGGAAGTTATTAACGTTAAAACGCGCGTTGAAAAGTGAACCGCGAAATAATATGGCGGAGTTTATCCCGGAGTCTCTGGGGGAGCATTCACGGCGCGAAATAGTAATGCATTTTCCTTATATAGCGTTTTTTATTATGTCTATCGCTTCGGATGCGAAAATAGCGACAATCTCGAATATTGCTGGCGTGGGTCTCTCCCTTTCTGTGATATATTGTTCGGGTAAACTGTCTTGCGCCTCCATACACCTGCGAGCTCAAATGGAACTTTATGTTCATTTTCCTTTGCGAGATTGGTTTGGGACTAGCACACGCGTTTTAACCATTATACAGGGCGTAATTCTCCGATATCTCGAAATCCATTACCTATAGAGGAAAATTTTGAAGGAGAACCTTGTTCAGTTACCAGAGTTGCTCATCTCAGAAATATTTCCAACATTACTGGGTGTTTTTTAAAAGCGGGACGACTCGAGACGAGTATTTTAAAATAGAACACCCTGTAATTTTTCTAAATACTTTTCCATTGTTTGTGTAATGGCCTGTCAAACATCGCCACAATCAAATATACCTTGAATTTATCGAAAATTTTGCTAAATTCTCACCTGAAACCTGTGTGGTAATAGAATATTGTTTGTATTGTAGAAGTAGCGAAAGTTTGTGTTGAGATGTTTCTATTCCAAATAATGAAGTTTGAGGTTGAGATAAAAAAAAAACAAGTAATGGACGAATTGAACAAATTTATCTATTACAGAAGTTCTTCTAAATGTCTTCCATTCCGATTGATAAAATTTTCTCTCGCGTTGAACAACATGATCGGTGTTATACTTTGGAATGCATCCCAAATTCCGTTTTTTCATGTCAACAATGGTGGTAGCAGGTATGCGATATACCATAGATTTCACGTGACCCCATAAAAGAAGTCCATACTTGTCATTTTTGAGGAAAATATTATTCAAGATGGTCTCGATCCTCTCTATGATAGTGTGCAGGTACACCATCCCATTGAAAATACAAGTCATGTTGAATGTGGGACTCAGATAGGTGGCGAGGAGAAAATAGCCTATGCGCTATGTTATCTGACAACAGTTTTCCAAGCATAGGTGTATGCCATCCTGGAGGCAACCAGAATAGAAGAGGTGAGGTCCGGCCCAAAGAGACATGTATATGTCTGCTCGGACAGTCAGACCGCCATCAGAGCTCTGAATGCAACTCGAACCAGATCAAAACTGGTTCAGGAGTGCAGAGATATCCTAGAGAATCTTGCGACTGAAGAGGAAATAACGCTGATGTGGGTTCCGGGCCATGCAGGGATTGAAGGCAATGAGCAGGCTGATCAGCTAGCCAAGCAAGGAGCTGGGCAACCCTACTACGGGCCCGAACCCGCTCTCGGCATAACCAATGAGGAGACATGTAACAACGGCACTGAATGAGTGGACCGTTGATACATTAGGAAATGAGTGGAGAGAGATAGACGGCTGCAGGCAGTCAAAGTAGATGATATCGGAGCCTGACAGAGCAAGTACGACCAAGATACTGAAGCTAAGCCGCAAAGAACTCCGACTCTTGGTGGGACGAATCTGCAAACAACATCGCTGTTACAGATATTATCGCTAGTTACCATGGAATGTTCATTATATTACTATGCTAGTTACAGAATATGAAAATTTTCACAAAACCATCGTCGATCCGCCAAATTGTCGACAAATGACAATCGCCAAATCAGGAAGAGACCTTCGCCAAAATATTAACATGAATCCTTCTCCAAAATACACGACCATGAGTTTGTTCTGACTTAGCGGCGAATTTTCTGTCACACGAGTTGAGATCATTCAGCGATCTGCCCTGAATTTAATTTAAAATATCTTAACTTACCAAGCATGATGGCGGATAATAAAGAATTACATTTGAAAACACAATTATTTTTCAGAAGTTATAGAAGAAGACCTCGTTCATCAGATAATTCATTTCCCAGGTTTGTTTTATCGAGTTGAATTTGAAGATTTATGTTCTGAATAAAACACTAGCTTGAGAGTTTTATCCTTCGAATATTAATCTTAGAATTCAACAAGATGAATTTTCTAAAACTAAAATTGAAACATCTTCTTTCAAAAACCTTACGAGTTGATTCGTAGTTTTATGTTCTGAAGGCAATATTCTGTCAAACGAGTTGAGATAATGCAGCGATCTGTTCGTGAATTTGATTTAAAATATCTGAATTTACCATGCATAATGGAAGGAAAATTCACACGCTTGAGAATTGATATCAAAAATTTTGGGTAACTGGCAAGACCCATTTCAAGAGTCAATCCACCAACTGGCAATGAAGATAATCAAATTACCATAATCGGATATTCACAAGCATATATTCAACCCTCCATACGAACGGTGTCTTTGGAATTAGGATTTTCATACTCTTGCAAAATACCCACATAAGATACATCCTCTTACATTCATAAGACTGCAAAAATCACACCCAGTTGACTTTCGCCATAAGATGATTTTTTGGGAGGATTTACTACTCAAATTAATACAAGAGCACGCCGCATTCTTAGAAAACATCCTGATGAGGCAAAGTTTTGTCATGAGGAGGAGTACTTCTTCTGTACTATATGTATTTTGTTTGGTAATGAACCAGGCGATCTTATGGACGATGAAAATTTGAATAGTGAAAGATACTTGAAAAGTCTTCAAAACGAAGTAGAAACATTTCTGGAGAATTTGCCACTGGCTAGAGCTACACTTACATGGTACAAAATGGATGGGGTACCACCACACAATTCGAGAATTGTGGATACCAAATTGATATCCTTGTTAGATCACCATTGGTGTGGAAACCGATGATCATTTCTGTAGCCTGCAGGATCTCCAGATCTAACACCTCTTTTGAATATGAGGTGGAGTAAAAGATTTGGTTTACTCTTCACCAGTTCGGAAAATATATGATTTGCGACTTAGAATAATACAGACTTTTAACAGTCTTGATTCCAACGAAATCATAAGGGCTACGCAATTTATTGAGAGTAGAATAATAGAATATTTGAACAAAAATGACGTTAGAGTTCTTTCAATATTGTTTTTGTTTGTCAATGATAATTTGTATTGTGTAATTGAATAGGAATACATATTTTTAATTGAATTATCACAAGTGTCTTCATGGCATACTTGATTTTTATTGAATAACTCGATGGAGATTAAGGTTAGGTATAGGAAATGTTGAAATAACTTCCCATAAAAGGAATTTCTTTCAAAAAAATAGTAGTAGTTCGTACATCACTGAAATTTAAAATCAAAAGGACACCGATCTGAATTTTATGGAAAATAATAATTCAATTTAATTTGTCAAAACTGTATTTTTATCTATCCAATTACCAAATATGATCTGCTGGTAAGGTGAGAAGCCTGGAAAGTTTAAATTCAAACGATTATGATCATGTCTCAAATAATCGGCTGAAAATTGCATAAATGAATCATGTTATCTTTTGATTTATCTTATTAATCTTTCTGTGGAACATGGAGTTTTTCCAGAAATATTGAAAGTAGCATTAGTTACTCAGATGATTAGAAAGAGATGATTCAATTAATATGAAAATTACAGAGCAGTTTGTCTCCTTTCCAGTATATCGATGCTGTTCGACTTAAGATGAAAAATCAGTTATTAACGTTTGTTACTTCTAAAGAACTTCTTTCATCTCATCAACGTGGCTTTATGCAAAATAAAAGCACAGAAACTGCCATGTATGATATTTCGGAACACGTAGTAACAGCCCAAGATTACAAACTACAAATTTGTGTATTGTTCATACACTTTTCCAGAGTTATTGACTAACTGTGTCAATCATAATCTACTCATTCTGAAAATGGAACGTTACGGAGACCGTTGGTTCTACAGAACAGGCCACAAAAAGTATTGCTTCAGGGTGTACTGAGTGAGTCTTCAGAAATGGAACAAGGTGTCCCACAGGGATCTGTACTTAGACCACTCCTTTTTTAAAAATCTACGCCAATGATTTGATGAATTCCTTTCTTAATATTTCCTACCTTCCATATCACTGAGCAGAAATAGTATGAGACTCACTGAAACAACTAAGATCATCTGTGGAAAAGTTATCACATGGGCTGAGATAATTCACTCGTCTTTTAATATTAGCAATACAGCATTGATAAAATTATCTATGCATATTCCTACTGATACATTCAAAATCTGTAAAGATAACCAAGTTATAACCAACAATAAACAACTCTATAACAAAAATGCTTGGTCTGACTTTGGATTATAAACTCAGGCATAATATTGATAAACTGTGCGACAAACTGCGAAAAGTTGTTCTGCATTGAGATTCACATCCAATCAGTGTGGAAAGCAAGTTCTGTTGAATTCTATTTCTATGTTTTTAAATATATCTGGTTATGATTCTCCTCGTAATCATGCCATTATTTAATTTCGTCATTATAACGTAATTTTGTCATAGGTAGTCTTCAACATTTTAGTTCGTAATTGCAATGTTGCTAATGAAACATCAAAACAACCTTCTATTCGCCAACTAATTCTGAAGGTTGCGAACCGAGATGAAAAGAACCGAAAAAAGAAAACAAAAACAATCTCCATTCGTTCTCGTTTCCCATTATCGGTGGAAGTGCCGGTATATAAAGCTCGATAGCCTTTATTTGACGTTTAGTGGCGATTTTCAGCGCCTCACGCCCCCTACTGGGAAACCGAAGAACTGACGATATCGTATCTCCGGCGGTTTTCTCCAGATTCGTCGCGTATTTTTTCTTTCAAGGGCCTTCAAGGGAAATTGAATTTGTTCGATTGAAAGAGTTTGTTGAGATGTATTTTGTCGATATGGAAACCAACTTGATAAAAACTCAGTATTTTTTAACACCACGAAAGAATACCGTATATTGATCAGGGGGATACTTGAGATGTTACCAAATGAGTGAGAAAGTGTTTATTGGGCGATTCCCTCTCATAAATTAAAGACCCCCTTTAATGTAAACAAACAAACATGTAAACAAAACCTCTTAAGCACATATTTGAAGAGTATCCAAAAATAACAACAAAAATATTCTTTGAACCTGCTGAAGAGTTAAAGAGATGACATTTTGTGGGCGTATTCAACCAATAAAAAGGCTACCCATGAATATTTAAAAAAATTTGTTGTGATCTTTTAAAGGGGTCAAACATGCAACCCCTCCTCCATTTCTTACCAGAACTTTTCAACAAAACAAAATTTCTCAATTCGAAGATTTGCGTTGTGAAGAAAGATTTATATCAAAACTTTTTCAACTTTTTTGTGTTTTTTACGAAAAATAAAATACATCATCGTTGCACAAATTATGACTTCAATTGCAGCAATTAAAATTTTTCTGCATGTTTTAACTTTATATGTAGGCATGTACCAGTACTACGTGTTGTTTTAATATAACATCAAATTAAAAATACAAACATCGATGACTCGCCAACACGAGTGGTGGGTGTTCTCAAGAGAGATTTTGGTATGTTACATCGGAACCACGAAATGTTTCGTTGAAACAAGAATCAAAGAACACCAGGTTAGTTGTCAGTTAGGACATACGTGAAAATCCACTGCCACACAACATACACCCAACAACTATTATCACAGAGTGATATTTGCAGCATCATATTACCCAAAACTCTTCCGGGACGCAATCGAAATCCAGAACCACCACAACAACTTAAACTGAACAAATCTTGGCTACCAGTTCTTGAAAATACTGAATAATATCATAAAAAAATGCTATCTCCTGCTGACTCTACCGTTGTTTCTCATCAGTATTTTCTCAGTGTCATTCAGCAGTCACACCAGTCCATCTCATATTTTGTCGCATTATTGAAGGGGAATTTGACTTTTATGCTACCTGCACCAGCCATATAAAAATTTCCATATCTGATAATTTCCTTCGTGCTCAGTTCATAAGAGGTCTTAAAGATAATTAGATATGGGAGCAGCTCCTACAAGATCCACCCCTCAAAGATTTCGATGGTCTCCTCTTGAAGGCAACTGCGTTAGAGGCATCCCGTTATGGATCAGGTCAGTTGGGCACCACCCCTGACAAGTCATCAGAAGGACTCACTGACGCATATAAACTATTTGGACGTTCTAGATCTCAAAAAGACAGTCGTTACAGTCACAATACAAGCCAAATGGTGATAGTCGTAAGTCTACTCCTAATCAACATCAGTATTCTCAGTCCCGAAGTTACAAAGGCCGTGTCGATTATAAGTCATTAGAATCAGATGGGCTTTGCCTGAATTGTGGCCGTTCGAATAAAAAATCACGTGAGTGCCGAACTAATCGTTATTCTCTGAAGTGCTGCTCCTGTAGAAAAACCGGTCACGTCAGCAAGGTCTGCATAACCACTTTGTTGTGGTGATCCAAAACCCATAAGCTTTCGTTCCAGCACTCAAGATGAGAATAGTCATTCGGACCATTAGATTGATGACATTGAGGATTTGTATGAAGTTGGACCAGACACCGATAAGTATGTTGTTACTGCCAGTCTCAACAATGAGCCGCAATAATTTGAAGATGATTCAGGCGCATGTTTCTCCCTGTTTTGAGAAACAGATTTCAACAAGCAGTTTGTACAAGTGGGTGGTCTCTGAATATATTTTTGGTGGAGTGACTAGAGGCAAGCAAGTCTGTGCAGATTGCAATGTTCCGATGGTCAGGTGTTATAGAATTTAGGGCCAAGAAAACTGCATACAGTTCGCCTGTATGGACTGTGGCGGAGATTAGTAGTGAATACGGGGCCAGGAAGCCGAGTGGTTAAAGCGACATTGTTTCAATCACTTTTGGCTGCCAGTCAAAGGTTCAAACCCTAGCGACTGCAGAACTTTTTCTGATGGCCCGAGAAGGTGCTAGGAATCGCACGTAAAAAGGTAAGACCTCGTTAATCCTTTGCTCGCACAAGTTTCGACTTCTGAGGGGTGCCGATCGTAAGGGAACGACAGCTGGTTAACGGAAAAACAATTTTAACAATTTTTAAAAAATAAAAAAAAAAAAATATTGTTTGACCACTATGTTAGTGTTTGTAGTTGAGCAATCAATACCCACTTGGACTTTAAATAGAATATTATCAAAAGAATTCGAATTGATCAACTCTAGGAATTATTGTCTCAAGACAAGGTCGTTGGTTTCGTCTTTGCGGTATGACGTGAGTGAGAGGTTAAGTTTTGGTAGCGATTTCGTCCAAGGGAGAAAGGGAGATATTGGATAGTGGTTGATGGTTGAAATATCGATTTAGCGGAAGAAGGGTTGCACAATATGTGTTACAGATTGTCATTTAGGAAAGTGGGTTATCTGATTCGCAGAGAGATGATTTAGTAAGCTATGGACAGGGTTTTCAGGATTTGCTGCAATTCCAGCGGAATATTCCAGGAGCAGTTGTTGTCTCCGCAGCCTTATAGGGGTTTCAGTAGCTTCCAGATGCAGGCTTATCGAGGGACTTGATCGAAAGGATTCAAGACTAATCCAGTCGTGAACGAATAAGAGATCTGCAGATTTTGAGCAAGACATCTTTTTCTGCACCCCATTGTTGGTGTGATAATGTTTTCAGGACGTTCCTTCTCAGCAAATAGTCAGTCATGGTATTCTTGATATGCTGTTTCCAACTAAGTCTGCTGTCGAAAGTAAGTCCTAATATCTCACGATTTTTCATCTTAGCCGCGCCGGAGAGATCTTAAATTTTTTTATTCAGTCAACCCTGGGGCCGGGCCCTACTAAAAAAAGTCTTCCACGCGGATTTTCTCGAAGTGAAGAAGATAAAAAAGTGGAGGAACACAAAATTAGCCATATAGGAGTACTCGAATTTTTGCGATGATTGATTTTGGGTCCCAAAATTGTGCGCCTCAACCAAATCGTCTTTGTCTCTTTCTAAACAAAATCACCATAACGGAAGACATATACAGGGTGTCCGGTAAACCTTGTACAATATTGAAACTGATGATAGACCTGGTCGTGACTGTTCAGAATATCGGAATTTCACCCCAGCAGAAATATCACCGTTTTCGAGATAATGGGCATGTTAGGAATTTCTGGAAAATCGCTACCTCACCTTAGATTTTTGAGTGCCATGTATACAAATTGAGACAAATTCAAATATCTTTGCTGCTGAAGATTACTGATGAGTGATGCTTTTAGACGAGCAGAACAGTTTTTCAGAAAGTGAAAAAAAATTTCAAGAAATGAGGGTAAAATGACAGATTTGAGTTTCATCAATTTTTTAAAAAAAAGTTTGACATTATTGTTTGAAAGAAACATAACCAATTGGTAGTGGACATTCATTTCAAAAGACTGCTCATTTTGTTCAGACTCTACCATGGAATTAAACAAACTATAATTATTTTTGGAGGAAGTGATTTCCATTGAATTAGGCGTGGTTTTATTCTAGGCGTCCATCAACTTTTATACATACGCCCAAAAATTATTTTATTTCGATTTCATCAAGATAAAATGTGGAAATAATTATTAATAATAAAGAATAGACTGCTTGGTAGCATTAAATAGTATGCCAATAAAATTAATTTTTCATGTAATTAAGCCTTATAAAATTATCGAAATGAAATGTCGATTATCCGATATGGCACCGATTAAAACGAATTCTTGTTAAAAATATAGCAATTGTCCAAAATCCAGATTCCAACGAAGATTCAGAGACCGACAGATATACAGGGTGTAACCAAATAAGTGCAAAATTTATAAGAAGGTGAATCCTTGTCGAAAATTATAAACTTTTCCAACTCCTGTGTTGTATCCGTAGAAGCAATAGAAGCAATATAGCGGATCTTCTGTAAATAGAATTGAAAAAATCTAGTAGGTGGCTGTCACACTTTGTTTGAACAACTTGTGACTTTTTTTTATTATTCCGCGTGTTTCATTCAGTGGTATTTATTTCTTTGTCATGCCGTACACACGTTATACTCCCCGAGAATATGCACTTCATTTATGGTGAATGTGGAGGTAGTGCTACTGCTGCAGCAGCGCTTCATGCAGAACGATATCAGATTGCACAATGCCGCTCAGAGAATCGCTGATTTGGGGGATATAACCTATAACGCATTTGAAAAGGTTCTTCTTGAAAAAATGTCATCTCTGCGTACGAGTGGATGGAAAATAACATTTTTGTAATATTATTCAGTGCGATGTTGAATAATCGTTATTGTGGTTTATAGTGTATGTTGATTCAAAAAAACGTTGAATTAGTATTTACTACTTTACATCTCATTGAATGCTTCCTAGCAGTTGATTCGTTATTACTCATAATTATTTAATCATTTCAGCTTGATAGGTTTAAAATAAAAGACATTACTGACAAAGTCTAATGGAGTTGATTTTAGCTCAAAATAACATCACACTCTAATATAATCGAAATTCTACTCCTACCAAAAATTATTACCGTATGTTTTATACCATGGCAGAGTCTGGCCAAAATGAGCATTCTTTTGTAATGAATATGCACTTCCACTTAGTTATGTTTTTTTCAAACAATAATGTCAAACTGTCGTTAAAAAAATTGGAGAAACTCAAATCTGGCATTTTACCCTCATTTCTTGAAAAATTGTATAGTTTTATGAAAAACTGTTTTGTACATCTGAAAGCATCACTCATCAGTAATCTTCAGCAGCAAAGATATTTGGATTGGTCTCAATTTGTAGACATGGCGCTCAAAAATCCAAGGTGAGATAGTGATTTTCCAGAAATTTAAAAAATGCTCATTACCTCGAAAACGGTGAGATTTTTACTGAGGTAAAATTCCGATTTTCTGAACAGTCATGACCTGGTCTATCACCAGTTTCAATATTGTACAAGGTTTACCGGACACCCTGTATAAATCGTCGAAAAAATCGATAGACATGTTTCTTTCGAACTGGAGTCGGCCCTGCCCGATTTCAAAAAGATTTTGAATTTTGGGTTTTCGAGGGATGGACTTTCATCTCACCAAACGGAAGGAGTATATCTTATCTTGGTTTTAGAACCGCGGCTCTCTAACTATAATGTAGACACTAGATATAAGCATTCAATAACACTTAGTATTTCACATATTTAAAATTTGTTTTGTGAATTGGCTCTGCGTTACTGAACAAATGAAAGGAATTAAAAAATAACTATTCAAATAGTGATATTTTAAATTTGTTGAGAGTGTTATAAGAATTCGCCTGTTGAGAAAAACGGACTCAATTTCTAGATACAAACCAATTGAAAACTACCAACCATTCTTAAACTGAAAAAAGTTAGATGTGGTAGTTAATCAATAATTACTTCCTTTTCCCTTTTCAATGACAACTGGACCACATTATAACATCTCTAACCACAAACACCGAAAATATGGCCGAATATCCGAAGTAGAAACGATTCAGTAACAACGGTTGGCAGCACTGATTAATTTATCGGCGTCGGGGGACGGCTCGCGGAGGTGGTAGCCACTGCCGCCGCCAACCGCACCACTTTGGCGCTCCGTAATGGCCGACAATGGGCTCTAATATATTGGGGGTGAATATAACTGCAACACCTATGTGATATCCTACTTTTAATTACTTTTTAAGGATTGGCTGGGGATTTGGGTCTTTCCTGCGACGGCGGTAGGGGGCGCATTAGTCGACTCGCTCTGGGTGATGTTTCGTTCGGCATCCAATTTTGGAATTGTTTCATGAAGTTTGTTGCTGATGAGTTTTGTTATTAGCTGCATAAAGCATGGTGAACTTGAACCACCCCAATCACTGCAACATCTGGGACTTTTTTCGACTACAGCCTTAAGTAGAGCTAGTTGAAAAGGTTTTTGCTTGAGTAAAGCATGTAGATTGGATTAAATTAGTTTGGGGCTTTCGTGCTACAAGCCTCTACACCGCGACCTCTTCAGATCTATTGTGTGTCTTATTATACTCATTCCATGTCATGGATATTTCTGCAACAGTCAGTTATGGTTTGTATCAATTCTCTAAATGGAAATATAACGTTTCATTCATAATGAAACTGATAATTGGATACAAACTATTTTGCTCGAATTAATAAATTTCCCTCGTATAACTCTCAAGTCTGTATTGCTACGATTCTACTAGCATCCACGTGTGCGAAGGTTTTGTACCCTTCTCCGGATGTAGATTCAATGGCTGTACCTTTTGAGAACTATTTTGAATAAATTTAAAAATTACATTTTGTTACAGAGTCATTTGCTAAAGAAGTGAAAATTGTTAAACAAAAACTATAGGCGTAAAACCGATTCCCGTTTGAACAAGGCAGTGTTTGCTCTCAAGACTCCCATGTGTCTTCTCCCAGCGTTAGAAACCTTAGCCTTGACAAGATCTCGCAGTGGTATAGTATGTGTATATTTCCTCTTCATCTTGACAGAACCTGCATAGATAGATGGATGAGTTTATCCATTGTAAATGCTATTTTTACAATAAACGTCATGCTATTAGGACTAATGATAATAATAAAATGAAATTGTAAAAAATTTTGGTTGTTTTAGACATTGACAACCACTAACGTACATAAAACACTTTTATGCACTAGCGGGCGGTAAAGTACACAAGTGAGATTGAAGTCAGGATCCCGAGAGAGAAGTCAGGATCACGAAATTGAAGTCAGGATCCCGAGATTGAAATCAGGATCCCGAGTAAAGAAGTCAGGATCCCAAGATTAAAGTCAGATTATCGAGATTGAAGTCTGGATCTTGAGACTGAAGACAGGATCCCGAGATTGAAGTCATAAAGCTGAGATTGAAGTCAGGATCCCGTGATTGAAGTCAGGATCCCGAGATTGAATTCTGGATCCCGAGATTGAAGTCAGGATCCCAAGATTGAAGTCAGAATCCTTAGATTAAAGTCGGAATCCCGAAAATTGGAGTCGGGATTTCGAGAATTAAAATCGCAATCCCGAGACCAGAGTCAGGCTCACGAGACTGAAGTCGGGATCTTGAGATTGAAGTGAGGATCTCGAGATTAAAGTCAGGATCCCGAGATTGAAGTAAGATCCCTAGTTAAACTTAGGATCCCGAGATTGAAGTCAGGATCCCGAGCTTAAAGTCAGGATCCCGAGCTTAAAGTCAGGATCCCTAGATTAAAGTCAGGATCCCGAGATTAAAGTCAGGATCCCGAGATTAGTGTCGGGATCCCGAAAATTAAAGTCGAGATCTCGAGTTCAAACTACCCTACCCAGCTTCGAATTCAAATATTCCTGCACTCATATGTTCGGATATTGTGAATAATCCGGAAAATACTTTTTTTTCGAATGACACGTTGGCGCGGACATCTGCTGCTTCCACTAATAAAATTGTTTATGATTCGGACATGTCGGAAGCCGTGTCGATATGGCTAGTGTTGTAAATCTAACGTACCGTTCGCAGTAAATCGTGATGGATTATCCGTCCTGCCACTACGGCCTACCGCAGGATAAAATACTGACGAGGACTCGAACTTGAAGTTTTTCGTGTGACGGTCATGATTTGTTCACGGTTTCAATCGGAGATGGAGTGAGTGCGGAGCAGCGACAAATTATATAAAGTGTGTTGCAGCTAAAAGTTTTAAGAAAAACTTATACAGTGTGCGCGATTTGAATCCGCAAAAACCTGTTATTTTGGAACCAATTGGACCGATTTTGAAAAATTAAAATTTCAAGATATAGTACTCTCCGAGCTCAATTCTAGAAGTTGACAGTTATGAATTATTCTTATTTTCTTGGCCTACTATGCTCTGCTAAATGGGTTGAAATTTTGAGAAGGACCATTAGGATTTTTTTCTCCAAAAATTGGATAGCTTTTTCGATTTGGGCATATTTTGAACACGTATATACCAATATCTAATATAGGGTGTTAGTTATATGATGACGAATTTTCAAATTCATGTTTTTTTTGACTGACCGTTTACGAAAGTCTATGAACTTCACAGAAGAGATGGAGTTGCCTTTCAATGAATGAATACTTCACATACACAGGTATTTAATTTCAGAATAATAACCAACAACTGGAATAAACGGAACAGTTTCCTCAGATATTGGTGTTATCAATATATCCCCCTTCACGCTCTATACTTTTTCATAATACTGTCTCAAATTTTGGCGGGTCTCCTCAATTAGTCTGGTGTTATTTTGTCACACTTTTGCATTACCTTCTCCTTTAATTCGTTCAAATGCTGTGGACTGTTGTTACCGTTCAAAATCAAATGTTAACATCTGTTTGCAGATGAGATCATTCTCTTACCTTACATTGTGTAAAATCCTGAAACCTTGCCATAGATTCTACATTCTCTTCAGAGTTTCGTTATTTTCCTTGTACAAGCAATAAATACTTTGGAATGGGCTAGGCCCGGTAGACTACGCCAATACTAGAGTCTTTTATTGTCTGCCCAAGCTGTTATGACATTCTTGGCAGTGCTATAATGACAAACCGATTACCCATTCAGTGAACATTGCTTTGAACCCCTCCCTTTTGCTAGGGCGTCCTCTATTTCGTTCCCTTCTAGTCCTGTGTGACTTGGTATCCAGACTAGGGTAACGTTGTGTTGCGCTAGACGGTTTAAGGTGTCTCTGCAGTTCCATACTGCCCTAGATTTAAAGCAGTTGGATTCAAGCGCTTTAAGTGCTGCTTGACTATCTGAAAATATTTTTATTATTTTTCGTGTGATGTCGATTTTCCAGCTCCTTGGCACATATTTCAATGGCATATACCTCTGCCTGAAATATCGTAGCTAGATTACCCATACTGAACGAGCATATCACTACTGGGTTTATCCCATATATTCCGGCACCTTAGTTTTGGACCCATCGGTGAACCATCGTTCATTTGCCCTACATAGGTTGGTTTCATTCCGGACCCAGTCTTCTCTTTCGGGAAAGACCACAGTCTAGGACGTGTGAAGGTTGATAGTTTTAGGCTTTCCTAGAATGTTGTGAGCTATTATGCCCTCCAGCATGCTGCTGCCTCTCATGACACATGCCTGCGGTAGACTTATGGCCGCTTGGTAGAGTCTGTATGTTGCACATCTTGCCTCTCTCCAGAACTATGTGGAGAGGAAGTTCTCCAAGGAGGGCTTCCAGTGCTGCCGTTGGCGTGGAGTGAATGGTTCCAGTAATCGCCAGGCACGCTTGTCTCTGCAGTCCGTTAAGTTTAGCAATGGCTATTTTTTGATGGCCCTTGCTCCACCTGACTACAGAGCCATACGTGATCATTGGACGTATGACGGTCACGTACAACCAATATACGTGTATTGGTGACATGCCCCATGTTTTGCCACATATTCTGCGGCATGTCCATAATGAAAGGCTAGCCTTTCAGATAGTCTTTTCCAAGTGTGAGTTCCAATTTAGCTTTTTATCTAGGGTTATTCCCAGATATTTTGCTTCACTCGCAAAATGAATTGATACACCATTGATGGAAGGAGGTATCAAATGTTCCAGTTTCCTTTCCCTGGTGAATGATACTATGACCATTTTGTGGGGGTTAATAGACATTTCCTTCCTCTCACACCATTTATATATGGTAGGTATCCAATATATCCTGCAGGACGCAGGAGATCGTCTCTTCGGATCTATCGTTTATTACTAAGACTAGATCGTCAGAATATGCTTGCAGATCAACCTCCCGAAGCGAAAGAATACAATTAGTCCAAGAAACGAGGAAGCGGCCCAATGTTAAATGTGCAAAAATAAATATCCAAAAAATAAAAATATGAGCGTATAGGAAATTAAAATTCAGAATGAGTTTCTATTTCATGCGACTCGATCCTGATTACCGAACATAATCTAAAAAATTGGCAAAGTTGATAATTAAAAAACTACAGCTCTGATCAAAAAAAGTTGAATTAGGAAATTGTAGGTATTGAAAAGATCTATCAATTGAATGATCTTTAATTTTTTGATATCATTGATACTTATCGAGGTATATCGGAAAAAACAAAAATCGGGTTTTCTATAACTCGTTTATTGTAAGGGATTGAAAATTGTTATTTACAGTTTTGTGTAGCCTATTGCAAGCCAAAGAAGTTTTTTTAAAAAAAATTGATGAATATTGATTATTTTTCAAAATATATGAAGTTATCTCAAAAAAGATGCTCTCTCAATATGGCTACTCTTGCTCGGGGAATGATGCTACAGTAACGATTCAGGCCTTATTTTTTTCTGTAAGAGTTGTACTTTCATATTATCGAATAAGTATACTGATTTCATTTATTTTAAGTGTCAAAAAATTACTTAAAAAAAATTCACAATTTTTTCACATGTTTTTTCTAAATAAATTTCTTAATTTTGTTTATATATAAATGACTTTTATGAAAATAGATTTCTAGCATGACTTCACGCATTAAAAAAAATTGAATTCCTATGATCACTAGGAGCCGAGATAATTTTTTTATTTCAAAAAAATGTGGAAGAAGCAATAATCATCGTACAGCAGTCACCTTCATGGATATTGAGGTTGAATACCTATATTTTCGATAATAAAATGTCTAGTTCATTTGCAGTATTATTAATTGATGAACAAAGTGAGGCGTGCAGGCGCGGAGCGATGCAATTTTAGCGGGTGGCGCAGTGGGGATACAAATACTGTTGACATTAAAGACATTTTCATCCTGACAGTGTTATTGAAAAAGAAAAGAAAAGTTATTGGTTCAATTTCAAGTACTAGTGTATATTGCAAAAGAAAACGTACGTGAACAACAAGCCGAGATACTCAAAATTTTTCAAGCACAAGCCACTTTGAACGCACAAAATAAGTTTTTCTGAAATCGTTCAAGAATGCCCACTTTCTCGGAGCAACTTCTGGCCTCAAAATACGCTAATCTAGTATTTTAGTCTGTTGCTAAGCAACGAACTTTCTCGGACCGTTTTCGGACCTAAACGGTACGTGAAAGTACTTTTTCTGAAATCGTTCAAGAATGCCCACTTTCTCGGAGCAACTTCAGGCCTCAAAATACGATAATCTAGTATTTTAGTCCTTTGCTAACCAACGAACTTTCCCGGACCGTTTTCGGACCTAAACGGTACGGAAAAGTACTTTTTTGGCAACCATCCGGGAAGTGTTCACTTCCCGGACAATTTTTCTTTGGGAAAGTAGCACTTCCCGGCCTAGTCCGGGAAGTACGTACTTCCCGGACTAGGCCGGGAAGTGCTCGAATTTTAATACAAATATTAATATAAATAAGAATTAGAATGTTTCTGTTGGTACCTATCTTGTGTTCGAATTTCAATATATAATACAAATAAGAACTGAAATGTTCGAAATATTCAAATTTGGAATCGTTTCATCCGGTTATCAGATGGGTGAAAGTCGACCTCTCTTCGTCTCTTAGACTAAATGCGTCTCATTGATTTTTTATTCTACATGATTGCCGAAAAAATAGTGTACGCAACAGGTTTTTTGGACTTCTAGGACTCGCTAACGCTCGTCCTAGAATTTGGTCTACTCGTCCAAAAAAACAGTATTTTCTGAACTTGTTACGAAAACGATACGGGAAAATTTTTGCCGGCTTGTTTACATTTTAGACAGTTATTGAATTCACGCAAACAATATGTAGAATTCCTTAGATTTTGATAACGCTGATTGCAATTTCTGAAAAAATAGTATGTGTGCCTCGTAGTAAAAGCACATTCCCAGACATCAATGCTTGTTGGCCTCGGCTTCGCCTCGGCCAACAATTTACATTGTCGTCCGGGAATATATTGCTTTTACTACCAGATACACAATATACTATTTCAGTACTATCCCCACTCCGCCACCCGCTACAGCTATCGCGATCCGCGCCTGCACGCCTTTCTTTATTCATCAATTAATAAAACTGCAAGTGAACTAGACACATCCTAGTATTTTTTTATTGAAAATATATAGGTATTCAACCTTAACATCCACGAAGGTGACTGCTGTACGATGATTATTGCGTCTTCCAGATTCTTTTGAAATAAAAAAATTATCTCGTCTCCTAGTGATCGCAGGAATTCAATTTTTTTTCTGAATGCATGAAATCATGCTAGGAATCCATTTTCATGAAAGTGATTCATATAAAAACAAAATTGAGCAATGTATTTGAAAAAAACATGTAAAAAAATGGTGCAATTTTTTCAAAGTAATTTTTTGACCCTTAAAATTTAAAAAATCAATATCCTCATTCGATAATATGAAAGAACAACTCTTACAGAAAATAATGAGCCATGAATCGTTACTGTAGCATCATTCCCCGAGCAAGAGTAGTCATATTGAGACAGCATCTTTTTTGAGAAAACTTCATGTATTTTGAAAAATAATCAATATTCATCAATTTTTCAACCAATGACTTTTTTGGCTCATAAACACATAACGGTAAGTAACAAGTTTGAATACCTTACAGTTAACGAGTTATAGAAAACCCGATTTCTCACGGTTTTTCCGATATAACTCGAAAAATATCAATGATATCGGAAAATTATACGTGATTCAATTGATAGATCTTTTTGATACCTATAATTTCCTAATTTGACTTTTTTCGATCGGAGCTGTAGTTTTTTAGTTATCAACAAGAAACCGCTTTTCGCAACTTTGCCAATTTTTTTAGGTTATGTTCAGTAATCACGATCGAGTCGCATGAAATAGAAACTCATGCTGAATTTCAATTTCCTATACGCTCATATTTTTGTTTTCGGATATTAATTTTTGCACGCACTTTTCCCTATTGCTTGGACTAAATAGGAAATATCAAGTAGGTATGAGTACGGATCTGAATGGTACTTTTATCTAGATTTTAAAAGGGGTTGATGTAAAGCAATCAGACAAAAATGTTTTGAATGGCATTATCGATACTTCTTTTTGAGAGAAGATACATTGCAATTACCGTCAAGTGGGGTAACTTCGGACAGTACAGGTAATTTCGGACAATCAAATTTACTTGCATTGTCATCTCGTAATGGGTGGCTGAACATGTGTATCCTTGTAAATGTGTTCACTGTAATACAAACTTTGAATCAAGTTGAAAATCCGTTGAAGTTGTCTTGTTATTTTGTCGTACGGGTGAGTTTAATAAAATATATAAATAAAAAATTCATACAAATCACGATTTATAACTAGTACAGACATTTAGCCCTGGTGAAATAGATTAAAATAACCATTTGCCGTCCTGGACTGAGGTATAATCTACGTTCTGGCCAAATTTGGCGTTATTATTTTATTCACCAACGATAATATAATTTTTTTTATAAATAATGGTTCTTTTGTAGGGTAAATTCGGACACTTACAAAATGGTCAGAAACTACAGAAGAATATTGGGAGGGAGGCCGAATAAGAGTTACAGTGCCGAAAAAATTGATTTAGCGGTGAGAGACGTTGAACGAAGCAAGTTGAGTATACGGGGGGCGGCCGAAAAGTATGGTGTGCCAAAATCAACAAGTTGAGAATGTTGATTTGCATAATATGTCATAATAAGTTTTTTTTATATATTTTTTTATTTTAGAATCATTTGTTGTGTTATGTTTTTGTTTCATGTAGAAATTTGTATTTTCTGAACAATAAAAGTGTTTTAAAAATATCCAAACACGTTTTTTTATTTAAATTTTCCATTTAAAACCTCTGAAATATGATTATTTTAGTAGTTTTGGTGTCCGAACTTACTAAACACGCGAGATAACTTCAATTTACGTGCAATTTAGATGCTGTCCGAAATTACCCCACCTGTGCGGGGAACTTCGGACACTATTTATTCAAATAAAAAAAAATACTTAGCCTCATTTTGAAACTTCTTTACATGAAACATGTTTGAAGGAAGTTCCAACGAATCTGTTTTAATTTTTTCATAATTTTTTCACTTTTGTCTTTTTTGTATTGGGAAGAAAACTTCATAATTCGTCCAAAGTTACCCCACTTGACGGTACTCGACAGATGGCGCTGGAGACACATCAACTTGAAAATTTCGAGCAGCAAAGAGATCGATATTGTGAAAATACGTATTATTAATAATAAAAAAAAATTATGGTTGAAAAGATAAATGAATTATCTTTTCAACGATGTGTCATTTGACTCCCATGCTATTTGAAATTTTCAAATTGATGTGCCCCCTGCTTCCCCTAGGCGGCAATAGAAATGTCTTTTATTACAATAAATGAACTTTCACCTTTTTTCAGTACATGTCTATAATGAAATCGGACGGTTATTGAAAGCGCCACGTGCACACATCGTCAAATATACCGAAAGTAATCACACCACTTCCAATCTCCGATAACCAATCAATAAAGCTATTGGACTCATCTCCCAAACCGACTAATTACTGCTGAAACCTAATCTATTAACCAGATAGAGCTTTTTATTTATACCTCGATTTTCCAATTCCCAACTTCTAACGGCAGACGGCGAGGGGAGGCCGGAAGGGGTGGGATGATTCCGAGAGGGTGCGTGTCCATTGAGACTTTTAATAGAGAGAAGCACAGATTAATCCGTCGGCCTTTGGTGATCTTTCTTTCAGAGTGCATCATGTCCATTATGAATGACTTTGGTATAGCCCACCAGAGACTATAATCACTGCGATGTACAGGGTACGCGATCACTCGGATTAGGGCCTTATGAATTATTTCTTCATTTAGCACATAAAGCTAATTTGCATTGACAACATAAAAAATATTCGAATATATGTATATACAATACAAATCAATTACAGTCACAAATATATCGCAGCTAAAATTTAAAAATAGAGGACACAATAAAACAATGGTAGAAACATTGTAATTCATACACATTAAAACATATTAACTGAGTAGGTAGGCAAGAGTAATAGTGACAATCATGTACGGCATTCGCGTATCAGACATATTTTCAATTCTTCTTTGAAAGTTGTGATCGTGTCGCAGGTTTTCAGAAAATCTCATCGTTACGCACTATGCCTTTACGGAAAATAGATTTTTCTGAGCTTTTTTTGTTTTTTGTTGCGACTCGTATATCTGCCCTTCTTCATGTGTTGTAGTTGTGCAAACTGTTCTTGAATATTAATTTACAAGACAGACACGATGGGGTAAATGACATTTTCATTTTATGGAATAAAGTCATAGTATGGTACTCCAAGTAATGTTGTATCGAGAGCCAATTCAATGTAAGCAACATAGACTTGATGGACGTGTCTCTTGGAACATTCAATTTCTCATTCATTTTGCAATGTAATACCTGAGTGCTCGCAATACTGTCGATAGTAATTCTGTCAGAAATCAACGAGATCAAATTGCTTGGTAACACCACGAGATCTTTAGGACGAGTGGTGTTACCTCAGAGATTTCTGACAGAATTATCGATAGTATTGTGAGCACGAGTAGTATTTATTGGGATAATTTCACGAGCCAACAAAGTAAAAAAAGTTCCATTGTCGTGAATTCTTCGGGGGTAATACCACGAGTGCTCGCAATACTATCGATAGTAATTCTGTCAGAAATCAACGAGATCAAATTGCTTGGTAACACCACGAGTCCTTTAGGACGAGTGGTAGGACAAATCAATTTGATCGAGTTTAAGATTTCTGACAGAATTATCGATAGTATTGTGAGCACGAGTAGTATTTATTGGGATAATTTCACGAACCAACAAAGTAAAAAACAGTTCCATTATCTTGAGTTCTTCAATAGTTATTGATAATGCCTGATACACATGAAGTCTGTCAGATTGACATTCATATTAGTAGCAAGATGATATTATATTCTCCGTTGTTGTTTGGATACGTGGTTGCCATGACAAAGTGGTATTACCGGGGGTAATACCACAAGTGCATTGAAAATTACCGATAATTCTGAAAAAAAACGTGTTTTTTTTTATAAAAAACACGTTTTTTCAGAATTATCTGGTTAATTTTCAATGCACGAGTGGTATTCGGTAGGAAATTTCACACCTCACTCTTATATGAACACTTGTAGGTAGATGACATATTTGAAGTCTCACTTCTGACATTAAAATCGGGCGACTTCACTTGAATTGACATCTAATGCGATAATTGCACTGCCGTGACGCGAAACGCGTCACTACAGTGCAATTATCGCTGTGAGCCAGCGGTAATTGCATTCCTCTTATGGACGTTTTTACACGTGAGGGAAATTTCCCCCTTTTTTTAAAAACTGCACGAGTTTATTTTTTTCGTTGTTTCAAAGCATAAATTGCCCGACTCCGAAGGAGGAGGGCAATTTTTTGAAACAACGAAAAAAATAACCGAGTGCGGTTTTTTATAAAAAAAAACACGTTTTTTTCAGAATTATCTGGTTAATTTTCAATGCACGAGTGGTATTCGGTAGGAAATTTCACACCTCACTCTTATATGAACACTTGTAGGTAGATGACACATTTGAAGTCTCACTTCTGACATTAAAATCGCGCGACTTCACTTGAATTGACATCTAATGCGATAATTGCACTGCCGTGACGCGAAACGCGTCACTACAGT
This sequence comes from Chrysolina oricalcia, assembly GCA_944452925.2. Lineage (NCBI taxonomy): Eukaryota > Metazoa > Arthropoda > Insecta > Coleoptera > Chrysomelidae > Chrysolina > Chrysolina oricalcia. The sequence goes on from OX101828.2 coordinate 14,320,311, forward strand.
GCAATTATCGCTGTGAGCCAGCGGTAATTGCATTCCTCTTATGGACGTTTTTACACGTGAGGGAAATTTCCCCCTTTTTTTAAAAACTGCACGAGTTTATTTTTTTCGTTGTTTCAAAGCATAAATTGCCCGACTCCGAAGGAGGAGGGCAATTTTTTGAAACAACGAAAAAAATAACCGAGTGCGGTTTTTTATAAAAAAAACACGTTTTTTTCAGAATTATCTGGTTAATTTTCAATGCACGAGTGGTATTCGGTGGGAAATTTTACACCTCACTCTTATATGAACACTTGTAGGTAGATGACACATTTGAAGTCTCACTTCTGACATTAAAATCGCGCGACTTCACTTGAATTGACATCTAATGCGATAATTGCACTGCCGTGACGCGAAACGCGTCACTACAGTGCAATTATCGCTGTGAGCCAGCGGTAATTGCATTCCTCTTATGGACGTTTTTACACGTGAGGGAAATTTCCGGCTCAAAAGCTAGGAACTGCGTATTATCGAGGCATACGTCCCTTATTGGTCCTAATATTGCAGGAAAGGAGGGTTTCATACGGCGAGTGAAATTATCTGGGTGTATACTGTTGATGTGATCGAGGAACTTATTGAGTTCCTTTGGTCCATGGTTCCAAATTATAAACGTGTCGTGAAATTATCAAAACCGGTTTCTTGTGAATGACTTATTATAACTTATGGAACCAAAATCTAATTTTTCAAGTTTTCATATTGAAGCAACCACGAGAATACATATTCATAAAAACCTATAGCTATTAGTTGTTATTTCAATAACATGTGCACACCAATAATTCTCATAATTAAATGCTCAACCAATGGTATTCGAGGTTCAAGGTTAAGGAATCCAACGTCATTATACCTGGAGATATTGGTGGCCATCTAACGTGTTCATTGGTTCCTAGCCAGGTTTTTTCAGATATACCCTTCAAATCATTAGGCCTTCATTCAAGTCCTAGTTCAATTCAATATTGCAAAAATTCCAAATATCTTTCACAAGTCTATAGATTTTTAAAACAATTAGATTTTTGTTCCAAGAAAGAAAGTAACATGGGACATTTACTGATATCGATATTATTTTTAATCAAAAAAGTGGTTTTAAACATTGAATACATAGACCATAGCGTCGATCACTCACAATTTTTTTGACAACCATCCAAAATACGCAAGCATCACAGTTTTTGGAAATTAATTCAGGTGATTATCAACTCTCCAATCCATGAATTTTGCATATATTTCTTCATATCTCTTTTTAGATTTCACTGGTAATAAATCCAAAGGGGTTTCTTTAGCTTGATTTGCTATTTCTGGTGGTGTATTTGGAAAATCTAAATCAGTTTCCGAATCAGAAATTATGATAAATAATTAACGAGGAACGTCAAATTAATACACCAGACAACTAGTAGGGGTGCAACAGGTTGAAGGAAATAACAATTTTAAGAAAAAAAAAAAATATGTACGAGCTACCTCAATTTTCTCAATATCGTTAGTTATTTGCGGATGTTTCTCCTATGAATAAAAGTAGTTATTGACAATCTTCAGAGATTGATCATCGTATCGAAAAATTTTCAGTAATGTCGTCAAACTAATAATGTTTTCATTTCAAAGCCTACCAAGCATCAAACTCATCCATTTCGGATCACATCCTTCTTGATGTTTTCCGATAAATTTCAATTCATTAGCCAATGGACCTTTACATTTACGAAAAATAAATTGCTAAACTCGTTTAAATCGATAGTTTCTAGTCTGAAACGTCCATTTAACAAAGAGTTCCACTATATTTCTTTCATTTTGAAGCAATATCACATTTGAAAGTGTGCCGCTGACGTCACGTTCATCGGAAACACCCCCACCATAATCCACGTTTCGAAACAGGCAATAACATTCTCCATAAAAATACAGCTTCTAGCTTGATATAAACCATTGAGAAATAATTAAAACATTGTCACTTGATCAACTCTGAGAAAAAATCTACATATTACCTATTTTTATTGTATTTATAGTTTTCAAATTTTCTGAACGGACTATCCTTTTGATGAGAAACGAGCATTGGAAATACCGCAAATCGTAATAACGTGCTCATTATTCATCGGGTGAAATCAAATCAGATATATGATTTCATTGTGACTTTCATCTCTTTGAATTTGGTTTTTCAAGTATATTTTTCTGAATCTTTTGATAGTTCAAGGTCTTTTTTGCAATGACTAATATTTTAAATCTTTCTTTGAACTCTGCTTTGAATACAATAATAACATAACGTAAAGTACTCACTTGGAAATGTTCTTCACAATAACATATATTTTCGCTTTTACACAGGGTTTATTCACTGCTTCGAAACACATTTTACGACGCGCTTCATCTTTAGGCGCATAAAAAAATTGTTTATTAGAATTTTCACTGGAGTTCAGTAAACGGATACAGATACAGGAATCAAAATAATTTTAGAATACTAACAACTGAAATTTTCAAAACTTTGAAAACCGCATCAACCTCAAATAAGAAATCACGATCAGGCCGTGTGCAACATAAACATTTGATGGGACTGCTTGACTTGTGTCGAATTTCAATGTGAGCTAACGAGTTAAACAGAGACAAACGATTCTTAATGGTTTGCTCCGTGAAACAGACGAACGAACCCGTCTGGTTCCAAATGACAACTGTCATACGACACATTACATTTGAATGAGTATTGGGTGCACAACTTTACAACGTTGCCAAGTCTAGTTTTGATGAACGTGACGTCACGAATCACTCTTCTTCTGATTATAGAGAAACTAGCGGTCAGAAAAGAAATCGCGAGTGATATTAGCGTATATCTTTTCTTATTGCAGTGTTTTCTCATATCTTGTGGAAAGATCCATTAAGGAATACATTCCGTTTTGTAATACTTGGCTGGATAGAAAATTTTAAAACAAATAAGAAAGGCTATAGAAATATACAGGGTGAAAAAAGAAATTAGGGTTATTTCTGGAAAAAGAGGTGGTTGAAAAAAATTGTCGTTCGGTTAAAAAAAGCGCTATTTTCAATTATGTACCTGTTGCAAATTTCGAACTTTTGTCACTCACATAGAAAAAAACTATAGGCTTCTACACATCACTTTATCTCTCTAAGAAATACGTACTATTTCCATAAGCACGAAGGCACAAAATTTGGTATAGAAATTGAAGTTTTCAACAAATTTTGTTAAACTATTTCACAAACATCGCTTAAATTCGCGCCAGTAACTATCCCAACCACCAAACACCCCAGAAACAATTCCAACAGATGATTGATTATTTTTTAATTGAAGCCAAAAGGTTGTTGGTTTTGTATTGACTCCCCGAACGGGACCTGTGCGATATCCCCGAATCACTTCTGTCAACTTATTGTCCGATCTATGAATGATGGCGTTTCACTTGTCCCTTGATCATTTGCAGCATGGGCTGGAGCTCGTATCTTTGTTCTCCTGAGTAAAAAAGCATGACAAGAGAGGGTGGATCGGGGTTTTGTTCTATCAAATTGTGCACATGTGGTCTGCTTTAGTGGAAATTGAATGACATATTTTGATTGCCAAATTCTTCGAGTTGGGGTATTAAGTCTTTATGTGCTGTATACACGGCGGGGTGTATGGGGTGGAAATGGGAAATTATGTTGCTGGAAAGTAACTTATATTGTGTTTTCATACGATCTGGCAGAAATAATTATCTGGGTTTTTGGAATAGCTATAAAAAAAGGGAATTGTGAAAGATACATTTAGAAATTATTCGACAAACGAGTTCGATGCTCGAAGCATTGCAATGGTTATTATTTCTAAAACAAAACACAATGGAATAATAATAATAATATTTATTTCTTATAGAAAGGAAAATAGGTTAGCATTTCTCCCATTAATTTGTATGTGTACGGTAACCATTACAAAATCAAAAGTTATCAAAAAAGAAAATATTGGAAATAATATCATTTAACAAATCAGATTGAAAAAAAAAATGTCTGTGACTTTATTATACCCTTAGGGTTAGTATACTACGGGTCCTCAGAGGGACCCCAAATTTTTTATCTTTGGATTTAGACCACTATTTGCTGTGTTGGAAATGTTCAGGACCGAATTTTAAGATTCGGGTAATTTTCAAAAAATTCAAGTACTCGAAAAATTTCCGGCAATAATTCAAGCACTTGGGAGATTATAATTGAAAATTTCACACCTCTGCTTTTTAAGCAATAAGATGCCTTAATTTTGACTAGTTACCATGGCAACTAAAAAAAATTCCGGAAATTTTTTCGTGGCGCCACGATATTTAAGTGGAAATTTCTTGACAGTTGAAAAGGTAAACATATGATCTACAACCATTAAATAATTGTAGATATACCTGTGAATAATGCAAAATTTCTATAAGAATTAACATTATTATTTATTAATCGCTATAAATTTTCATTGAACAGAAACCACAAATTTGTTTAATTATTATGCATTAACAATTTATATTTCAAAAAACGTAGGATCTACAAACATAGTAAGATTTAAATGTTGCTTGAATTCTAACCCATTCTCTCTTCTTAACGGTGACTAGGAAGGTGACGAATTAATTAGATGTCCGTGTTTTAAGACATATATGTAACATTTTGAAACAATTTTGTTCAAATCTCTTTTACGTAAAAGGCCATATTTACTTGACATCTGCAGCAGACTTTCTTGGATTTTCGTAAACAAACCATTCGACTCTAACGCTATTAATTTTGGATGACATATTTGCACTTGACTCAACTCTTTGCAGTATTTACATAAATTGTACTTTTCAAAGCATTTCATTTTTCTCAAATTGTTTAACGCAAATGCTTACAAGAAATGTTTTATCTAAGAATTTCTTTGTTTGCTGGTTTACTATACAGTAACTCAATGTAATTTACCAATATAAACCTCATCTGTCAAAAGCATGGCCGCCTATATATTATCACAGCCACCTACTGCAACAAACCATGTCGATATTATATTTTTTACATTAGAAGTATTATGGATTACTTTAACAAAAAATACATTTCTACCATTTTAGCATTTGGTGTAACTAAAGTTGGTAATATTTTTTATTTAACGAAACATGTAGTGAAATTAATTTAAAATGTCAGATTGGATTAATAATTTTTTTTCCAAATTATGGTGTGCAATTTTCTTACCGAATACCACGCAAGCTTAAATTATTCCTGGAAATTATCTTTCGGCATGAATATTTTGAAAATTAACCCGAGTCGCGAAGTAAATAATTTAAGTTCTTGTGATATTATAAGTGAAAATTTCACACAAAAATATATTGAATTAATGCTAATTTCATCTGACCTGGAGATTATTCAAGACAAAACAAGTTATAACATCAGTGGGCCATGAATGGCTTTCGTTGATACAATAATAATAATAAACATCTTTATTGCTTCCATATATAAATCGAATAGAATACACAATGTGAAATTGACACGAAGCAAAAGGCGAACTTCAGTTTATAAGATGATATACAATCAGCTCATAAATTGTTGTTCCACTTAACCTTCAGTATATCTCTGGGCATGATGAACTTAACAAATAAAAAAGGAAAGAAAAGAATGAAAGTTAAACAATAACAGCAAAAAAAATTTATCGTTCATATATCAGGATTGCATTGAAAACAAATCGTCCCCCTTATCACGTATAGGGGCGTATCTGATTTTTGAAGGGAGGAAAATCGAAAATTGATGACAATTTAATCACCCTGTAGATCTTAATATGTTATATTTCAAAATAATATACTAGCATTACAAAAAGAAAACATGTTCTTTACGCTGATGTAATATGCACAAATTTTTGTTTTTTTTTAACAAAAAAAGTCGATAGGTGACTTTTCTGTGCAAATATGAAGGTGTTTCATCAAAAATGATTTTTTGAAAAAGAGCAGCAGCATGTTATATCCTTCTATTGCTCATATTTAGCCAACCATTATCTTTCAATTTGTGTGAAATATGTTCTCTTCTGCGGATACCAAATATCAATTGAAAGCATGAATTCTGTACTTTTTGTATTTTCCTTTGATATTGGCTGGACAAGTACATCTGCATGATTAAATATGGACAGTATTAATGACTCACACAAATTTGATTTTACATGAATAGTGGGAAAATATCTAATTGCCATGAATAGTTTTAAGAGTGAAGTATGCACGTTGAATAAGCTGATTTTCGTATTTTTCAAATTTCAAATTGGAATCACCTAAACTCTTAATTAATTTTTTATTACGATATTTACACTATCAGGAATCTCATCTCGTTTGATTTTGTTGCCAAAAAGAATGACATTAAATTTAATGAAATTAAAGCTCAGACAGTGATCCTCTGCACCTTCAATGAACCTATTAGTTCCTGATTTATATATTAATCCTTTATTTAGTCTAAGACTAATGTACATGTATACATAAATAAAATAAAATATAAGTCACTTAATTAGATAAAAATACAATAAAAATTAAAACAGCAAGAAACATATCAGTCAACAAATAAAATATAAGAACGATAAATAAATATCAAAGTCAAGGCTTGCACTCATTCAGCATGATGTTCTTTAATTTTACTTTAAATATAGGTAGCGACCGTGCGTTTTTCAGGTCATCCGGGAGGTCAAATTACTCAATCCTTTGAAAAAAACTGAATTTTGCGATTTCATTGTTTTAACAGGCTCAATGAATATATTATTTCTCGATCGGGTGTTATAATCATGGTGTTCAGAAACAAAAGATATTTTTTCCCTCAGATAAGTTGGGGCATCACCTGTTCTTATTTTGAATATAAAAATCATGGTTTGATAGAATAACATTTTATCTACTGGTAGCCACTTCAATAAACTTAACATTTCATTAATAGGTGTTCGTTTAGAACAAGATAATATTGTTCTCATTGCTCGATTCTGTAGTTTTTGTAGGCGGCCTATTTCATTTTGTTGTAGCAAATATAGAATGGTGGAGCAGTAGTTGAAGTGAGGAAGTATCAGTGTGTTGTATATAATAGTTTTTGGCCATTTCGAGAGAATACTGGAGCATCTGTATAAATAATTAATTTTGAATGAAATTGTTTTAATTATATTTTATAAGGTCACATAACTCTAGTACCGTACTGGGGTGAAAACTATAGTAAATTTGAGTATCACCCGCATACAGGTGCACATTACAAATCAAAGAGTTTTCACTAGACAAGAAGTATATATAGCAAAAAACAATGGCCCCACAATGGAACCCTGAGGGACTCCTCACTTCAAATCGATATAATTGGAGGATTGCACATCAACTGAAACCATCTGTTTTCGACCTCGAAGGTATGATGCCATGAGATTCCTAGCATTATTCGAAAGATTGTGGTTGATGGTATCGAATGCTCTGCCGTTGCACAACCATAGTTTTTTCGAAATCAAGTTTGCGTTATAGGTAATACTGAATAAAGATCGATATATTTTTTTAATTTCACTTCTATAGACCTTTCGAGTACCTTCGATAAAGTTGGCAGTATACCTTTTGGACGCAAATCTTTGAATTCAAGTGTATTTGACTTTTTGGGCAAAATTTTTACAACGGCTCTTTTCCAAAGTTCAGGAAAAATATTATGATTCAAAGAAAAATTTACAATGTGTGTGATATAAGGGATTATGTGGACAGCATAATTTTAATAGCTTTAAATCTAATCCATCTTCATCGCAGTATTTGTGTTTATAGCATTTATTGTTTGATAAACAAATGAATCATTCACTTCTTGAAATTAAAAATCTGATTCCACTATTTTTCTTTGTTTGTATGACAGATACGCATTCGTATTGTGGCGGTGTGTGTAAAATAGTGCTCGACATTGCCATCAGTTATCTAGATACTGCGCATGCGCAGAATTGATTGTTTGGATAGAAGACTTCGCCTCTTCTCACCTTTTCTACGCGAATTATTGGTTTTGACTACATCTAAAGGCCCGTTCATACCCTCGCGAATATTTTCAATTTTTATTCGATTCTACTCATACAAACACAAAAATTGTGGAGAATGATGAATCATAACATGTCATTTTTCAGTTTTTCGAACTACCCTGCATTCGAACTACCGTGTAAATTAGCTTAGGACTGAAAATTAAGGTTTTAAACATGCGGGAACAAAGTGGTGAACAGAGGTCCTTTCTTTTCTTCACAGATGGCTGCTGTAGTCAATCGAGGTTAAAACTTGTTGCGGATATGAAACGTTACAGAACGGAATTGTGCTCGTTTTTGATTTATTTTCAATTGTGCGTGCTCTGGTGCCGCACTAAAGCTAAACGTGCTGCTTTTTGCCACCATTCTCAACACTGCTGCACCTTCTCTACGTCGGATTGCAATAAACGAATGCTACCATTTCGATCCGGTTGGTCCGAGGTAAATACCGAACGCGCCTTATTTGGAACGGTTTGGTTTGGTTAATTTCAAGGCGGTTCTGAATCCTATTGTGAGCACTAAGTAATCTGGGACAGTTCCATCCTGGAACCAAAACAAACATCTAGTTTCATTGACAGCTCAACCACTAACCAGTGCTCAATATTTCTAGTTTGTGTTGTTGTAAAGTTGTTTTCAAGGTTTCAGAAGAATAATATTGTGGAGAATACTATATAATTAGATGAGAAATAATAGAGAAGCAACAAAAATATATATTATGCGTATAGCGAATAACTTTATGAAGATAAAAGAAGTCACCCATAATTGAAATACTTATCTTACATATTTCAATACAAAATGCAATGTGGAAGAAAACAAAAATGAGAAATCAGTGTAGAACACAGAAAGCATCTGGAAATTTCAACTAAGTTTTCACGAAAAGATTAGTTGAATAAAATTGTTTCAAATATTAAATTCATGTAGTGAAGTATCAGTAGATATTTGATTGATATAATTTTTTTATCGATGGACCTATTTATCGTTGAAATACAAGGAGTCGTCAAAATATTTTCAGACACATTCGAAATATCTAGTAAATACATTATTATGAAATATTAACTACTTTCATATAAGAAAAATAAAATTCCATTTGTATGTTGGTGAATAAAAGCAAAATGTCAACTATCACATGTCAAATTTTTGACAGAAAAATTTCCACTTATTAATTTTGCCCATGGTACCCTGGAGGATAAAAATATCCGGAAATTTCTTGGGCTGCTATGACAACTAAACAAAAACCAATTTTTTAATTGGCTAAAAAGTGAGGTGTGAAATTTTCAATGGAATTTGGGTTTGAGGTTTTGTTACATACACCACACTCTGTATAAAAATACCATCGCATCACATCAGAGCCTCGAAACGCCAAAGAGATTGACGCTGGAAGGCGGGGCGGAATGAAAGCTCGCAAGTTGTGTATCTCAATTTTAATTATGATTCCGCCGTCTGTGTCAGCTTCACAGTCATTTAGGCGAGAAAAACATCGTGACAGACATCACAGATACCCTTAACAAAACCCGTTTCAGCGGAATCCGCCGCGTACTGCACTAATCTGCGCGCACACAAAGTACGAAACCCCACTGTAAAAATCCGCTAAAATTTCCCTGAAAATTAAACCTTCTTTGACACATTTAATCTGAGTCTCATTCCGGGATTATCGCTTTGGTTAGGGGAGAGTTGTGCTGAACTCTTAGCTTCTGTGATTTTTTGTACGTCACTAATTTTCAAACGAGAAAATATGGTGTACCTCAAGGAACTGTATTAGAACCACTTTTGTTTAACATGTATTTCAATTATCTATTCAGAATAAACACCAGAGGTAAAATTATGCTTGAGTAGATGATACTGTCATCCTCGGCCAGAAATACTAAAATAAAATTTTACTCGAAGAGTATATCTGGGAGCGGAGCTCCGATAGGCTCCGCCCACCAACGACTTTGCTTTTGGCATTGGCCGAAGTAAATGAGTCCATTATCTATTTAAGAGCTCCTTTTTGGCTGAAGTCTTCAGTCATCCGGGAGCCACAGACCAGTGTGTAGTTGTCCTACCGAGTGGTAGCCCGGGTGGCTCTGGTGTTTATTAGTATTCATTAGTATTTCTGGCCAGGTCATAGCTGCCCCTAGAAATCTACGGCCTGGCCTAGATAGATGAAACGTCGTTGGTTAACACCAACGACATTAAGAAAGAATTCGTACTGTTCCTGACTAATCCTGAAAGAAGAGTTCCGGAGTTGCTGGATAATTGCGACGATGCTGCACTTGGAGACGCTTGAGCTAGCCGGATGAGGCAAGTTGTCCTCCAATTTCCGATCCAAGTGCACGTATTTGTTGACAATACCTACTACAATTTTTTTATAGCCAGGAAACTGGCTGCAATTGAAAATTCTTGCTGAAAACGGAATCCGTAAAATCCTTCAAGCTGAGAAAACATCTCATCTCTCAATCGGCTGAACTTCAGTGCCACATGAGACTGTCATGCTGCTCGATGGTGTAGAAAAACATCATTCGAGCTAGGTGCCCTTTCTTCTCTCTCTCTCTGTATTTGGTTGGTCGTTGCTTCCTTCAAACAGGCGCATTTGACCAAGCCCTGCTGCGGAAAATCCGTTCCCATCCGGCCTTTAACCGGCGTAGACAGCAAGGTTTCATCAGGGGAATGCAGTTGTCTTGCTCTAGGCAATACTGCATCCCATATTTTACACTTTTTAATTTTTATTTAACAAAACACTTCTATATAATCTGTCAAATGCACGTCTTTAAGACTGCGGACATCACACACATTAACCTGACTTCCAACACAAGACTGCCGTCTGATCTCAACCACTGCCTTTTCTTAATTTTAGAAAACCTCAGTTATACTCCCACTACACAAAGGAGGTGATCCAGCAGACCCTTGGAATTATCGTACGATACTAATACCTACCCTGGCCAAAATAATGGAAAAATTTGTTCAGAGTAGAGTTAGAGAATTTTTAATTAATAATAATATTTTTGGTGTCAACCAGTTTGGTATCTAACAAAAGTGTACTACGAAATTAATAAAGGTGACGCAGCCGCAGCAGTGCTTTGTGACTTATCTTAGGCAATCGAATGTGTGAGTCACGAAATCATATTAGACAAACTTGAATATCGCTGTGCTAGAATAATACTAGGACAACTAAAAATGGTCAATTTAAGAAATCTGGTAAAAAATAATGCTGAGAAAATGCTCTTCCTGGTGCTATAGTAAGATATATTACATTCAAAAGTTTGAGCATGAGATAAACGATATCTCACTTTTGAAAAATGTGTATTTTTTTAATTTATGGTTTGATAGTGAGACATGTTGAAAAGTTTGTATTTTTTTCGTTCGATATGCGACTCATATTCTCATGTTTTTTTGGTGAAATAGGACATTTTGAGTTGCCTTCATTTTTGAAGATATCCTTGTATTGTATCATTGAATATGCCTCAGTATTTCACTACAAAATAACAATATTCAATCTAATATGACTGCTTTTTTAAATATCTTTGTATTAAGTTGATATTCAGTACCCTAAAAATATTTCAGATAATATCTTGGAGATGTCTTTGTATTGAATCAAATAAATGTTGTAACAAAAGTACTGCGTGTCACCAAAGAGGTTCCAAATAAAAGTTACTATAAAGATACTTTCGATACAAAATCTTTAAAAAAATGATGGTCACTCAAAAAAGTAACGAAGAAAATAATAGACCTAGTGCAGCGTATACTGATATGCCAAAAATATCGTATAAAAAAAACAAAGATTTTTTTAGCTTACTCAAATACATCCCAGTAGAACATCAAAATTTCAAAAATATGAAAGCCTTTGAAAAAGGGCAAAAGGTACCAAATAGTTAGTTTTGGTAATTGTTAAGAGTTCATATTATTCGTTTTATTTGTGAAAATACATGTTTTTTCTTCCTATAGCTGTTTTCATTAACTCGACATTCGAAGGACAAATATTCATGAAATACAAGGTTATTGTCAAAAAAATATAGAACAATATAATTCAACAAATGGAGGAATAACAAAAAAGTTATTTCAATACCGGGATAACTTCGACCAGAAACCGAGACATCTTCGAAATATTTTTTTTATCCCAAATACATCCTACAGCTACTATTATAACATAAAATAGTATATTACGTTACTAGTGTGGAAAGTGACCCATTTCACATGAGTGGTTAATGGCACTTTCCACACAAGTAATGTACACTATTTTTCCAACGACCACAGATTAATGCTTAATTGCAAAAAAAAATTAATATATTTTCACTTTATTTTGAGAATTTGAGAATTTTACAAAGAAAAGTAATAATTGAATGAGAATACTGCTTAGAATTGTAGAAATTAAAAGTTATATTATTATTATTACATTTAGTAAATTGTTATGGACTTTGTAATGAGGAGTTAGACAGATTTCTCTCTGTTATTTGTACACTATGTACAGCAATATTCAACCTGTTAGTAGCAGAATCGTCAATATATTCTTTTGCGACTTTGGACGATTTCCAACCCCCATGTCTTTTCAGAGAAGTTAGATCTCCTCCTGTATCTACTAATATAGTAGCAGAAGAACAGCGTGTATTTTTCAGGATCATTCAGATTTAAAAATTTAGCTATACTACTCTAGGTATATTTCCAATTTTGTTAATGCCCACTACTTGTTTGGTGCATTTTTGATCTCTATAATTAAGAAAAAAGCGTGTTTCGGTAGTTCTTAGTAGGTCTTAGATTGGCATATTTTCTATACAGGGTGTCCGGTAAACCTTGTACAATATTGAAACTGGTGATAGACCAGGTCATGACTGTTCAGAATATCGGAATTTCACCTCAGTAAAAATATCACCGTTTTCGAGATAATGGGCATTTTAAGAATTTCTGGAAAATCGTTACCTAACCTTGGATTTTTGAGTGCCATGTATACAAATTGGGACGAATCCAAATATCTTTGCTGCTGAAGATTACTGATGAGTGATGCTTCTAGACATTCAGAAAGTGAAAACATTTTTCAAGAATTGAAGGTAAAATGACAGATATGAGTTTCATCAATTTTTATAAAAAAAGTTTGACATTATTATCTGAAAGAAACATAACCAGTTGGAAGTGGACATTCATTTCAAAATAATGCTCATTTTGTCCAGACTCTACCATGGTATAAAACAAACTATAATTATTTTTGAAAGAAGTGGTTTTATTCTAGGCTTCTATCAACTTTTATTCAAGAAAAAAAAAAGGAAATGGGTAGTTTCCTTTTTTCCAACACCAAAACTGCGCCACAATCACACTCGACGCGCGTTTCGCCAACAAAGTTAGCATCTTCAGGAGCTAAAAGTAAGCTTTTAAGATTTTAAGATTGTGACTTAGTTTTGGTGTTTGGGTATTTTATTTTTTTCTTGAATTGTATTTACACCAAAGGTTCCAAAATATTCATTTATTTGATCAACTTTTATACTTACGCCCAAAAATTATTTTATTTAGATTTTATCAAGATAAAATGTGGAAATAATTATTAATAATAAAGAATAGACATGGTGGCATTAAATAGTATGTCAATAAAATTAACTTTTTATGTAATTAGGCCTAATAAAATTATCGAAATGAAATGTCGATTATCCGACATGACACCGATTAATACGAATTCTTGTGATAAATGTCGCAATTGTCCAACTTCCAGATTCCAACCAAGTTTCAGAGACCGACAGATATACAGGGTGTAACCAAATAAGTGCAAACTTTTCTAAGAGATGAATCCTTGTCGAAAATTAAAAACTTTTGTTTGAACAACTTGTGACCTATATCGTAGTTTTTTGAAATTATTCCGCTTCTTTCATTTAGTGGTATTCATTTCTTTGTCATGCCGTACATACGTTATACTTCCTGAGAATATGCACATATGCACAACATTTATGGTGAATGTGGAGGTAGTGCTACTGCTGCAGCAGCGCTTTATGCAGAACTATATCCGATTGCACAATGCCGCTCATAAAATCGCTGATTTGGGGGCTATAACCTATAACGCATTCTGAAAGGTTCTTCTTGAAAATATGTCGTCTCTGCGTATGAGTGGATGTAAAATAACATTTTTGTAATATTGTTCAGTGCGATGTTGAATAATCGTTATTGTGGTGTTGATTAAAAAAAAACGTTGAATTAGTATTTACTTCATTACATCTGATTGAATGCTTCTAAGCAGTTGATTCGTTATTACTCATAATTATTTAATCATTTCATCTTGATAGGATAAAAATAAAAGACATTACTGACAAAGTTTAATGGAGTTGATTTTAGCTCAGAATAACATCATACTCTAATATTATCGAAATTCTACTCCTTCCAAAAATAATGATCGTATGTTTTATACCATAGTAAAGCCTGGACAAAATGGGCATTCTTTCGTAATGAATATCCAGTTCCACTTGGTTATGTTTTTTCAAACAATAATGTCAAACTGTTGTTAAAAAAATTGGTGTAACTCAAATCTGTCATTTTACCCTGATTTCTTGAAAAATTGTATTGTTTTCTGAAAAACTGTTTCGTACGTCTGAAAGCATCACTGATCAGTAATCTTCAGCAGCAAAAATATTTAAATTCGTCCCAATTTGTATACATGGCATTAAAAAATCCAAGGTGAGGTTGTGATTTTCCAGAAAATAAAAAATTGCTCATTATCTTGAAAACAGTGAGATTTTTACTAAGGTAAAATTCCGATATTCTGAACAGTCATGATCTGGTCTATCACCAGTTTCAATATTGTACAAGGTTTACCGGACACCCTGTATATGCTATAAAAGTTTCCAGTAATAGTGAACAGCCGCAGTACCCAAATCTTCAATGTTATTTATACATAACTGGGCGAGTTCTGGCTTGCGACATGCACCACAACCTAAAAAAAAACATAATTAAATAAATGTATAGACTTACCTTTGTAAGTAAATGAATCTCATCGGAAGCTTTATTTATAAATTCACAAATTTATTGTTGCGTAATTTTTTTTGCTTTTTTCGGTTCATATCCGTCACTTTTCCTTTTTTAAAATGCCTTAAGTTTACTTTATTTGGAGATATCTACATTGTGGTGAATGGATGAAGTGGTATGCAACATAGAATAATTAGTCCATAATGTTGAGCATTGGATTCTATTGGAAAGTTCACCCATGTATGCAAGCGAAACGTTTTCAGAAAAGGAGCTTCTTATTTCGTTATCTCTTCGCCATGAAATAAATTGATCGTAAGCCTATTCGTACCTTCTTGTGGACTTTTCAGGCAGTAAATTTAGTGACGTTAATTTTGCGGCCACTTCAATTTCAGGTGGAGTACATTCATCATCACTATTAATCTCTGCATCCTTGTTTTATGGAATTTTAGATACTATTTTCACGGTTTTGTATATGATTAGAATGATGCATATGCAAAACTGACACTTCTAATGTTAATCATATACAAAACTGACACTTCTAAAGTTTATCTGACGTTTTCGCAATATTAATTTCAAAGCACA
This sequence comes from Chrysolina oricalcia, assembly GCA_944452925.2. Lineage (NCBI taxonomy): Eukaryota > Metazoa > Arthropoda > Insecta > Coleoptera > Chrysomelidae > Chrysolina > Chrysolina oricalcia. Next base: position 14,335,756 of record OX101828.2, read on the forward strand.
CTTCAATTCCATTATGCAATACAAAAGGTACACATATCACTCTAGATAGTTATTTAACTTTTCATCTCTAGGGTGATATTTGTCATTTTCGAAGTAACTTAATAGTGTGCTATTTGTCATTTTCGCATGTGGTCGTCGGAAAACTCAAATTTCTGGATACTGTTTTTCAAGTTGTCCTAGTATTGTTCTAGCACAGCGATATTATGGTTTTAGAGGAGGCAGTCAATTGTGGTTCGAATCGTACCAAGAAAATCGCACTCAACTGGTAAAAACTAGCCACATCTCGTATTGAGGCAACCCAATGTGGCGTACCTCAGGGTTCTGTAATCGGACCTCCACTGTTTCTACATTATAGAAACGATATTACAAAACCTAATATATCTGGGAAGTATACATTATTTGCCACTGATACCACCATATTCAGGCATGATAAAGATGAGCATACATTACATCACAATATTCAAGTAGACATAGAACAACTTATATCCTGGTGTGACGATAACTTGCTTGTTTTGAACGCACCTAAAACGAATCTACTAACATTCCGCTGAGAGCTTTCTAACCTGATCTTAGGTACCAATAATGTCGAAAATATCTCCTACACCAAATTTCTCGGAGTTCAAATCGACATAAAATTGAAATTTATCGAGCATATCATGAAATTGTGTGAGAAATTGTCCTCTGGATGCTATGCCATAACCACTGCTCAAACAGCCTACTTTGCACTTATTGTATCCCATCTGCTCTATGTTATAACATTCTGGGGTGTATGCAGCAATCAATTATTGCAGGTGGTACAAGTCACACAAAAAAGATCAATCAGTGCTCTCTGTAAAGTAAAAGCACGTGAGTCATGCAGGGAGCTTTTCAAAAATCACAGAATCCTCACAGTTACTTTGATCTTCATTTTAGACACCTCCTGTCTAATCTAAAAAAATCGTGAAAAATATACCATAAGTTCATAACACTTGTTCTTCTCAAAAACAGATAACTATTACCTTTACCATCTTATTATGGAATCTATAATGGACTAAAAATGTTTCATTGTTTACCATTACATCTAGAAAAATTTAAGCATTTGGTTTATTGAAAATTAAAAAAAATTGCTATCCATTCATCCATTAGACAAAATGGAAGAATATTTCGTGTGAAATCTTGTGTCGATATTAAAATATGCCTGCCCTTTAATTTTTTATGAATTGGCAAGTTCCGAATAATCGAAGACGTCAACCAGCAGTTTCTACTAAGCCATAGATTGAATCATTTCATCGAGAAAGGAAATATTCTGCTTTGATTTCGCCTGGGTGACAAAACTACCCCACTTCTCCCTACGTAAACTCTACACTTTGGAATGAGTTGGACCATTGCTTCGCTCAAAAGCCTTACTATGAAAATGAATATATGGCCTGACTGAGTTCATAAGTGATTACTGGCAACGGGAAGACATTTTGATTATACTCTGGATATGAAGTGAAGCTGACAGATATTGAAATAATTTGTCACTTTTAGAGGATTACTAGCAGTTCGCAAAAAGTGAGCGGTACCTACATTTCTATTTTGTAAATGAAATATTTTAGATATTCTGACGAATCTTTAAAAAAAATATTATTTCATGACATCTTGTTATAAAAAACATTAAATATTGATATGTTCAGAACCTTCGGTGTTGTGATTTTATCATGTTATATGACTCGTCAATTACCAAAGCAATCAAGTTTTCATTCAAAATAAGTTTATCTGATAAACCAAACATCTCGTGTAGTATTGATAAAATTATAAACAGGAAAAATGAGTTATACATGAAGTCCCGAACAGACCCTGACAAATATAACGAGGAATACATAAATTACCGTGAACACTTAAATAAAGTTATTAAAACAGCGAAAAACTATTACTACACCAAAGAAATTTTACAAAACTCAAATAGTACGACGGCATTATGGGAAACTATCAGATACCTAACTGGTGCTCAAACAAAGAAAAAACATATAGATAAAATCAAATCAAGAGAAGGACCTAAACAGAAGATGAACAGGATATTGCGAGAATTTTCAAAGAATACTTCGTCGATGTGGAAAAACCTTGCAAGTAATATAATAACTACAAATACTTGACCTCCTGTAAGGAAAACATTTAAAAATGGCATTTTTCTCGAACCTATACAAACGAAAATGAAATTATAAATTCTCTAAAATATGAAAAATCACCTGGCTATGACGGAATAAGGGCAAAAACAGTAAAATAAATTGCGAAAGAAATTGCAGTATCGCTCGCAAAAATCCTAAATAGAATTTACGAAATAGGTATTTGTCCTAAAGAATTCAAGTCAGCAATTGTAATACCCGCTTACAAAAAAGGTGATAAAACCAGAATCGAAAATCATAGACCTACCTCTCTGATAACTACCCTGGCAAAAAATTTCGAAAAAACTCTGAATGCGAGACTGTCGGATCTTTTGCATAAAAATAAATTGCTCTTTAATAACCGATATTGATTTCTCCAGGAAAAATCCACACAGGATGCAATTGACGACTTGACTTCAAAGATATACAAAAGTATGGACGATGGAAATCCCTCTATATGTATCTTTCTTGATCTTCCCGACGCCTTCGAAACCGTAAATCATAAACTCCTTCTGGAGAACAATGAAAGATAACGGATTGCGCGGAAATACCTTGAAATTATCAGATAGTTATCTGAGTCACTAGAGCTATTAGCTAATAACCACTTCCTCGGCAGCCAGATTCTGGACAATAAACCTCTAGTCAAAAATATAGGCCGCATGAAACGACCTCACAGAGATGACTGGGTGGTTGCCAACAAAATAATTACACCACAGGCGATAAGATGGGCGGTTAACTCATTCCATCCATACAAATCGCCAGGAGAGGATGGCATAGCTCCAGTTCTGTTACGAATCGGACTGGAACATATCATACCTGTCCTTATAAGACTCTTTAGAGCCAGTTTAGCATGGAACTATATTCCATCTAACTGGACCGTGACTAGGGTGATCTATATTCCTAAGGTGGGTCGGAATGACCCCCACCCAAAATCGCTCAGACCTATTAGTCTGACATCCTTTCTGTTGAAAAGCATGGGCACATAAGGTGTGGGGCACTAACAAAGCACCCCCTCAATGTTCACCAGTATGCCTACCAGGCTGGCAAATCAACAGAACTTGCCCTCAATAACCTTGTCTCAGGAATAAGCGACGCACTGTTACACCAGGAGGTAGCAGTCGCTGCATTCTTGGACATAGAAGGAGCATTTAACAATGCACTACCTCACTCCCTATATGAGGCCACTGTCTCAAGAGGGATTGAACCGATACTATGTGACTGGATATATGCTTCACAACAAAACTATAACGACCTCTCTACAGAGGGAAAGTGTCAGCTTCAAGCCAGCCAGGGGCTGTCCCTAGGGGGGGGGGGGGTCCTCTCCTCACTGTTATGGTCACTGCTGGCCATTCTCTCGCTTTGGGAGGTTGATCTGCAAGCATATGCTGAAGATCTGGTCCTAGTAATAAACGATAAATCCGAAGAGACGATCTCCTACGTCCTTCAGGAAACCATATATAAATGGTGTGAGAGGGAGGAAATGTCCATTAACCCCCACAAAATGGTCATAGTACCATTAACCAGGAAAAAGAAGCTGGAACATTTAATACCTCCTTCCATCAATGGTGTAACAATTCCTTTTGCTAGTGAAGCAAAATATCTGGATAAAAAACTAAATTGGAACTCGCACTTGGAAAAGACTATCCGGAAGGCAAGCCTATCATTATGGACATGCCGCAGAATATGTGGCAAAACAAGGTGCATGTCACCAAAACACGTATATTGGTTGTACCTGACCGTCATACGTCCAATGATAACGTGTGGCTCTATAGTCTGGTGGAACAAGGGTGATGAAAAAATGGTCATTGCTAAACTTAACGGACTACAGAGACAAGCGTGCCTGACGATTACTGGAAGCATTCGCTCCACGCCAACTGCAGGAATGGAAGCCCTCCTTGGATTACTTCCTCTCCACATAGTTCTGGAGAGAGATGTAAGATGGGCAACATACAGACTCTACCAAGCGGCCATTAGTCTACCGCAGGCATGTGTCATGAGAGGCAGCAGCATGCTGGAGGGCATAATAGCTCACAACATTCTAGGAATGCCCTCAGACATCATGCCTAAAACTATCAACCTGCACACATCCTACACTGTGGTCTTTTCCGAAAGAGAAGACTGGGTCCGGAATGAAACCAACCTATGTAGGGCAAATGAACGTCGGTTGACCCATGGTCCCAAAACTCTGGAAGGCGTTGGAGCCGGAATATAAGGGATGAACCCAGTAGTGAAACGCTCGTTCAGTATGAGTAACCTAGCTACGATATTTCAGGCAGAGGTATATGCCATTGAAATGTGTGCAAGGGAGCAGGAAAATCACTGAAAGCGCTTTAAATCTAGGGCAGTATGGAACAGCAAAAGCACCTTAAACCGACTGGCGCAACGCAACAACGTTACCCTAGTCTGGATACCAGTTCACACAGGCCTAGAAGGAAACGAAATAGCGGACGACCTAGCAAAAGGGGGAGCCGAAACAACGTTCACTATACAAGAACCGGTATCGGTTTGGCATATAGCACTGCCAAGATTGTCATAACAGCTTGGGCAGACAATAAATGACTCGAGTACTAGCGTAGTCTACCGGACCTAGTCCATTCCAAATCATCTATTGCTTGTACAAGGAAAAAACAGGACTCTGACAAACTGCTAGAAGTCAGTAGAGCGAATCTCCGAGTTATAGTAGGTTTGCTTACTGGCCACTGCAAACTCAAACATCACATGCATAAAATCGGACTTGCACAAGATGCAGAGTGCCGGCTACGCATGGAGGATGATGAAACGGCTAAACACATTCTGTGTACATGCCCTGCAGCGGCCAGAACCAGATTATCAATATTTGGCGATAAGACAGTAAGGCCAGAACACCTGGTAAATTGTTCTCCCAATGCATTCTTCAATTTCGTCAAGAGATTGGATGTACTGGGAGAAATATAACCATAGGCTGAGCCACACTAGGTCATTGGCCGCGGTGGAGGGCCTGATACGGGCCCACTCACGTTCAAACCTACCTATCTGAGTCAAAGAATGCAAAGTGTACAAATTGAAGATAGTGTTAGTCATCAAAAAATGGTGAACTGAGGAGTACCCCAAGGAACGGTGCTTGGGCCACTTTCTTTCATAATTTATCTGAATAATTTATCAACAACGAGATGTGATGGTGAAATAACAAGTTTCGCGGATGACACTATAATATTTTACAAAAACAGCTCCTGGCAAAACTTAAAAAATAAAATAGAAGTAGACTTTGGAAACATCTTAAAATGGTTTAACTACAAATATTTAACAGTTAATTGTGAAAATACAAAGTTTATGCCCTCCGTTCCATTTCAAAGCAACGTACCACAATTCAATAGCCTAGAAATAAAGTCGAATCATAATATAAATATAACAATATGGTATGTTCATATTCATAATATTTCAACCACCCTGCAACAACTGATATATAAATTCAAACATCTTAGTAATATTCTAAATATTCAGAGCAGTCTACGATTTGGAATTCTTGGATAGGAAGGAGTCGCAGAAATCCCCCTTAAAAAATTGAACACCATACAAAAATACTTCCTCAAAATAATATACAAAAAAAATTATGCATTCTCAACAACAACTCTCTATGCAGAAGCAAAATGCTTTGACATAAGACAACTCTTTTTTCATTCCATATTACATATCTGTATAAAAATAAAACCCAATTGGATTTCATAAAACACTGTTACTCAACAAAACAACAATAAAATTAAACCTTAACAAATACAACCAAAAAGACATTAGGCCAACGTTACCTGGCCTCGAGAGTATACAATTCCCTGAATACCGAAATGAAATTTTTTATTATATTCTTCAATTCATCAAGTTTATTCAAGAGTAAACTAAAATTAAATATTCTGAGTACTGATCGATCAGTGATAGAAAATATAATAAAACCTGATACCAACTGAATTATGAATCTATTTATGAAATATTTTAAATTTTTAAGTTCCAATAAACATATTTCAGGTCACTCATTATACTTGTAAATTTAAATTATAAAGTTTCCAATAGTTTCGTCATGAAAATATCAAAATACTTACAATGGACCAAAATCAAAACTGCGCACATCTCCGGTTATAGCGGATTTTATGTTTGTTCTGTGATTTCAGAATTGTTTTAATTGTCAAATGTTTAATAATATGTATACATGTACTCTTACGATTATAATGTTTGGTTATTTTATTAAGAAGAATAAACATTATTATTATTAACCTCGATAAAACTATCAGAGGGAACAGGAAATCTTGATTGCTCGAACAACGACACTGGACATATAATTTATTTAATTCGAACTGAATGTTTCACCTCAACCGAAATGAAATGCTCGGAACGTGCCATCGCGGCATATGGTGTCAGTAGATTAATTTTAAGAGAGCATTTGGTTCTATCTGATACAGATAATTAAGGGCTAGAACTACTTACCATTAATTATCTAGCCCTACCTAGGCATTTTATCTATTTTCACCTACTTTTATGTTTACTTTTCACAAAGGTTAAATTATAGTCTTTATAGCTGTCATGTGAAATTAATACGTGGGGGAATGGATTATTTTTCTTGGACTCGCTTGACAGGTTAAGAATAGTTGCTTAGGTGGAAGTTCGAAAAGTGCTTTTTCTTTTAATGAATTAATTTTGAGTAAATGAACTTTATTTTAGACTAATTTATATTGTAAATAATATAATAGTGGTTTTTGCGTTGGCAACAAGAAATCAATTTCCAATAGTTTAATTATAAACGACTTGTGAAGTTTTTGTGACTTTCAAATATCACGATAAGATCCGATTTCACTTTTTTGGCAAAGACTCATAGACTAGTCCATCGTGACAGGTATTTCACTCGAGGGCTTTTTGTTTGTATGAAACAAAATTACTTTTTTCTTGAGTATCCAAGTCCAAAAATAAAAAAAAGTACTATATTGCTAAATAGAGAATTGAAAACCCTGTTGAATGCGGTATCACACGCTACTCCATTATATTTCATTCTTTATAGAGATAGCTGTTGCCCCTAGGGGGTTGAGGGGGAAGGTGAATGATTTTTTTTTCTTTTTTAACAATATAAAGTGACCGCCAAAAAGTATGTACCATATGGGAAACATTTTTATTATTGGAGTATTGGAAAAAATATTCTGGGGAAAAGTTTGTGCATGTCCGATAACCTAAAAATCGATTTTGACACATGTCACGTGATCGCTAGAATGGCGGCAAAATGAAAAAAATTGCAATGCAAAGGCAAAAAAAGGGGTAAGATGGCAAGATATCAAAAAAAGTTATTTGAAAAAGTCACTTAGAATTCAATTTTATACACATAAACGAAGTTTCAAGAGATAATTAAAAAAAATTGAAAATAGCAATTTTTTAAAAATATTTTCCCATCTATATAAAAATATTATTTCTTTTTCTTATGAATAGCTTGACTATACTGAAACATTTGCATTTTAATGATAATGACAAAACTTTCTCATTTTCTCCACACCAGAGGGCACTAAATTAAAAAAATTGGTTTTTGCCAGAACCCTCGCTGTTGCATTGGTTCTTATCTAACAGTTATATCAGAATTCCAAGACTATTGTGTTGATATGGCAATCTAGAAACACCATGTTTCCTGATTTTAATCAAGTTTCAATAATAATGCTGTATGAGCGTTTTACTTTGCACATAAACTTTAAGAATCTTTAATTTGACGCACTATTTTCAAGTTTATGTTCGAAGTGAAACGCTCATGCACGATTATCATCAGAACTTGATTATAATCTGGAAATTACCATGTTTTTGGAGTGTCATGTCATCACAATGGTCGTGGAATTCGGATATAACTGTTAGATACGAACCGATGTAACAGCAACGGTTCTGACAAATTCCCATTTTTTCAATTAATTCCCCTGTGGTGTGGAGAAAATGAGAAAGTTTTGTCATTATCATTAAAATGCAAATGTTTCAGTATAGTCAAGCTATTCATAAGAAAAAAAAATAACATTTTTAAATAGATGGAAAAATATTTAAAAAAAATTGCTATTTTCAATTTTTTTGAAATATCTCTTGAAACTTCGTTTATGTGTATAAAATTGAATTCTAAGTAACTTTTTCAAATAACTTTTTTTTGATATCTTGCCATCTTACCCCTTTTTTGCCTTTGCATTGCAATTTTTTTCATTTTGCCGCCATTCTAGCGATCACGTGACATGTGTCAAAATCGATTTTTAGGTTATCGGACATGCACAAACTATTCCCCAGAATATTTTTTCTGATACTCCAATGATAAAAATTTTTCCCATATGGTACATACTTTTTGGCGGTCACTGTATAAAAATTGATTTGTTCAGGAATTGTTAATTTGAAATCATGAGTTATCAAAAATTTAAAAAAGACTAAAAGTAACGATGCATGGTTACGGTATTAATGTAAAAATTCTTAACTTTATTGAACATACTATTCCCAATCCTCTCACCAAACTCATCAATCAATGTATCAGAAATAATATTTTCCCGAAATTTCTGAAATGTTCAAAAGTGTTACCCCTATCAAAAGGTAATTGCACAGAGACGACAAACTACAGACCTATATCCATTATGCCAACATTTGCAAAAAATTTGAAGTTATTCTTAAAATTGAAATGACAACTTATTTTGGAAACTTAAAATCATTTAGTACCTCACAATTTGGTTTCAGGGCTAATTTATTGACAACCGCGGCAATAAATGCACTGATTGATGTAATAAATGAAGGCTTCGAAACCTACGGGTACGTCCATGTACAATTCTTAGACCTAAGTAAGGCTTTTGACTGTGTACCGCACAATATTTTAATTGATAAACTGAAATTTTACAACTATTCCGAAAATATCCAAAAACTAATTAGGTCCTATTTTGCGGATAGAACTCAATTCGTTAATTTTAAGGACGTCAGCTTCCAATCAACATTAAATATGGGGTACCGCAAGGCTTTGTTTTAGGTCCGGTCCTATTTCTTATTTATGTCAACGACCAGCCTAATAGTGCTCCTTAAGCAAAGTTTACTCTTTTTGCTGACGACACCTCATTAGCCCCGTCATGTATAGATATTTCAATATGCTGCTAACTGAGGCCAATAACAGTATGTCCTTGACACAATCTTCTAATAATAATATCTTTATTGTCATAAAATCATCAAGGTCACGGCTACATAACAATAAGTCAGTCCTAAACAAAGAAAAGTCTGAGACATTGAATTTTAGCTTAAAAAAACACACATACATAAATAACTCTCATTGCGTTAAGTTTTTGGGTGTCCTGTTGGACGATAAACTAACTTGGGAAGAACATACGACTTTTGTCTGCAAGAACATGTCACGGAAAATCTTTCTAATACGTAAAACCACTCAGCACATGCCACTCAGCACATGCCTCAGCAGTCTTCTCCATGAAAAGGAAGGCGGTTAGAATCATTGCTGGTTTTAGAAAATTCGAGCCGTAGCTCTAGCACATCGTCTATTTCCAAAATACGTTGCTACAACTGATATTCTGTCTTGTAAAGTATCATACATTTTCAAAAAATTTCAAATTAGTGAATGAAGCTAATCGATTACATCAAGACTTAACCAAAGATATGCATACAGAAACAACGTCCAAACTTTTATTTCTGAAAGAATACTATTTTTCAATATAGTGACGTACCCACGTTCCCCTAGAAATTATTATTGTCAACAAATGTTCTTCAGTGATTTCAGAATACTGGAAAAATCGTGTTTTGATCAAAACCTGTAATAATCTTTATGACTCCAACGGATAAAAGTATCTTGACCTTCTCGATACAACTCTGAACCATAAAATTGTTCAGCTACTCAGAATATGTCTTCTTGGAATCAGCTCCCCATTTTGTTGGACCGGTACTAATTTTCAGATGACATTTTTATAGGGGACGAATTGAAAGGCGAGGATCAGTATAAATTGGCCTACTAGATCTCCTGATTCATCACCGTTAGACTTCTTCTGTGAGTGGATGCGTATGCCGTGCAGTGATTCCGCAAATGTTAAGAAATGGGTGAATACATTTCGAAAATCTCTTATAATTCTTTATAGTACTGAATGGTTGAACCTTTCAAATGATGATGTAACTTCAGGCGAAAAAAAACATCTTGAATTACAGTTACTGTTCATTATAACTTCCACTACAAGTGATCGATTCTCAATTAGATTACACCGATGTATTTGAAGGGGGTGCAGTGGATGAGGGGGTTGACAGCACATTGATGACGTATTTGGTGGAAGAGTTCCCCCTCAAAATAGAAATCGACAGGTCGGAGCAATTTTCAATTTTTTTTTACGTAAAATAAAACGATTAAGTGTCATTTTGGACAAAAGCCATGCTATGTAGTAGACATAAAGGCAATATAAATCATTTTGATTTTACGCACCTATACAGGGTGTTCTAAATTAAGTCGCACCATTGCAAACTCCGTTATTATTGATGCTACAAATTCGGTTAAATGGACAAACTAGTAGCATTTTCAATGGCCTTCTCGATGCTGAAACAAAAAAATTGACAGTCGCGTTTTCAGAATATTTCATAAAATTATATTTTTTCCAATGGAACACCCTATATTTTTTCATGCATTTCGATTCGTAATAACATTCTCAACAACAAATCTCATTTGATTTTTTTTCGTAAAGGTGAAAATAAGACAGTTTTATTAATAGGAAACATTTATAACACACGGATTTGATAAAGCAGCGCTATGAAAAACCGAGGAAATGTTCAAAAACACCGCCTTCTTGTTGAACACATATTTGAGCCCTTCTATTGACACTACGTGTGGCATTCAACAAAGTTCGGCCATCAATTATATTAATTATATTTTCAATATAATTTTTCAGTTCATCTACATTATTATGTTTTATTTTGTACACCTAATTTTCCAGAAATCCCCAAAAATAAAAATCTAGAGGTGTCATGTCTGATGAACGAGGGGGCTACTTAACAGGACCATTTGTAGCAATCCATCTGTTTCCAAAACAGCCTCGCAGCATTCTTTTTACGCCACTGACATTATGTGCTGGTGCTCCATCCTGCTGAAAATAGTTCGTCTGACGAGCCTCCAGATCAAGATCATCGAAAAAGTCTTCCAACACTCTTGTTAATAAATTAATGTAACGAGGCCCGTTCAAAGAACCATGGTAGAAAAATGGACCAATAATTCTGCTTCTAAATAAACCTCACCAAACATTAATACTAAATCGTCTTTGCGGATTGTGGGGATGGACTAGAAATGGATTATGTCTACTCCTCAGATCAATAAGTAAAAATAGATGGGCCCGATGCTACGTAAACATCATATTCACTGAACCGAAGATAATTTTTGCGGAAACAGTTTTGACATTCGAACCAAAACAAAACACCTCTATCACAGTGCCGTGCTTTTTTAAGGGGGGTCAAAATTACTTATGCAAATGCAGTACATGTGAGCTGCAACAAGTTATGTCGCTGTTTTGTCTTAAAATTCCTAGGGTCAATAAAAAGCCGGGGGTTGGCAGCAAATAACTTTTTATCAAAAGATAGTGGATTAGTTTTGTGATTTATGATGATATTCTTTCCTTAGTTGGATTCTAGGAGTTTTCAGCTATCAAAAATAAAGCATTATTTATGGTCTAAAGTAATTAATTCGAGAGAGGTAACAAGTTCCTTGACTATATTTCAAGTTTGGAGTATGGGGGTTTATGTTGTGTAGATCAAGTTTCAACAAATCAATACGAATATTTGAATAAATATGGACCAGTTGCATAAAGCCTTCTGTTAACGTAGGTAACATAACTGGTGAGCTTAGACATGCGTTGCCATGGTAATCATCAAATCAAATATTTATTTGTCTGGTAAATTCTTTATGCAACTGAGTTGAGTTAAGAAACCTTTTCCAACATCTATTTTTTCAGAACCCATTTCCTTTTTTTGTAAAAATTGTTCATTCTGTTGAGTATTATCCTTCTAAAATTTTGGACCAGTTCATTCATATGGCAAGTACCTGTCAGAAAACAACTACTCCCGTCCTGGCTAAGACCACGACGGGGATTGAATTAAATCTAACAGATTCTTGTGCAACGTTCCTCAAAGCATCAGAGGACGCAAGTGCAAGTGTTTTGTGTTGATGACGTGTTATTAAAATTTTCCTGTGTGTTTTCGTGGTTTTTGTCCTGCTTAAACAACTTAAAGTTACATTTAGAATATTTTTCAAAATAGTGCAGTGGTTTATTTAGACACAATGTCGAAATACTGCTTTGTTTGCAAAACAAATGATAGTAGCGAGGATACAAATCATGCAATCAAACGTATTCGTCAAATATTGGAGGATAAAGAAACTCGTTCAAAATTACAGATAAGAAAAGCCTATGGCAAAATGGTGAATGCCTCAATGTTTGTTATAAATATCTGTAAGCAGGGAGAATAACATTGAGGCTTATGACAGGAAAATTGAATTTATTTTCCAATAATATTGATATTGTTAAAATTCTACAGTGAGGACAATTAATGATATACCAAAGGACTTCCTTAAAATTTTTGGAAATCATTTCTTTAGAGAAGAGCCTTTATCAAACCATCGTTATGCCTTGGTAAAGGCAATACTTCAAATTTTTTCCAAAATCCGAATATACCATGAATTGTCAATAAGCGGAACTGACAAAGTAGAAAGGGTCAGGTCTCTTTTGACAATGACAGTTTTATTTAAAAATCAATAAATACTAAGTGTTGAAATCCTCATGTACTGAGCTTTCTTGAGAATCATTCTTTCACATACACTTTGACACTTTAACAATAATTAATGAACTAAGAAATATTGTATTCTCTCTTGACATAGCAATTTTTACATTAATTTTTCTTTTTATGTCAGAACACCAGAGAAAAAAAATAAAATAAAACTTAATACGAAATTTGGAATGAATAGCAGGTTTCATGATGGCTTAAACGATTTCAATAAACTACCACAATTTGTAAAAAACTTTAACTCGGTGAACTTGTGTCATCATTAAGGAAAAATATTAGTGACAGCTCATCGAGATATTTAGTATTTATTTTAGTGAAAAAAATTTGAAGTATTGCCTTTACCAATGCATAACTATGGTTTGATAAAGGCTCTTCCTCAAAGAAATGTTTTCCAAAAATTTGGTATATCATTAATTGTCCTCACTGTTAGAATTTTAACAATGTCAATATATATTTTTTTTTTTTTATTAAAAATAACCGCATCAACCCATTGGGTCATTAGCGGTGGAGTAGATGAAATACAATTATAATTTCTTAGTCATATCTAAAGCATGCAAAAATTGTATGATTTTGTTGGTATTACTATAGTCTAACATTTCTTGTAAATTATGGGAGATGTTGAATAAGTCTCTCTCGATTTGTAACATGGGACATTGCACAATAATATGTTTCACTGTTAGCCGAACTTCACAGATATCACAAGTTGGTTCATTTTGTCCAGATATAAGGTATTCGTGGGTGACCCTCGTGTGTCCTAAACGGAGTCTAGACATTAATACCTGTTTTCTCCTGTTGATTTCATGATACTTCCACAGTCCAACGTTTGACTTGATTTCTCGTAGTTTTGATTGAGACGTCTGCCACTGAGTGTTCCAATTGTTCATGATCTTGTTCTTGATATAAGATTTCATGTCGATCGAAGGAGTGTGTTGCAACGCTACCTGATTAGGGTTGTTGACTGCCTCTCTTGAACTCATATCAGCTGTTTCGTTCCCAGTTATTCCTATATGGGAAGGAACCCAAAGTAATACCACTTCTTTGTTCAGTGCTTGAATTTCGTGAAGTTCCCTTTTGATCAGTTTTCCTATTGGGTGGTGAACATATATTTGACGGAGCAAGTGTAAAGAGCTTAGTGAATCTGATATAATGATGTATTTATTGGAGATATTAGATTTTGCAAAACGTAATGCTTGCAGGATTGCAAAAAGTTCTCCTGTGAGAATTGTATTGGTTTCTGGTAGCTTATAGGTTAGTATAGTTTGAGGTGTTACTACTGCTGCTCCAACTCCTAGATTTGATTTGGATGCATCTGTGTATATTTCTATGAAATCTTGATGTTGATGTAGGATTTCACGAAAATTCTGGGTTATGATTTGTGTATTCGTGTCATTTTTATTAAACTGGGATAGGTTAGTGTTGATGATTGGTTGGGATATCTGCCAAGGGGGTGGAGTGTTTATATTCATGGGATATAAAGATGGGAATTTCTGCATTTGGAGTGATCTCAGGTACCTTCGAATTCTCTCATAGAACGGTGGATCAGTTCTCGGTTACTCATATGCTAACAGAAAGCGTGTTGTGATTGTATTTTTGTATGTTGGAACATTGTCGAGTGAAGCTATTCTGGTAGCATAGGATAGACTCAACTGTTGCCTTCTGAGCTGTAGAGATGGTTCTCCGAGTTCGCATTCCAAGCTTTCGATTGGAGTAGTTCTGTAGGCTCCTAGAATTATGCGTAAGGCAGAGTTGTGGAGGGTATTCAAAGTTTTCAGTGTCGAGGGTTTTGCAGAGGCATACGCAATGCAACCATAGTCAAGTTTGGAGCGTATGAGAGCTCTATATAAGGTGAGGAGTGTCAATCCTTCTGCACCCCATTGTTTATGGGCTAAGTATTTCATCAGATTGAGTCTTTTTTGACACGAAAGAATGAGATTTTTGATGTGTGATTTCCAGTTCAGCTGTTGGTCAAATATCATTCCCAAAAATCTTATGTTGTCTGTGAACGTTAGATTTTCATTATATAGTGTGAGAATTGGAGTATCTGCCATAATTCTTTTCGAAAATAATATGCATTTCGTTTTACTTGAGGAAAAAGTGAAACCTGTAGTCTTTGCCCATGATTCGAGTAGATTAATGTGTTCCTGTAAGGTGATTGCTAAGTTGCCGACGTTTTTTCCTTTCGCAAAGATAATTAAATCGTCCGCATAAAGTCTTGCTTGGACAGGTTTTTTCAAAGATTGAATGACATCATTGAATGCAATTAAAAACAGTGTTGGGCTCATGATTGAGCCTTGCGATGTGCCATTCTCTTGGACTTTATGTTTTGATAAAATTCCGGCATGGCGGACTTGAAAGATTCTGTGGCTCAAAAAGTTCTTAATAAAGGCTAAGATATTTCCCTGGTATCCCCATTGTTGAAGTTTGACTAGAATTTTATGACGCCATGCTGTTTCGAAGGCTTTATTGATATCAAAATAAACTGCCATACATTTCTGCTTGTTGGCGAAAGATTCATGTATCTGACTTTCCAAATCTATTATGTTGTCGAGTGTCGATCTATGAGGTCTGAAACCTGACTGTTCTGGTATGATTTGATTTTTGTTTTCAAGTGTCCAGATAAGTCTCTTGTTGATGATTTTTTCTAACAGTTTGCACATCGTGCATGTCAATGAAATCGGCCTGTAAGATTCTAGATGAACCACTGACTTAAACGGTTTGAGGACAGGGCTTATAACTGCTTGTCTCCAAATTTGAGGAAATTTCTGTTCTATCCAGATGATGTTGAACATTTGTAAAAGGATATTTTTTGCTACCTGCGGCAAGTTCTTCAGAAATGATGTTGGAATATCATCTGGGCCTGGAGCGGAGTCCTTGAGTGAATTCAGCGCTTCCAAAAATTCTGATTCTGTGATTGGTTCGTTGATTGGATCTTGGTTGTCCTCTATCCTAATCGGTATGGATTCTTGTGCAATTTTGTGTGTGAGAAAGCTTTCTTCGTAATTGTTGTTGGTGGAGTTATGTTTATAATATTCGGCCAACTCTTCTGCTATGTCTTCTTTTTGAGTAATAATGGTTCCGTTCTTCTCTATTGCATTTATTCCCTGGTACGTTTTTATTCCAGATATATTTTTGACTTTTTTCCATATTGACGGAAGAGGGGTGTTGCTGTTAATACTTTGTACATATCTTCTCCATGAATCTCTCTTACTAATCCTGGTGGTCAGTCGTACTTTTGCTCGGTGTCTCTTGAAATTGATTTTATTTTCTTCATTTCTCGTTTTTTTGTATTTCTTCAAGGCAGTATTACAGGCTTTTATGGCTGTGGAACATTCTTCATTCCACCATGGTACAGCTTTGTGTTTTTTTATGAATTTGGTTTTTCCTATTGCTTCGTTTGCTGCATTCATAATGATATTATTGAAGCTAGCAATTGATGTATCTATATTATCTGTTATTTCGACTCCGGAAATATTCTCTTCTATTATATTTTGGAAGCTGCACCAGTCGGCTTTATCAAGTCTCCATTTTTTAATTGGTTCGTCTTTATCGTTCTGCCTTTTTAAGGTGTTGTTTATAATTATGGGGTAATGATCGCTTCCATACAGATCTTCTAAGACTCTCCATTCTAGGGATGTAAGGAGGTTGGAATTGCATGCAGTTAAATCTAGGGTTGATGAACTTCCAGTAGCGGAGTTGAATCTTGTTTTGGATCCATTGTTCAAGAGGGTGAGATCTGCGAAATTTAGTACGTTCTCAATTTTCCGTCCTCTACCGTCAGTATAGTTCGAGCCCCAAGTCATGTTGTGTCCATTGAAATCCCAATGTGCCAATAACGTGTGGTATAAGCATATATTTCATTCAATAAATATTTCAATTCCTGTGTTGATGTTGATTTCACCTTATCGTATACCTTGCCATCTTGTGATCACTATATTCCTGTCCAAAATGAATGCGGTAATATAGAGTTCTATTTTTAATTTTGTGTTCAATTACTTTTCCCAGACGTAATCTATAGAAACATTTGTTGCATTATATATTATATAGATTACGTCTGGGAAAAGTAATTGGACACAAAAGTAGAAATATAACTCTTTATTAACGCATTCATTTTGGACAGGAATATAGTGATCACAAGATGGCAAGGTATACGATAAGGAAAATCAACATTAACACAGGAATTAAAATATTTATTGAATGAAATATATGCTTATACCACACGTTATTATAACAAATTGGCAAATATCACTATTATTTATTTAATTTGAAGCCTAACATACAATATTACAAATGTGTGAATATAAAGTGTCAAAGTGTATGTGAAAGAATGATTCTCAAGAAAGCTCAGTACATGAGGATTTCAACACTTGGTATTTATTGATTTTTAAATAGAACTGTCTTTGTCAAACGAGACCTGACCCTTTCTACTTTGTCAGTTCCGCTTATTGACAATTCAAGGTATAATCAGATTTTGAAAAAAATTTCCTCAAAGAAATGATTTCCAAAAATTTAAAGCAAGACCTTTGGTATATCATTAATTGTCCTCACTGTTGGAATTTTAATAATGTCAATATTATTGGAAAATAAATTCAATTTTCCTTTTAAGCCTCAATGTTTTTACTTCCTTCTTACAGATATTTATAACAAACATTGAGGAATTCACCACTTTGCCATACGCTTTTCGTATCTGTAATTTTGAATCAGTTTCTTTGTCCTCCAATATTATACTTGACGAATACGTTTGATTGCATGATTTGCATCGTGCATTCGACGCCACTGGAACCTCACCTGTGGAATGTTTGTTTACTATCATTTGTTTTGCAAACAAAGCAGTATTTCGACATTGTGCCTTACTAAACCACTGCACTATTTTGAAAAATATTCCAAATGTAACTTTAAGTTGTTTAAGCAGGACAAAAACCACGAAAACACACAGGAAAATTTCTAGCAACACTTCATCGACACAAAACGACGAAATGTACAATGGCCGCCACGGCCGGTGTCACAATCGGTGTTGCCAAGAGTAAAATAATTCTAGTAACCGCTCGAAATTTTCAGAGTGCCTAAAATTTCATCAGTTCAAAACGACATATTATTATATTTTCCGTTTTGGTAATTATTTCACACCTTTCTGGACATAAACATTTCTCTAGAATTTTTAGAATTATATATCTGAATATAAAATATGATTGATTATGCATTTATTTGTAGGTTCCTACCAAAATCATATTTTTTTAACAATTTGACAACAGGGCGTCAATGTTTGAAAATATTAGGGATGAGAGGTGTACGTAAATAAACAAAGTTGTCTTCGGTTCAGTGAATATGATGTTTACGTAGCATCGGGCCCATCTATGTTTACTTATTGATCTGAGGTCTACTCCAATAATGAAAATTATTTCTATTATACATCCCACGATTTGAAAAATTAGCCTCATCGCTCCATATAATATTTCTATAGAAGTTTGGACCTTGTCTGCATTTATTCATAAACCTCCGACAAAACTCCGATCGTCTCTCAGGATCACCAGGTTCTAGTGTTTGCACCGGTCTTAACTTATAAGGAGAAATCTTATGTTTCTTCAGAATTCGTTGAATACCAGACAGTGGAACAGCTATTTCTCCAGTTAAATCTCTGATGGAATTATTTGGATATACCTCAAAGTAGGATAAAACGTCAATTTCTGTATCTTCAGATATTACAAAACGTTTATTAGTTCTCTTCTTCTCAAAAACTTTTTCATCGTACCTGAATCGACGATGAAGCACACTAAAAAAAACGCCGATTAGGTAATTCACGATCGGGGAACGAATTGCTGTAGTGTTGGAGTGCTCTTAAACTATTTTTCTGGCAAACCAAGTAGGATTCTAACATATCACATTTTTCTTGATGGGAAAACGGCATTTCGAAAAATATTCGAACAGTAGTTGACAGTTACAATAATTCATGACATTGTCATGATATTCTTGAGAATATTTGACAAAGTATCAAGGCAACTTGATTGCTCATAATAATTATGTTTTATCGAATCAAACACATTTTTTCCAACCACATTCATATGACCCTCCAGTAATTTCTGTTCTGTACAAAACGGCTTCAAAGTTATCATTACAGCAGACATATTGTGATTCACAAAATAAATGCGACTAGCGGAATGACTCTAAGATGGAAATTATCGTTTTGTACATTAATACCAAATAGCTCAGTGGTGTCAATTGAGTGGTGCGACATGATTATCACGGGTTTCACGAGTTCACATCCCAGCGCGATATTTTCTTTTCACTGTCTTATTTTGCAATTAGTAACAAAATATTGTCATTCGTATGAACTCCAAAATTGGATGTTTGGACAATAATGAGGATTTTTTATGAAATATTCTGAAAACGCGACTGTCTATTTTTGTTTTGTTTTCGGCATCGAGAAGGCCAATAAAAATGCTACTAGTTTGTCCATTTAATCGAATTCGTAGCATCAATAATAACAGAGTTGGCAATGGTGCCGACTTAATTTGGAACACCGTGTATATGAAGTTACGAATTTTGCAACAGTAACAATTTATTTGACTCGACAAGCTTCAAATCATTACAATATCTGCGTTCTCTAGTTTTGACCCATTTGACTCCATAAACCCGTTAAAAAAAAAAACGCATAGGCACAAACTCTTTTTTTCTCTCTCATAAACAACAGCAACAAATTAAAACGAATGCAATTCCCGTCGCTCTAAACCGAATAGTATTAGGGCCATTACGCTAATATTCAAGAGAGAGCTGCCATCAGCGCTATACCGTTAAAAATGGAGTGAAAATTAATAAAAATATGGCGCTTTCACTCACATATATCCTCGTTTTTATTATGATGGAGGACGTAGGGCTCATCCCGAATCACGATGATCTGTCGTTAATATGCTCGGAGTAAAAATGTGTGTTCGCCATTATTATGAATGTGGATTTAGAGCCTCGACACATCCCGTATTCCCAGAACTGAGGAGTTGGCACTACTCGGATTTATATCAATTCGAATGATGATTAGTGTGTACGAGGATAGGGAGGCATATCCGTCTAAAATTCAAATCTATCAAACGAATATTGTCTAAATACTAATTTTATGGGTTGATTTAGAATAGAAATGTAACAATAGCAAAGTAAAAATAAAAAAAATAATTTGCGCTTCAGGGCGGCTCAAATGAATTTGGTGGCGCATTCGCTTTTACAGCTGCAGGGAAACCCGGAAAAACCTGCAACACCACATCATCTGAAGAGTTGAAATTGGTTAAATGATAACTCCTAAAGAAGTCCGTCGAATTTTGAATATCTGTCTTCCTGTAAAACAGGATGTATGGGGTTTTCAGAGTGTCCAAAAGGTCCAATTCGAAAGGAAACATTTTATTCACGCAACTATCATCAAAGGACCCCGCGCAAATCAAATGGGAAATGGATCCCTGTCGAATTGGCTGAAATTTGGATATGTTGTAGTTTACGAGAATGTATTGATATCTAGATAGCCTAGACCAGTTACCTGGATAAACAAAATATTG
This sequence comes from Chrysolina oricalcia, assembly GCA_944452925.2. Lineage (NCBI taxonomy): Eukaryota > Metazoa > Arthropoda > Insecta > Coleoptera > Chrysomelidae > Chrysolina > Chrysolina oricalcia. The sequence goes on from OX101828.2 coordinate 14,356,169, forward strand.
CGTTACCATAGCAACGAACAATAACTTATTAGAAGTGTCAGTGTAAAGTTTGACGTCAAAAAAGTAAACCAGAGTTACGCAATAATATAAAGGAAAAAAATGTCCACCGCAATTGTGAAAATCGAAAAATTGGAGTATCGAGCAATCATCATGTACCTGTATTTAAAAGGGTTAAGAGGTAAGCAGATTTACGAAGATATGCTTAATACACTTGGTGATCAATGTCCTTCGTATGCGACCGTGAAAAATTGGACTGGAAGCTTCAAAACAGGTAAATTTTCCATTGAAGATGATGACCGATCGGGAAGGCCAGTTTCTGTGTCAGTCCCCGAAAATATCGATGCAGTTCATGACATGATTTTAACAGACCGTCGAATTGGGCTAAAACGGATATCTGAAGCAATGAATATTTCATACGAACGCGTTCATCATATAGTTCACGTCAATTTGGACATAAGAAAAATTGCTGCAAAATGGATCCCCAAATGTTTGAATGTTGACCAAAAGCGGTAGTAGCATCGCGTTCGATCTGTGCTCGATTTGAGAACGATGTAGACTTCTTAAACCAAATTGTTACTATGGATGAGACTTGGGCACATTTCTACGATCCAGAAAAAAGCAACAATCGATGGAATGGCGACACTCCGGTTCTCCAAGACCTAAGAAGTTTCGGGTCCAAAAATCTGCTGGAAAAGTTCTTGTCACTCTACGGGAAAAAATTAAAGAGAAAAGATGCGGAAAGATATCCAAAGGTGTTTTGTTTTTGCAGGACAACGCCCCTGCACACAAATCTCATGTTGCCATGCAATACATTCGTTATTTAGGGGTTGAATTACTAAAACACCCCCCTTATTCATCAGATTTGGCTCCGTCAGACTATCATCTCTTTCCTCTACTGAAAAAAAGTTTAAAAGGTCGTAAATTTTCTCCCAACGAGGAGGTAATAAAAGCTGTGGAGGTCTGGTTTGCAGAGCAAGAAGAAACATTTTTTTTGAAAGGTCTAGAGACGTTGCAGGTTCGCTGAAGTATAGGTGAAGCTCTTTTTAAACAATGCCTTGGAGTGCTTGGGTATGGTTAACAGTGTTTGTCGTCGAATATTTATATTATGCACATCAGCTCTGAATGATAGTTTGTCATAAAGATACGGTGGGGTTTTAGTTTTAAATAAATTAAGGCACATGCATGCTAAATGCAGATATCTTCTATTGAACATGTTCACCATCTTAGTTCTGTTAATTTATGTGATATATGTTGTCGACTCCTGATTCCACAAATTAGACGAATACATGAGTTCTGTACTTTTTGAATGCGACGTGATTCTATATCACGTAGACAGGGACCGTAAACTATGTCACAGTGGTTGAAATGAGAGAGAACTAAGCTATCGCATAGCATTTTTTTAACTTCTGTTGATAAAAAATGTCGTTGAGGATAAATTAATTTCAAAGAAGCATATGCTGCTTTCAATTTATTAGTTATATGAGATATAAAGCGCAATTTGGTATCTATTATAAGTCCCAGGTTTTTACATTGGGTTTTGAATGGAATTAATGTTTCACCGATTTTAAGAGATATATTATCATTAAGATCTTGTTGTTGATTTTCTTTGCAGAATATTTAGGTATCGAAAATCAAAACTTGTGCAAATCGACCATGTATAATGGCGATGACTTTGTCCAGTTTTGACAGGAATAATAACAATTTCTGAATTGTCAATAAATGTCAAGTTTCTACAAAAGGTAATGTTTTGAAGATTCTTATACTCGCATTATTTTGAATAATATGGCTTTTAGAAGAAAATGCCGACAAATGTGAAATCACCATACGCAGACGAAAGCAAAGTAAGAGATGCAAACAAATTCTTTTTCGATCACGTGAAAGAGCTGTACTAGTCGCAACTTTTGTCCTTCAAAAACTAAAAAACTGTCCATTTTTAGGTCTCGGGCCCATGAAGACTTTTGATCAGAAGGGTATAAACTACAACTTATCCAAATTTCAGAAAATTCGACTGGGATTCATTTCTCATTTCATTTGTGCGGGGTCCTTTATACCAGTCCGTTCTGTCTTTGGCCAAGGTATAATAGTAGTGGGCAGAATCAACTCCAGAACCACAGTGAACGATGACTGCGTAAAGCTCATAACGGCAGTCGGCTAGATAGGGGTGTTCCTTCAGCCTGACACGTTGGAATAATTTAAATACATCTGCGACATACTGAGTCATTACTAAAGAACTTCAAAGTCAGGAACAGATTTGGAGGTGTTTCAACAAAACTTCTAATTTTATCTCTATCGTTTGTTTTAGCGCAGATTTGGCAATGCAGTTGTCTATCATCTGTTAGGTGTTCGGTTCTCAAATGATGATTGGTAGGTTCTGCAAGGACTGGATTTCCAAAAGATTGGGGAACGCCAGCTCTAATTCAAAAAAGTTACTGCTCAATGATTGGACTTTTCTGAAAAGGAAATAGGATCAACAATGTGTGTTTCGTCATGGATTGGAGACTTTAAATACACTTTGTCCAGAGAGATTTGGTTTTTTTTACTAGAATGAGGGTAATATACAGTGTGTCAATTTGAAAACGTACCACCCCGAATATTTCAGCCCCCGCAGAAAATCTAAAAATATGCAAAAACACGTCAAATTTATTTTTATGGGGGACATTTTGTAGGATAGTTTTCATTCAAATTACGTCAGCCCTGAAGCGGGGGTGAAAACAACCCCTAAAATCTTAAATGGAAAGGGGGGTCGAGTGATACCTCATTTTGAAGACCGTTCAATTACCCATTCAAAAATACTACATACTTGATATTTCTATCTAGTACTTTTGGAGAAATTAGGTGGAAACTCTAAAAAGGTTTAGGAAACAGTGTTTTGCAATCCAAACATAAACAAAATAACAAAAAGACCTTCATTTTATCAAATGTTCAAAATGTTGTCCATTATTTTGTAAACAGTAATACAGTCTGCTCTCAAACTCTTCTCTAACTTTCTGCTTTTATCCTTCTTTTCAAATCGTCCAAATCTCGAGGTTGTGTTTTATAAACAACCGATTTCAGATGGCCCCATAAGAAGAAATCTAGAGGCGCCAAGTCGGGTGATCTTGGTGGCCATTCAATTGCTCCTCTTCGACCAATCCATCTACCAGGAAATCTATCATTTAGCCACTGTCTAACTGGAAGAAAGTAGTTTGGTGGAGCTCCGTCTTGCTGGAAGTAAATAAGATTTTCTTCCAAAACCATATTACCAGCCGCATCTAGATGATTTTCCAAAGTTGATTTTATTAGCGGGCCTATTTCTTCAAGCAGATTCAAATAGAGCTCACCGGTTAGATTTTCCTAAATGAATAAAGGTCTAATAATAGCATTTCCCAGAATACCAGCTCAAACGTTCAATTTCTCTGGACACTGTGTGTGACCTTCCCAAAAAAGACGCGGATTTTCATCGATCCAGTTCGGCAATTTTGTTTGTTAACATACCCATTCTCCAGCAAGACGGAGCTCCACCACACTACTTTCTTCCAGTTAGACAGTGGCTAAATGATAGATTTTCTGGTAGATGGATTGGTCGAAGAGGAGCAATTGAATGGCCACCAAGATCACCCGACTTGGCACCTCTAGATTTCATTTTATGGGGCCATCTGAAATCGGTTGTTTATAAAAAACAACCTCGAGATTTGGAAGATTTGAAGAGAAGGATAAAAGCTGCGTGTAGAGAAATTCAGGTAGAAGTTTTTCGGAAAGTTAGAGAAGAGTTTGAGATCAGACTGTATTACTGTTTACAAAATAATGGACAACCTTTTGAACATTTGATAAAATAAAGATCTTTTTGTTATTTTGTTTATGTTTGATGGCAAAACACTGTTTCCTAAACCTTTTTAGAGTTTCCTCCTGATTTCTCCAAAAGTACTGGATAGAAATATCAAGTATGTAGTATTTTTGAATAGGTAATTGAATGGTATTCAAAATGAGGTATCACTCGACCCCCCTTTCTGTTTAAGATTTTTGGGGTTGTTTCCACCCCCGCTTCAGGGTTGACGTAATTTTAATGAAAACTATCCTACAAAATGTCCCCTATAAAAATAAATTTGACGTGTTTTTGCATATTTTTAGATTTTCTGCGGGGGCTGAAATATTCGGGGTGGTACGTTTTCAAATTGACACACTGTATAATTTCATCCAAACAAACAAAATTGTAAATGTGTAACTTAAAATAAAAATCGTATACAAATGAATTAGTTGCTGTCTTTTCTTAACCATTCACCATTCAGGCACAGACGATTTCAAAGGTGTGCGTAAGAGGTGGATATACTGGGTTTTAGTGCATACGAATATTATTATAATTAGTTTCTTCCTGTGAACTCATCAGACACAGACAATTACAAAGTTACGTTAGTGAGTTTTTGATTTAGATAAAATTGGATCTCAAGGTAGGTGAATTTTAGTGATTCATTTGTCAAATATGTTAGATAGAATCTTTAATGGTAATGGCAAGTCTGGATGGTGACTGATGCGCTGCAACCTGATCTCGTTTATAGCAGCCCCTCAAGCCTCAATTCCTTGAGGAATTTAAGGATTTTGAGGGGGTCTATTCGTGGTATTTCTCCCACAGTCAGCTGGTGTGATCCCAGTATATTCAATCTTCAGAATAGGCTATGTTATGTTTGAGATATTACAAAATTTTCATTGTGGAAATGTTTCAATCAAATAGGATCTTATAGTACTCGTTAGTGAATTTTAGTGAATGTGTGTTTTTTTCATCTGCCCAAGATATAGTCATAGAGTGAATATTTGGAAATCATATCTTTATTGTTTTTGATATACCTCACCAACGTATAATCTGTTTTGTATGCAATTCTTATATCTTGTCTCATCAAGAGTGAAGCTACGTTTTTGTTGCTTCTCCAAAGTAGTTCAACGCTCTGTAATTTTGATTGACTGTTTTTGTTTACTATAATTTGTTTTATTATATCAAGTTCTGCATTGTATATCAAAAGGGAAAATTTATCAATCTATGGATCATGCTATTACAAGCTGCGATTTTCTGTTGAACAGGATGGGTAGACTCGCAGAATATGGTGATATCCGTAGGGGAAGGTTTGTGGTAGATTGAAAAATATTGCTTTTTATTTATTTCACTCATTTACAAGTCCAAAAAATTACTTGAATTTGAATTTTCTATTTCGATTGTGATTTTGGGTTTTTGTGAATATTTGAATATTATTAAGATATCTGATTGATTCCCGGGAAATAATGTATTTTCATAAAAAGTGATATTTTGTTACATATCAACAGAGAGAGAAACGGTTGACATTTTGTCGAACTTTTTTCCCGTCGCAGAAAAAAAGTTATTATTTATAACCACTCTGTGTATATGAATCCATCGATCATGGTATCCAAAAAATATTCCTCGTATTCTATAATACACGTGCTTTTGCGAGAAATCTCCTCAGTTCATCCAAAACTTCAATCTAAAATATAAAGAGGTGACAGATTGGTTTTTATACAGTCTCGGAATTGTAGGTGCGCCATTTTGAAAATTGATCATCGACAATGGAAACGCGATCGGAAAGATTCTATTCGAGAAGTGAGCGAAGTGGCGACGAATATTCTATTAAAGGAAGTGAATTGGAGGCGATGAAAGAGCATTTTCATCAAATATGTTTGATCTCGCTCAATGGCAAAGGAGGATCTCTGAAAAAGAAACTCCGTTTCTGTCTGCTTTTGTGCCAATTTAATTGAACTTTCTTTTGGGCGAATCAGTGCTGATTTTGTGTTCTTTCGATTATACAGTGAGGGGAAGATTTTCTAATAAATATTGGAAAATGTTGTTCTTCATGAAAGCCTCAGTATATTTTTGAACTCCAAATCCACAGTATAATAGAATAGTTATTTTCATATCAAGAGCGCAAAATACTCATCAGCCTATATAGCACTAAGATCGTTCTTCTCCCTAATATCCAGGCACATAACACATTCGTCCATTATTTTCGCACCAACATAGAATGTTTCATAGAAAAGGACCTATCTGAATGCGGTTCCTCAATGATTGGTGCGGTTTGTCCCATAGTCGTTTCCAAAACCACATTCCATACTATCGGTTTCACAGATCCTTGTACGACGCCTGTATCTTTGGTAAAGGTGAACCCTTGGCTTTCTAAGTGGCTGAGGACTATTATGAATTTCTCCGTTTGTCTTCAATGGCAAGATCGGTATCTTCTTTCTGGTATGAACGACGTTTTGAAGTCTCTGATGAAGTGACCTTTTTTCTCTTCCGAAGCTGGAAGCTTAGTTGCTTGTCGACCTTGACTCTCCTCTCCTTGGGATTCTGAATCTTGATCTCTCTCTTTCTTACTATCAGCGTTTTTAGACGTCATTATCGAGGGTTTCTCTCAAGCTACCGATGAAGCTCTGTAGTCCAGTTTCTTCTGTGTACTCCTTTTGTGCTAGTGGGTGTGTCAAATAAATGAATTACATCAATCAGCTCCAAATTTTAGCAGAGTTTCGATGGTTTTTGGCATTTATTGAAAGAGTGTACAGTACAGTAATGTTTTATCTATTATATATTTTACCACCTGGAGACTGAAAACAGGCACCTAAGCGCTTATGGCTTGATTTGTTTTATAGACCCATAACTCGAAGAAGGTCGTAAATCAATATTAGCCGACGACCCTCATTATCACCTATTGTTCGAAATATAGATAAACAATAAAAGTGTGTGTTCCTTAAAAGATTTCCAGTCCCGAAATGAAGTATCTCGTGAAATAGTTTGGCATTTTATTAACAGAGGGCTCTTCAACCGAATATCATTATACCTAAAATTTAATGGCTAGGGCTGGTACATCTCTGTGTAGTATCGACTGCTTGACAGCCTGCTGATACCTCAAGTGGTTGGTGATTTATGACCTTCTTGGAGTTCTAGTCCTACTTTACCATGGTTCATACTCGTGGCGGCATATAATACGATCTTAAGTGTAATTTGTCGACAACAAATAGTATTTCGATCCCTTTTGTAAAATTTGGAAGAGTTTACAGAAAAAGTCGGGATATATTCACTTTCTTTCGCTAGTTAGTAATTCGTCGGTCCCATGCCAAAACCGCGAATGTGCAATTTGTTATTTCGGATGAGATTCTTCACCGAATCCCTAAAATTCATTCTCATCAACTGCTCTAGATAATTCCGATTTCAGCGTATGTAATTATTTAAGAATCAGCAAATGCCATAATAATATACGTATATATTCGAGACCACACGTAAAAGCAGCAAATACAGTTTTACTGCCTGTGTCTCCCAACAAAGTAGCCATTCATCACCATTAATATTTGATATTATTCAGTCTGAATAACTTGAGAGGTATGAACTCCCACGATAGAAGTCTGGACCAAACGCAAAATATCCGTTGAATAAAACAAGAAATACAAAATCGGTTTTCCTAACCCAAGGACCATAAATAAATAACAGTGCCCCCTGTTACACTTTTGTTCTTCTTGTTCCTCTTGACCTCATTTTCTTCCCGTTTTGAGTTGTTGGAGGAGCTCTTCTTATTTATGTTTCCTCCTAATTTCTTGTTCCCCTGTCCTTTTTTTCTTTTGGCTTCTTGTTCCTGGTTTCTTTTGGTTCCTTGTTCCTTTCTTTATTTGAGTTCTAGATCCTCCTGTTCTGATTTCGTTTTGGCTTCTCGTTCTCCTTGTTCTTGTTTTCGGTAGGCTTCTTGTTCCTCTAGTTCTTGTTTTCATTTGACTTCCTGAAGTATGTCTAACGATGAATTACAGACCACAGTAAGAATATTAGGTATCAAAGTGATACAGGTAGAGGATAAAATTAGGTGGAAAAGGACGATCTCGATAGAGATCCCAGACAGGAGAGAGTGGGAAGAGGAAAGGGTGATCTTTCCCTCAGAAAGACTGATCTGTTGTACATACGGGTCCAAACTGGAGGAAGGATAATCGGGAGCAGGAGTTAACTTGGAAAACGGAGAGAAAAGAGCCTAGGTTCTTTGACAACAGTTTTCCAAGCAGAGGTGTTTGCCATCCTGGAGGCAACCAAAATGGAAGAGGTGAGGTCCGGCTAAAAGAGACATATATATGTCTGCCTGGACAGTCAGGCCGCCATCAGAGCTCTGAATGCAACCAGAACCAGATCAAAACTGGTTCAGGATTGCAGAGTTCTCCTGGAGAGTCTTGAAACTGAAAAGAAAATAACGCTGATGTAGGTCCTGGGCCATGCAGGGATTGAAGGCAACGAGCAGGCGGACCAGCTAGCCAATTAAGGAGCCGGGCAATCCTACTACGGGCCCGAACCGGCACTCGACATAACAAGGAGACAAGTAACAACGGCACTAAATGAGTGGACCGTTGATATATAGGAAAAGCGTGGAGAGAGATAGGCGGCTGCAGGCCGCTGCAGTCGATATCGGGGCCCGACATGGCAAGGACGGCCAAGATACTGAAGCTGAGCCGCAAAGAACTCCGACTCTTGGCGGGAGTTCTAAGCGGCCATTACAGCCTCAGTATATTTCGACTTTTATAAGAAGGTCGAAGATGTTAGAGCAGGTGTTCGCTATGGGATAAGTGAAGATGTCGGGGTTTGCGAAAAGGGCCCATCGGGGCCTAGTCGCTGACGATTGCATCTCCCACCCATTATCATTACCATTGCCAAGAATATTCGACATTATGAACTAGAACAAAAATCAGTGTTTCTAGACGTTTCCTTGGAATTCCAAGCCGATTTTTGAATACAACGTTTCTATCTAATACCTGATGGTTTGTAACAATATATTTAATCGAGAACGCGTCTTGTCCTTCTTCCATAACGTCGAATCGGATTACCATCAACATCCGAAACGGAAAAAACGCAAACCTCAAATCAATTAAATTAATTTTGCCACCTGGCTGCACTCGTCGCACGAACGCAGTCAGCGCCGAGCAGAAAGGCATAATAATAATAAAATGTCGGCATGTAGATGGTCCGATAGTGCGACTGCGGCCATCAGATAATATAAATGAGTGTTAAATGCGGACACGTGGCCCCACTGGCCCCGCGCTCCTTCGACGTGTTCGACGGTCGGAAGTGGATGTAGTTGTTGTTTTCGGTGCCCCGAAAAGCTCTGTACAGAGCCGTTTTCGAAAGATTCGAACTACAGTCTAGTCAAAAAATCCAAAAAAGGCCTCCATTAAAATTTTAGAAGCATTTCGTATTACTTTTTGGCAAAGGGTGTTTTTCTACTAATTGCACCCCACTGAATCCGATATTCCGGTTGCCAAAGCAAAATCGCAAGATGGCGGCCGAAATGGCATCAAAACCGAATTTTGCCACTAAATCTCTTTTTTTTTGAGGTAGGAACGCGACCAAAGAGTCTTTTTATATGTGTTCAGACATGAAGAACTCAAAAACACACAAACTATACACGTTGATTAAATACATTTTCTAAAAAATATGACAAAATCGGTCAAAATTGCACTTTTTGGTTTTTAGCAAAAAATATACTGTGACTAATGTATTATATCGTTCTATGCACATTAGACATTTGATATACGAGCAAATAGTATTTCTTAACACTCAATACAATAGTTATTTGTTTAAAAAAGTATTAGGTAACAAAATAATTATTGCGCACAGTAAATATTTTTTCCATCAGATTACATGACCCCATATGGGTAATAAGTTGCCATGCATACATGTAAAGTTACATACCTCATGCAATATAATGTAAAGTCATAACTTTGACTTCAAATGTGAATTTCCAATATATTCCATGGATTATCACTTGTATAAGTACAGGTCGACAAGCGTAAGGATGCCTCTGAGATGCGCAAACGATAGAAAGCGTGAGTAGATGTGCGACAAAGATCGACTACTGTTTACGGCTGGTTATCATCGGAATGTACAATCGGGAGAGAAATTTTTCTGCAACACGTTGGAACGTAGGTTCTTATCTGAATTTTCATTAATTCCTAATGAACTGTTCGAATAATATAATTGTCTGTGATCACTGGACCGTTTATGAAAATTGCATAATTTTCCCGAAGCCCTAAGTGTAAATAAAGTACGACTAGAAAAAGAATGCATCGCCACACAATATCAGAAATAGGTAAATAAATATAATAAAGAACACGAGGAACATACTTACAGAAGTAGACTAACAATATCACATGACCTCTGACCACTGCCAAATCAGCATTGTCCATGGTAACTTTTGATTTTTTGTTTCTCTTTTTATTTGGAGTTGAGAATTGTTCCATTTCCCCTTTTTTCAATTTTATTTATTTCTGAATTAGTTTTCCTAATGCTTCTAACGCAAACTCCCGTTGAGGCAGCAACTCGTTCTCGATCCTTCACTAGAGGAATACTGGTTTCACCTATCATTGCTTCTGCCTGCATAAATTTGATGACATTACTGACAATTTCCCTACTTTGTCCTCTCAGAATCTTATTTCTCACTTTACTCTTTGAAGGCATTTTCAAACACAACAAACTACACTATAACCTATCTAATAATATTTCAAAACTTTACACAACACAACCACAACACAAGGATTTCAAATTCAAAACACAATCAGAATAACGCCACAATAATTTTATTCCACTGACTGTACACTCACGACGTTAACTGCTTGAATAATGCAGAGCGATTGAGCTCCTGCCCCACTCCAGGGTTGTGTCTACTGCGCAACCAATTCTCGGAGACATCCTTACGTTTGTCGACCAGTATGTAATATTATCCATAATCCCAGATTCAATGGCGATTTCTATATGATTGTTTAGGTGTTTTAGCATTATATTCAAGTAGTGCCAGTTGACATACATGATTCAGTATGTATTATTGAATATATATTCAAGTATTTGTGAGGAATATAATTCTTTGTTGTAAATTAAACTTGGATTAACATGCATTTTTACATAACTCGAATGCGTTTTTCCATATCTTCCCCGATAATCACTTGTATTTTCATGTGATTTTCCTCCTAATTATAGATTTAACGAAAATTTTTACATTTCTGTTAAGGTTTCTTTAGCATTGTTTTCAGGTAGTGTCAACTAACTTTACAAATAGGCTTATAATAACTTAATAGTACAGAGGGGGAAAGCGATCTGCAAAAAAGACATATAATCGGAATTAAAAATACTTTATTCATCATAACATTGTGATACATTGTAACATATTGAAGGAAAATAACTCAAACTCTCAAATCATTCTAATATGGTATCACAAACAATTATTTAACAAAATATCTTCATACTTTGAAATTAACGATATCTATCCACTTGAGATTTGAAAGTCGAATAAATACTCAAAACTATCTCACAGTTGGGTCTGCTACAAAGGAAGTTTCGATTCGATTTCCTATGAAATTTCTGGTGTTATTCATAATATTATGGAAATTCATAATATTATGGAACAAACAATGACAAAATGACCAAGTGACTATCATTTAATGATGAATGTTTTATATTTTTTCTCTGAACCTATTTCCTCACCAGATATATGATCCTATGACAATTTTGCATTCACTCACACAAACCTACCTACCTTCATGAACTGTGATTGAGGATTGGGCCGAATGCCGGTAGGTGAGCATGGCGATATCGTTAAGTAAAATTACATTCAGACAAAAGATAATTCACATATTACCTGGAATATTCTGTAAATTGGCGTCATTCCACTGTAACAATACGTCGTTTTACTGAATACTACATTCTTTTACAGTCATCATGTAAACCAGAGGAAATTACTATAATAAAGCATGAATTACATGCTTACTGTAAAAAATGGAGGAACATTTACCTCATTTTACATTAAAATTTTAAATTACTTGCACAATCAAGTTATAATACTAGGAGCAGTATGTATATATTACATTTTGGAATATATTTTTCCATCCACCTTTTACTGTGTGTCTCCAGAGTTTAGGTTAGGAACGTTTGCAAGGAGTACACAGTTTGAGAACTGGAATGCAACAGACGCAAACAATAAGAAAAGCCTTCCTTTCATACAAATCTGGCAAGTAATCAAACACAATCCTGTATGGATATTTTTAGTGCAAAATAAGTGGTCAAAATTACGTAATTTCGACATAAAATCCATGTGATTTTTTTATATGTCAATTTCATGTCGTTTAGTTATCTTAGGCTTTGTAAAAAAATTAAAAATGTTCACAAATACCTAAGAAAAATACGTTTTTATTCACTTTTTACAGGTTTGGAGATTAGAGGACTTGTGGAACAGATACAAAGAGAATGGGAACAGTCTTAACGTTACCGTTCCCATCATTTCACTCTAGACGGTCAACATTTAAAAGGAAGCTGAAAGAAAAAGTTGGATATGTGTTCCAGTTTTTTCAGCCTCTTAACCTCGGAATCAGTGAACGCCATATGCTTCTGATTCCGATTGGTAGAGGTAAAAGACTTGCAGCTAATGAATTTTAAGATGATGACGTTAACCAAATGCCTAGTTTTGAGCCGTCTCAGGACAATGAATTCTAAAATCTCGTGCATGCTACTTTGAACATAAGAAGAAAATACTGAGGAAAATTGATGTTTTTGCTAAGATTTAATAATATTACTATAAAAATCAAATAGTAGCAGCACTTTGAAATCCTACGGCAGCAAAAACGCTTTTAGAAGGTAATTTTTCTGACACTGCAAGGTATAAATGCTGTCTCTGTTAGGCAATCAGTCAGGGACAGTGAGTTAATAATGTCTCTTTCAGTTTTGTCTGAATTTTTGAAGAAATATGTAAAGTTTCGAAAGTTATTGATAAGTGTGTCCCGTTTCAAATTGGGTAAAATTCCGTTAACCGGACGCTACAAGCTATCAACAAGACTTACGTAGTTTGGTCTCAAGCACAAAATTCCAAAAGAAATTTTTGGCGGTCCAAAGTTATTTCGGAGATACTGGTCTTTTTTTTAATGATAACTGGCATTTTCTAGCACACGTTTTTTCCTTGAAAAACACACTGATTATTTCAACCAGCACAATATGCACACCGTAATTCGCCAGTTTTACACTTTCTTTAATGGAAAACAGTATTTACTTTTTATCAAAAAATTCTTCCTTCTTTTAAAAATCACTAAAACAACAAATTCATGCTGTTTTGTTTAGTGAATAGCATTGATGTCAGGTTGGTAACTTGGAAATCAGTCACAGCCAACTTTTCCAAATGAAATGAAAAAGCAGCTTTCTCACAAGGGCGAAGATAATTTTGCGACATTGCCAATGGGATTCCAGAAGAATTTAATTCATGTATCAAATGGAACATTTTAGTTAGTGAGTAATGAAAAATTAGTTAATATTACCACTACATTTCACCATCAACACTTTAACTCCACATTCAAAATGATGATACTTGCGATGTTTACAAGTGACTGGCAATCACGAAAAAAAAAAAAAACGTAGTTGCAGAAATATCGCGTATTTTCGGTTTACCCCTTGCATCTCGCTTCATTCAGCATCTTTGGAATTTTGCCGCCTTAAAATACTAATTTTACTAGGTTACTTCAGAAAAAAGTTCCCCAATTTTTCGGTTAATTTCATAAATTGTATTTTTTCAATTTCTCCCGAGGGATGTATGAAAAAAAGAAACTCATTAAAAATGTGCTTTTATTATTTGGTTTGGCTCATTTCAAATAAATTTGATTAAAAAAACAAAATAAAGAATAATTCAAACATCATCATGTATTGATTTCATTGAAAATATGAACAGGATGTTCATAACGTCAGTTGTGGAATCATCTGCGACTGAAAGTTAGAATTGAGTCGCTATTTTCCATTGTACAAGATAACCTCTCTTGGAAAGGATTCATGTTTTAAAGGGAAACATTCTCAATTGAAAATTGAATCAATACATGACTCCTCTGGAAATGGAAAAACCCTACGATAAAATTGAAGTTACTTTTTTGTAATATCTAACAGAAAACAACTACTACCTCGGCTAAAGATAGATATTGAGAAAGACCCTATATAACTTGAAGAAAAAATCTGAAAGTGAAAATTTGCATTTTCATTCAGATAGTTGATTATTTATTAAATGTCCAGTTTCCATTGGAGATTCTTATCTATATATGAGATAAGGGAGAATGTTATTCAGAAGTATCACTCACAGAAAATCGCTCATTCCATTGATGCGTGAATTGCATCTCTTTCGCTAGGCCTCCAATACATTTTGGTCGACAAAAATCTATTTCACTATTGTACGAACAGCACCTACCTGGATACTATTCGATATCAAAAGGACAGCAATGGAGACTTTAGCAAACTTTATTTAAATTCAATTCAGAAAGTTGTATAATTCAAAATTATATATGACGTTACTTCAAAATTATTATTCTAGCACTTTTTTCAATAATAGCAACTGTTTCTACAAAATATAAAATATTCAGCAAACTCCACGAAAACATGATCAACTGCAACATCCTCCCACCTTATGTGTCACATTCATGGAATTTGACACATAACTATAAATTCAGCCTTGAAGGTGGTTTGATTTTTCTTCCATAACGACTAGTAACATGATTTTCATTAACAACATTTGATTTCACCCCATTGTCATGCATTTCATTTTTGGTAGCAACATCTTTCGGTTTTTTCAACGTCTTGTCATTTCTCAGTTGCCTTACTTCTTGTTCAGCACTGACTTCCAATGGAAACAACCTCTGAACCGGTCTCATCAGATGTCCAGAACTAGTTTTCAAACGAACCACACGAATTCTGCCATCTCTGCCCGGAAAAATCTCTTCAACTAACCCCAAAGGCCAATCGAAACGTTTTGAACTATCATTTCCAATCAGCACGACATCTCCAACTTTCACGTCATCTGAGTGACATTTCTTGGGACGCATTATCAACTGGCTCAAATATTCGATTCGGAATCGCTTCCTGAAGTCTTCTTTTAATTTCACTCGATATCGTACATGCCTGTTTAAAGATTCAGCATCAATTTCGTCGATATCAGTAACACCAATTTGTTTTATGTCCTGGAGAAACATCGAAGGCGTTAAAGGTGTCAAATCTTGACAATCTTCCGATACGTAAGTTAACGGTCATGAATTCATAACGGCCTCGCATTCACACATAACTGTTGATAATTCTTCATACGTCAGTGAAACTCTTCCTAATGTCTTTCGTAAGAGTTGTTTCATCAGTCGAATCAGCCGTTCCCACCAACCGCCCCACCAAGCTGCAGTAGGGGGGTTGAATTTCCATAAAATTCTTTTCTCAACGCCGTATTGAGATACTCTGTCCCAGTCAATTTTTGCGAATAAATTCTCCGATCCTACAAAATTCTTGCCATTGTCGCTGTATACTACGGACGGTCGTCCTCGTCTACTGATGAACTTTCGAAATCCTTGTAGAAAACTGTCTGTAGATAAATTCGAAACAAGTTCAAAATGCACTGCTCTATAGATTGCACAGGTGAAGATGGTTATCCATACTTTTTCATTATTTTTTATGAATAGTGGACCTGCCAAATCAACTCCGATGATTTCGAAAACAGCTGCATCTTTTACTCGATTTTCAGGTAAGGGCACTGGAGGAGTATCGAAATTCTTCGCATGGTTTCTACGGCATACAACACATTTGGAAATAACAGATTTTATGGTTTTTCTGCCTTTTATAATCCAAAATTTCTCTCGCATCCTACTCAATAAACCTTGAGTGCCAACGTGACAGTTCTCAACATGACAACCATGAATTATCCTGGCAACAACAGGGTGATCTGATGGAAGAATAATAGGATTTCTAAAACTCTGAAGGTCAGCACGATCAGCAATCTTCGTTTTCAATTTGAAAAGACCATCTTCGTCTTCATATGGTAGCAGAGAAGAAAGTCTATCATCGTGGATACCAACGAAAGCCTCCCGTTGAATTAATTTAAGTAACAATTTTTCAGCTTCTTGTATCTCCCCTAATGTGAGATTGGGACATTTGTTTTTCTCGGAACTGCGACAATTGTTAACGAATCTCTTCAACCATCCAATGAGATTCAGGATCTGTTTATATTTCGAAAAGTATCGATAATACCATGTATTGCATTCTTTGGCATTCAGGAAAGAAGATATCACACAATTTTTTCTTTCACAAATGACAGATTCCTCGTTCACTTCAAAGTTTTGGGAAGGCCACTCACTTTTTGATTGTAACAGCCAGAAAGGCCCCTCCCACCATTTAGAGTCCAATAATTGTTTTGGAGAACATCCTCGTGAAGGCAAATCGGCAGGATTCATCTGACCGGGAACAAAATTCCATGTTTCTATGCTTGTTAGACTTCTAATTTCTTGTACCCTATTCCATACAAATGTTTTCCACTGATTTTCTCGGCGTATCCAGGATAGAACAGTACTCGAATCTGACCAACAAAACACTGGAATATTTTTGTCGTCTAGGTTTTCCAAGACATTAGATATCAACCTTGCTCCGATGTTTGCAGAAGGATTTTTGGGATCAATGAAACAGGACAGGAGAATCCAATTGGGTCGAAAATCTTATTGGCAATGGATAGAATCAACCGTTTCGTTATTTTCTCCAGAGAAATGTCTTGAAACCAATCGAAACAGAGTTCCAAACTATCTTGTAGTCGATTCCACTTTAGCCCCAAAACAGGTGACACGAAAGTGTTACAATTTTTATTTTCGTCAGATATTGTCCACTCCCAGCAACGTAAATCGAATTTTCCTTCACTCATTATTTCCTGGGACTGTTTCATGAATGTTTGGAGATCCTCTTCGGTTTCGAGACTGACGATACAATTGTCTACATAAAAACCATTTGACAATTTCGAAATAACTGTCACTGAATATCGGGAACTATCTGAGTGGGCTTCATTCAGGGCTTCAGTCAAATGATTTCGGATCACTGCACCAAGGTGAAATGGACTGCATGTCACTCCGAACACAACTCTGGTATGTCTATAGTGTATGAGCTGACCATTTTCTTCATACCACAGAAATCGTAAAAAGTCTCTATCTGACGAACATAGACTTATCTGAAGGAATGCTTTTCTGATATCAGAAATCACACCGATTTTATGTAATCGGAATCGAATCAATATCCTGGGGATGAGTTCTATCAGGTTGGTTCCTTTTTCCAAACACTGATTCAAAGATGGATGATTTTTAACTCTGGCTGATGCATCAAAAACTGGTCGGAGTTTCGTAGTGACGCTATTCAATTTCACAACATGACGATGCGGCAAGTAATGACCTTCATTAGAAAGCTCATTTTCGGGAACAATTTCAATCACGCCTTCAGCCAACCATTCGGAAAATACTTTGTTGTTCTCCCCATAGTAGCCATCATTTCTCAATTTGTGCATCAGATTATCTAATCTTCTTTTAGCTACATCATAATTACTTGGGAGAGGTGGATGGCCCTCAATCCAAGGTAAAGCGACTTCATATCTCCCTTCTATATTCACAGACACAGTTTCCTGGAAATGATCCATGACTGCTGCATCATTTTCTTTCTTGGAGTTTTTATCTACAGGATCCGTAATGCCAAGTATGTCCAGTTTCCACAGATCAGCGATATCGTAAGATTTACATAAAAGTGTGGTTGCCAACATAGAAGCTGAATCAGAATGATTTGAATAAGGAAGTGACACTTTTCCCATCAGGGTCCATCCAAGAAGTGTTTCCATTGCAACTAGACCACATTTAAGACGATGATTGCGGCCAGTGAACAACTTCCCAGCAACATCAGATCCAATAAGGACTTCTATTGGACCATCTTTCACGTCAGAAATATCCACTTGCAGTTTTCGCAGTTCATTTATCCATGATCCGTTTCTAACAGAGATGACATTGCTGCATATTACTGACTGATCAAGTGCTTGGAAATTACATGCATATTTCTGGTTCAGATTCCTCAAACTGATTCTGTAACAGTTGTGCTTCACAACTTCGGACTGGCCTCCTCCAAAAAGCGCATGAACCAAGGTTTCCTCAGACATTTTTTCATATTCCATTTCTTTTGCAGCAAACGTGTTTATGTAGGATCTTTGGCTTCCAGTGTCTATAATTGCCCTCACTTGACGAGAAAAACTGTCATTATGAAGTTCGACGACTAGGGTTTGGAGGAAAACTTCACCATAAGTATGATTCGATAGATTTTCTACAGAAGTTGGACTTTCTTTCTCTGGTAAATATTGTATACCAGGTAGAGTTTTGAATGAAGAATATTTCTCAGGACATAACATAGTAGCATGTCGTTTCTTACAATCGTAACACTCAATTTTAACTTTACATCTGCGCGCGATATGGCCGAATTTCATGCATACGTGACAGCATCCTTTATCTGACAGAATTTTCTTTATTTCCTGTTGCTTCATCTTGCTGGCGTTACTACATTCGTTGTTTGGATGATTATCTTTGCAGAAAACGCATTTGACGGATCGTGGTTTATGATTAAATAAAGCTGAAGCGGTAGCGATTGATTATTTTTTCGATAACTCTACCTGGTAAATATTGTATACCAGGTAGAGTTTTGAATGAAGAATATTTCTCAGGACATAACATAGTAGCATGTCGTTTCTTACAATCGGAACACTCAATTTTAACTTTACATCTGCGCGCGATATGGCCGAATTTCATGCATACGTGACAGCATCCTTTATCTGACAGAATTTTCTTTATTTCCTGTTGCTTCATCTTGCTGGCGTTACTACATTCGTAAATATATGTACGAACAGCACCTACCTGGATACTATTCGATATCAAAAGGACAGCAATGGAGACTTTAGCAAACTTTATTTAAATTCAATTCAGAAAGTTGTATAATTCAAAATTATATATGACGTTACTTCAAAATTATTATTCTAGCACTTTTTTCAATAATAGCAACTGTTTCTACAAAATATAAAATATTCAGCAAACTCCACGAAAACATGATCAACTGCAACATCTATTCTAAGATCATCAGAAGCAATTTCACACTGTAATGAGGAATTGTTGGACTATTTCTAGTGCGGTGAAACTTTGAAAATATTTTTCTGATATAAAACCTGTCATGGGTATGGCATGTTGATTTCATTGAAAATATGAACAGGATGTTCATAAAGTCAGTTGCTATTTTCCATTGTACAAGATAACCTCTCTTGGAAGGGATTCATGTTTTAAAGAGAAACATTCTCAATTGAAAATTGAATCAATACATGACTCCTCTGGAAATGGAAAAACCCTACGATAAAATTGAAGTAACTTTTTTGTAATATCTAACAGAAAACAACTATCTGAATGAAATTCAAATTTTCACTTTCAGATTTTTTCTTCAAGTTATATAGGGTCTTTCTCAATATCTATCTATATATCTATAGTTCAATGTCCAGTGTGGCTTTAGCCGGGGAAGTAGTTGTTTTATGTTAGATATTACAAAAAAGTAACTTCAATTTTATCGTAGGGTTTTTCCATTTCCAGAGGAGTCATGTATTGATTCAGTTTCTCTTTAAAACATCATCATGTATATTATGATTCCATGAAAACATCGCAAATCGACTCAATGTTTCAACCCCTTCGTCGAGGTTCTAAAGATGTGCCGAACAACTCATTTCCATGTTGAATTATTGGCAAATCTTTGTAAATGACTGCACAAGAATGATATTTATATCTTTTATTTCTCATTATGTTCTTCAAACACTACAGAATTTACCTTTTCTAAACAATGAGCCGGCCCTGCCCGCGAAGGTTTTATGGCTTCAGACATTACACATTTCACATCCCTTTCTCTTTTGGGGGAAACGCATAGGGTGGCTTTTTCTAATTCGTAGCATTAGAGCATATGGAGCTAAAGCCAACAACTTTAGATTAATATGTTATATTTTCCTAATTAATAGGCATTCATTTGACCGCGAACATGAATGGTTGGTTTCACCTGGTCAAGTAATGGCCAAGGTGATTTTTCGAAACAGAATTTTATATAGGGTGTATCACTTTTCATGAAAACACCCCGTAGGGAATTACACTATGATAAAAAATTACGGTTTATTTCTTGTTCTTATCTGTATACAAAGTAATTCAAATTCTACTTACACCATTGGGATCTCCTAAACTACAGGAGATATGTCGAAGTTTAAATTAGGGCAAAGTTGGGTATTTTGGTGCTTAACAAAATACTATTTTGAAACTTGGAAAATTCCGAGTATTTCCGGAAATATCTGGAAAAAACTGAAAATCGGTACATAATGCGTTTTGGCCCTCGATATGTTGAAACTTTATTATAAATTTGACAGGAATAGTACAAAAACAGCACAAATTTATTTCGAATTATATCCGGAAAGACAACAGCCGGATAGAACATTATTCAGAATTTTGAACAAACAATTGGCTGAGTACGGTGCGTTTCAAAAACCAACAATGAAATCATGAGCTTGTAAAATATGCACAAAAACTATCACAACAAGTGTTCGAAATGATGGCGTTCCTCTTGATTACATAAGCGTGCTCGTCGTCTCAAATTAAAAACGACCCTAACAATATCCCTTCTTCTAATAGATCTAAATTGGGTGATGATATTTTCTTTAAGTTCATCCACTGTGACATATTCTTGCTCTCTATGGATTCTGTTTTTGAAAGTACCACAGAAGAAAGTATCCAAAACTGTAAGGTCAGGTGACTTTGCCGGCCACCTCACTGGTCCAGAATTCCCTAACCATCTTTGGTCTAAATATTCGCAAACTGGTATTTTATTGTGTAGAGGAGCTCCGCTGAAACCAGCAGCTGATATAATTAACAAGGGGAAACGTATCCATATATTCTTCGAATTCGTTTTTCTATTAAAAACAGGAACTCAAAAATGAATGATTACTTCTTCGTTGTTGTGTTTTATTTTCTCAAATTGAATCGAGATAAATTGGGAGGAATATATTTTGATACAGTTCTCTTCCACAGGTACCAGAACCGACGGGAATATATGAGACTATCATTATTTCGCCTTTCATTTCTCTTCAGTTGTATCAAAAACAACTAAAAAAAACACAACTTGGGAAAACAGGGTGTTGAATTGGAAAGGGGCTTTGATTCATAAAGCTGCGTGCCAGGAAAAGGATGAACTTCTTTCATGTATTGGGCTGTGGGCTCAATACATGGGGGGAGTTGACATTTTTCCAGAGCAGCCGAAGAGTCAGACTATCAACCGTTCAGTAATTTAGATGATCAGATAAGGCCGGGTTACGTTCGGTCACAATTTTTGAGTTCATTAAACACATTATAATATAATAGTTGATTACAATATTTTCCGTCTACCTCACTCTTGTTGAAATGAAGGAATTCTAATTTTTTCTGGAAATAGAGTTAAAGATGCAACATAAACTTGTCGTCAATATCCATTATAGCGTCCATAACATCTGAATTCGTTTATGTTTGGTTGCCCATGCAACAATAATGTAAAAAACACTTTCGTCGGTCCAATTAATGTTTTTCAAGAAGTTTGTGGAGTCTTCCCTAATCGAGAGCCAGCTACAAAATTACATCCTTCTCTGAGGATCACCTGGGTGTAATTATTGAATTCCCCCCAATTGCTCGTCTGTGGCACATACATTTCTGCCAAGACTTGATGCGTTGATTGTGAAAGATCTGCATTCATCTAGAAAAGTACCAAAAATAATTATAAGTTATTTTTAGTATTTTGTTCCATTCTGCTTCCATACTTCATTCTAGGTTTTTGAAACACACCATACTCGGCCAAGTGTTTGTGCAAAATTCCGAATATTGTTCTATCCGGATGTTGTCTTTCCGGATATAATTCGAAATGAATTTGTGCTGTTTCGTACTATTCCTATCAAAGGACCCCTCACTAAACTTATGGAAAACTGGTTTCTGTGAAAAACGCTGAAATTTCAATATGACGTAGCCCATGCCATCCTGAACAAAAGTTGCCATTGCGCCAACTCTCTGAATGCCGGCGTTTGGATTCTACAGGGGGTCAAAGTTTGATATTTTGACGATTTTTCGACAAATCCAGAATTTCGTTTTCATCGTATCGATCTGAATTTTTATGATGGAATAGTCCACAATATGTACATCAAAAAGTTCAAATAACTATCCTAGAATCAAAACTGGCAGGTATACAGAGGGTTAAACTTTGTTTTTGGTAATTTTTATCGAAATATTTTCGAGAAAATATCCGTTTTTCTGCAGATCCATATGCAATTGAAAAATATATTTTCAGTTTCGGAAGAATGTTTCCTTTTATATATTTAGCTCATTTTTTGAAACCATGTAACTAATATATATACAAATGTGACAACGTCTGTGCTCATTAGTCTGAATCCAAATAAAGTTGCGGCGATGGTCCAAAAAATATGGAGAAGTGATGTCTCGGAATAATTTGAACATGATTTCTAAAATCTTCCGTGAATTTTTTGTATACATATAATGTAGTTGAGTCATTCTTGATCAAAAAGTTCCACAGTGCCTACCTCGTGAAAGCCTCGGTTTGAATTATACAGGGGTTTGAAGAATAGTATCTCATCGATTTCTCGAATTATCAATAATTCCTTTGTAACGGAAAATAATATTGTTTCCTAGACAAATTTCGAAACATTTCAATGACAAAAGTACAAGCAAGTACATTTTTTCCATGAAGACAGCCTATCGGGCTATTCATATTTCGTTTCCGAAACCGGTTATACCAGAAGCTGAAATTAAGTGTACTGTAGTAGTAGTAGTAGTTCTTTGGGGAGGCCGCTACCGCAGCCAGGCAAGTAGGCCCTCATGGACCCTTTTTGCCATCCTCTGTTCTCCACTTATCTACGTTCATCCTCCTAATTTTCCTTTTCGAACCTTTGTGACCTCCTAATGAAGGTCAGTATATCCGACCATTCCAAATTGATTAGTTCCTCTTGTTGGAGTTTGTCAACTCCGAAGGTTCCAAATCTTAGCCTCCCGTATGCCTCACACTCGCCGAGGAAGTGAGATGAAGTTTCTTCATCTTCTTCGCATTTTTGGCAAGTGGGACTGTCTTCTATGCCTATGAGTGATAGGTGTCTGCCTAACTTGTTGTGTCCTGTTAGTATTCCTATAAGGAGGCGTAGCGCTTGGCGATTTCTGCCTAAGAGCCATGTCGTCCTTGACTTATTGGAGCCAGCCACGAAGTCTTTTGACTGCCTGCAGCCGGTGTTATCCCTCCAAAGTTTATTCAGCTCTTCTTCTGCCCACTCGTCGAGGGCTGAAGAAGTTTGGCTTCTTGCGATGCCTAGTACAGGCTCTGGTCCACAGAACGGCGTTGCGGATCCGGATCTGGCAAGTGCCATACCAGCTGAACTTCCTTCGTTTCAGCTAGCTTCTCGAGCGCATCTCCACATTCCTGTACAAGCGCTGAGCTTGGTTTAGGATGGCAGACGGCTCTGAGCGCTGCCTGACTATCCGAATAGATATAAATTCTCTGTTCGGATCCATCTTTCACCTCTTCTCTCATAGCTACGGATAGGATGGCGAACACTTCAGCTTGAAAAACTGTTGTATATCTGCCCAAAGCGTAGCTCTCTCGTACTTCTCTTCCCTCCAGGTAGATTCCGGCACCCGAAGCCTGTTTGTCGGTTAGATGCGAACCGTCCGTATAACATATTAGGCTTCCTGTGCTAAACTCCACCGTGTTTCCTTCCCATTGTTCTCTGCTCGGAATAGTAAGCGTAAACTCTCTATTCCATCGCAGTCTGTCTTGTGCGCCTTTCACTCTGAGGGCAGAGATAGGGATCTCCTGTTCCGCCCACTTCGCAATTTCCGCATGACCTATCATCGCTCCTTCGTTCACCCAGACTCCTGAGTCTCGCATCCTCAAATGGGCTGCCATTGCCTCCTTTTTGATCCAGACTGGAAGCGGTGGCAGCCTCAGCAGTACCTCCAACACTGCGGTTGGAGTCGTTCTCATTGCGCCCGTTATTACCAAACAGGCCAACCTCTGAACCTTGGTGAGTTTTCGGCCTATTGTGCTACCCTGTGCGCCTGGCCACCACACGGCTGACCCATAATGGATCTTTGGTCTTACGACTGCCGTGTACAGCCAGCGCATGATCTCTGGATTGGTGCCCCAATTACTTCCTACAATTCTCCGCAGTTGCCATAGAATTGCTACCGACTTTTGAATAACCCTGTCTACGTGCGGTCTCCATGAAAGTTTGGAGTCCAGGACCACCCCCAGGTATTTGACCTGCTGAACTAGCTCCAGCTCTTGCCCAAACATGATAGGTGGCCTGAATCCATCTTTTTTCCTCCGTTTAGTGAACAGGATCATCTCTGTTTTTGTCGGGTTCACTGAGAGTCCTGCATCACCGCACCATCTCTCAATTATTCTGCAGGCAGCCTGCATACGGTCGCAGACGACTCCGGTGAATCGTCCGCTGATTAGGACAACTCCATCGTCCACGTATGCCTGCGCCTCGAAACCTTCATCTGTGAGTTTACCCAGGAGTTCATCCATTACTAGGCACCACAGATGGGGAGAGAGGCGGCTCCCCTGAGGGCAGCCCCCCCCCCACCACGGATTCCAGTCTGATGTCTCCTCGGGATACCTCGACCTTTCTTCTCGTAAGCGACGATACAACCCAGCTGACCATTGAGTGAGGCGTTCCTCTGGCCCTTAGTGCTGCCTCTATTGTCGCTGTTTTTGCCTTGTCAAATGCGCCTTCCACATCGAAAAATACTCCTAATGTTACCTCTTTAAACCTTATTGTCCTTTCGATCCTTCGCACTACAGCGTGGAGGGCCGATTCAGTCTACCTTCCCTTTCTGTATGCGTGCTGATTTCTGTGGAAAGGGCTCACCCTTAGGGGCTCCTCCATCAGGAATCTGTCAACCACCTTCTCCAGCGTTTTAAGCGGGAACGGTGTTAGGCTGATGGGTCTAAAGAACTTTGCTGTTGTGTAGTCTCTTTTTCCCGCCTTTTACCCTAGCGCTATACTGGACCGGAATATCCTTCCCAAGATTGGGAGAAGAAGTTCCAGGCCCCTCTGTAGCATTGCCGGGAAAATTCCGTCGGGTCCTGCTGCCTTATATGGGTTGAACTCGTTCACTGCCCAGGCTATGGCATCAGACGTAACGACCCTCTCTGCCAGCTGCCAGTTCCCGTGGGGGACCTGCTGTGTTGGCAGAGCCCGTTGGTCGTCCCCGACACCACCCGGGAAGTGTACTTCCAGCAGATATCTGAGCGAAACTTCGGAGGAAGTTGTCCATGTCCCATCTGGTTTCTTCAAGGTTGTTATGGAACCTTCTGTCTCGTTGCTCAGGATTCTCATGAGCCTGGCGGATTCCGTTAGGGAATTGATTTCCCCACAGTAAGACCTCCAGCTAGCTCTTTTGCTTTTCCTTAGCTCCTTCTTAAATTCCCTTCTCGCGGTTTTGTAGTTTTCCCACGCATTCTTGTTGCCATCCTTAATGGCTTTGTTTTGAGCCTTTCTGGTTACTTTTGTCAGGCCCTTCAGCGACTGGTTCCACCAGCGAACCCGGCGCTTTGGGGCCGTTCTCAAAGGACATGCCTCTTCAAATACCTTGGTCATTGTTTTCCTAGTTCTTCTACTTCCTGATCTAGTTGTTCCTCCGAGAAAATCTCTGCCTGATCCCTTGACAGCCCTGAGAGACCTTCTAGGAAGGTGTCCCAGTTGGTTGCTCTAGGGTTTCGGCATTGAGGAACAGCCTCTGCTTCAGCGTAGACTTCAAACCTTATCATTCGGTGATCTGACATCGATATGTCTGCCGATACTCTCCAATTTGTTATATCACCTAATATATCTCTCGTTGCCAATGTAACGTCAATCACTTCCTGTCGGATACGATTGATGAACGTTGGTTCCGTCCCCCTGTTCAGTATTAAGTGTACTACTTTTCAACGCAAGCAACTGTACACAATTCGGGAATATATAAAAACCAGACTACCTGAACCTGAAACTAGTATATCAAAAGACAACTGTTGAAAAATGAAATTGTTTTGGGATTGCAGGGAGATGTACGCCCCTTCCATTTAGAAAACTCTGCAGTACCTTGGCCATGCTTGGCATGACACTTTAACTGACAGATACATTCAAAGCAGCATCGGAACTTTTCGAAAATTGTTTTCACCCTGTATTTTCCTAGAACATAAAATGAAAACGGTGGTCCTTATAGAATTTGTATTATATTTCCATACTCTGTATGAAACATGAATCGTATTAGTATGCTTATGAATAAATGCCCGAAAATATAGAGTGCGTCTCACTTCTCATGGAAACACCCCCGTATCTTCCGTAATAATTGAGGTTGAATGATGAAACTCTCAGGACTGATGGATATGCTCAAAATGCACCTACTGCCTGAATGGGGTTGGCCTACGTGATATACACTGCCCGCCAATCGCAATGGAACAACACATTTTTACGGTAAAACATACTAGGGGGCAAAATAGGCTAAACATTCCTTCAGATTTGTGATCAGGACCACCAACTTACTACAGATACACTTTTTCTCTGAAAAAATTTCAGTCCTGAAAAATCCGAATTTGTCTCACTTCTCATGGAAACACCCCCGTATTTTCCGTAATTTTATACGTAGAACCCTGAAATTTGCAGGATCGATAGATACACTAGAAATGAACTCACTGCACAAAACGGGTCATCCTACATGATGTGCACTGCACGCCAGCAGCGATGGAAAAATGGGTGGTTCCTTCGCTGCTGGCGTGCAGTGTATATTACGTAGATTGACCATTCCCGTGCAGTGAGTTCATTTCCAGTGTATCTATCGATCCTAGAAATTTCATGGTTCTACGTAAAAAATTACGGAAGATACGGGGGTGTTTCCATGAGAAGTGAGACAAATTCGGATTTTTCAGGACTGAAATTTTTTCAGGAAAAATGTGTCTCTGTAGTAAGTTGGTGGTCCTGATCACGAATCTGTAGGAATTTTTAGCCTATTCTACCCCCTAGTATGTTTTACCGTAAAAATGGATTGTTCCATCGCGAGTGGCGGGCAGTGTATATCACTTTGGCCAACCCCATTCAGGTGGTAGGTGCATTTTGAGCATTTCCATCAGTCCTGAGTCATTTTACCTCTATTGTTACGGAAGATACGGGGGTGTTTCCATGAGAAGTGAGACACTGTATTTACAGAATTGAGTTGCAACCTTTGTATATTCATAAATTCTCATTTTAGATATTTTCTCATTGACATGTTTCGGAGTTTGTCTAGGAAACAATATCATTTTCCGTTACAAAGAAATTATTGATTATTCGAGAAATCGATGAAATACTATTCTTCAAACCCCTGTATAATTCAAACCGTGGCATTCGCAAAGTAGGCACTGTGGAACATTTTGATCAAGAATGACTCATCAACATTATGTCAGAAATTAAAAAAAATTCACGGATGATTTTAGTAATCATTTTAAAATTATTCCGATACATCCCTTCTCCATATTTTTTGGACCATCGCCGCAACTTTTTTTGGATTCAGATTGACGAGCACAGACGTTGACACATTTGTATATATACAGGGTGGGGCACCGAAAACGAAACAGACCGAATATCTTCGAAACGCATGTGTTGTGAATAAAATGCAAAAACAGGTCGATTTTTAATCCAAGGGGGACATCTTCCTATCATAACCTCAACTGTCATACCTCTCCCCCCACTTCTTGGGCACTATCACTCAAACAATTTGAATAGGGAAAGTAGTAAGTGTGACACATCATTGAAAATGTAATTTCATAAGGAATTCAGCCATGTCAATTTTTGCCACCTAACTTTTTATTTTGGCGCCCTCTTGCGGGGAAAATAACTGTTCCGTATTCCAAATTGTAATACTGCATTTGCAAGCTATTTTGACATAAATTCGGTGACAGTGCATTATGGAATTTTTTTAAGAGAAAAAACTAAATGGCGGCTCCAAAATGGCGGACATGATTTGCAATTATGGTCCGATTCGATTCAAAATTGATATGTGGTGGTTTTCAAGGTCGGAAATTATGATTTGTCTGCCAGTGCAAAAAACAAGATGGTGGCTCCAAGATGGCGGACGAAATTTGTAATTCTGGTTCGATTCGAATCAAAATTAGTATGTACGGATTTTCAGGGTAAACAATTATGATGTTTTTGTCAATGCAAAAAACCAACATAGTGGAAAAAATTTGTAATTGTGGTTTGATTCGATTCAAAATTGGCATATGGGGGTTTTACAAGTTTTCAGTATGACTAAAATGAATTAATTAAATTGATAAAAAAAGCTTTTATACATATGCGCTGGAGAGGAAATAATACTTTTTTTTAGATGTGTGACGTAGGTTATTCTGTACGTAACAGATTCGAAAGCTTGCCGCGAGTAAAAAATAGCTATTTCTGTGAGGTAAAAATTTTGATTCTGTTACGCATAGAATGACCTACGTCACACATATAAAAAAAATTATATTTTTCTTCTTAGCGCATTTGTATAAAAGCTTTCTTTTATCAATTCAATTAATTCATTTTAGTCATATTATTATTGAAAACTTGCAAAACCCCCATATGCCAATTTTGAATCGAATCGAACCACAATTACAAATTTCGTCCACCATTTTGGTGTTTTGCATTGACAAAAATATCATAATTTTTCACCCTGAAAATCCCCACATACTAATTTTGATTCTAATCGGACCATAATTACAAATTTCGTCAGCCATCTTGGAGCCCCCATCTTGTTTTTTTGAATTGACGAAAAAGTCATAATTTCCGACCTTAAAAACCACCACATATCAATTTTGAATCGAATCGGACCATAATTGCAAATCATGTCCGCCATTTTGGAGCCGCACTTTTGTTTTTTCTCTTAGAAAAAATCCATAATGCATTGTCACCGAATTTGTGTCAAAATAGCTTACAAATGCAGTATTATAATTTGGAATACGGAACAGATGTTTTTCCCGCAAGAGGGCGCCAAAATAAAAAGTTAAGTGGCAAAAATTGACATGGCTAAATTCCTTATGAAGTTACCTTCTTAATGATGTGTCACACTCACTTCTTTCCCTATTCAAATTGTTTGGGTGATAGTGTCCAAGGGGTGGGGGGAGGAGTATGACAGTTGAGGTTATGATAGAAAGATGTCCCCCTTGGATTAAAAATCGACGTGTTCTTGCATTTTATTCACAACACATGCGTTTTGAAGATATTCGATCTGTTACGTTTTCGGTGCCCCACCCTGTATATTAGCTCCATAGTATCCCAAAAATCAGCTAAATATATTGGTGGAAGCTGACTCAAAGGGATACATTTTTCCGAAATCGAAAATATATTTTTGATCGCCCCGTATCTTACAAATACTTAAAGTTGGATGGTTGGTTCAAATGCAAAATATGTATGTACTGTAAGTAACATTAATTGTATATGGATCTGCAGGAAAACGAATATTTTCTGGAAAAAAGTTCGATAAAAATGACCAAAAACAAAGTTTAACCCTCTGTATACCCGCCAGTTTTGATTCTAGAAACTTTTGTCATTTGAACTTTTTGATGATCATATTGTGGAATCTTCCATTAGAAAAATTTAGATCGATACGATGAAAATGAAATTATGGATTTTTTTAAAAAAATCGTCAAAATATCAAACTTTGACGCCCTGTAGAATCCAAACGCTCCAATCCAAACGCATTCAGAGAGTTGGCGCAATGGCAACTTTTGTTCAGGATGGCATGGACTACATCATATTGACAATACAGCGATTTTCACCGAAACCGGTTTTCCATAAGATTAGTGCGGGGTCCTTTATAATAAAGTTTCAACATATCTCGTTTTTCTTCAATTGAGAATGAGATTATTTCGACTGAATTATTTATTATTTATGACGTTTGATGGGTTCTGACAACTAGTGTTTATTAAACAAAATTATTTGATGGAGGCATGACCATCTCAGATGAAGTTGTTTATTTTAATATATGTGGTTTCAAAAGAGCAACTCTTGATAAACTATAATAATAATAATAAATGGTCTTTATTCATCATAATTACAAGAATTTTGAAAAGGTGCAAGAAAAAAGCATTATCAATGAATTATGATGAAAGGGCGAAGTTCAGCTAAAGCTGTTTTCCAACTTTGCCCAGTATAAATAGATATACTGAGTACCTAAATATACAAATAGAACTATATAGAATACATAGAGATATACAATAGTAAATAGAGAGACTGAGTACCTGAATATACATCTGTTAGTAACAAGAAGGGAAGGTAAATACATAAACGCCATAATCAGAAAATTCATTGAAATTTCAAATCGTTGTCCTATTCCTTTGCCTGAGTTGTCTACATTATATTTTATGTTGTATTGCAGAGATTAATTTTCAAACGTTTTTTAAAATTCATTATTGTGTAGGATCTAATTTCCCAAGATACCCGATTATATTCAGTGCTTGCCTTGTATGAAAATGACCTCTTAAATAATGATGTTTTATGTTTTGGTATCACCAGAGTTGATCTGTTTCGTGTAGATGAGTTGTTAATGCTAGAGAAAGTTATTAGTTTATTGTGAAGATACTCTGGTTGCTGGAGTTTCACAACTTTATGGACGAGAGTCAGTAAATGTAGTAAGCGGAATCTTTCGAGGCTTAACCAACCTGATTCGTTCATTTTGTGAGAAATGTGATCGAATTTTCGTATTCCATAGGCAAAACGAAAACAACTATTTTGAATCTTCTGCAAACGTAAGGAGTCAGATTAGAGTAGTGCGGGTCCATATATCGAGTCACAGTAAAAAATTTTGGAAAAGATTAGCGATTCACAAAGTTGTAACTTGAGTTTAGTAGACATCAAGTCGCGATTAGGATATAATTGTCTCAGAACATTGAAGGAAGATTTCGTTAAGGACATCACATGTTTGGTAAACCGAAGGTCGGAATCCAGCCAGAGCCCCAAATTTTTGACATTATTTGTAAATTCTAAATCTGTATCACCTATTTTGATATTAAGTTGATTTACAATGGTTTGTCTCACTTTATTTGGTCCAAATAACATTATTGTCGACTTGCCAAAATTTAGTTTGAGATAGTGAGCTGCAGAAATATTAAAAAGAGCTTCGAGATCTTCGTTGATGAGTTTTTCAAAAGAATCCAAAAATTCGATATCAGAAGAGAGGTACAACTGCGTATCGTCGGCATAATGATGGACACTACAATTTTTTACGAAAGTATGAAAATCGGCAATGTATAAGGAGAAAAGAAGTGGCCCTAAAATAGAACCCTGTGGTACTCCTTGGTTTACAAGCATGTTTTCCGACACCTGGTCTTCCAAAATAACACTGTGGTTGCGATTGCTAAGATAGTTCGATATACATCAATGAAATCAGAATGAGAAGCACTGTTGTGTAAAAAAACAATATGGCGCCCATAATAGAAAAAAAGTTGATGAGGATTGCCAGAAGACGAAACGTCGGATAGTAAATCCGAACATGACAATGGGTAGCTGTAAAAAGGTATCAATGGAAATGTGTTTTTGGTTTTGGGCTATGTTGTCAAATGACGCTAGAAAAGAATGAAAACGAAAATTCCGATTTTCAGTTGTTTCCGGATATTTCCGGAAATACTCGCAGCCGTATGCATAGTCAATCGCCAGCGACTCGCTAGAGTTTCGCCGTTTGCTACACAAGGATTATAATGCACAGTTGAGCTCCAAAAAAGTGACAATTACGCGATAAGTCACTTTTTGGCGAAACGCTGGCGATGTACCACTTTTTAGCAGCTCGACTGTGCATCATAGTTCTTGTGTAGCGAGCGGCGAAACTCTGGCGAGTCGCTGGAATTGACTATGCATACGGCTGTCGGAATTTTTGAATTTCAAAGCAGTATTTTGTTACGCACCATAATACGCGGGCTGATGTCACTTGTATTATTCTAAACGTCTTTGAGTCCTCAGAAAATGCTTTCTGTACTAGGAAGAATTACTCTGTACACTTTGATTCAATATTCAATAGTGTACCCTGGATTAGTCTTCTTTCGATACTATTCAGTCGAATTTAACGGAAATTTACACTTGGTTTCGACAACAGACAGGTAAATAAGCAATATTTGGAGAACTTGACGTTTGAAACCAAAATTGAACACTTTTTTCAGAAGTACTGCTTTTTGGTGTTGGAGCGTTTGCGTCCTGGTTCGATCCCCGGAAGCCTGTCACGGAGCTGAAGTGGTTCGGATTCCACTTTCATTTGAATTATAGGTCCCGGATCTCCCTTGCTCGCACAAGCTCTGCTTTTGAGAGGATTTCTACGAAAACCTTGGAATTTCGCAAAAATAAAATTCACATTTTTTTTCTACAGATTAAGTGGAGGAATATACCTTAACTGACCGTGTTTTATTTTCTCGTTGTTCTACACGTCTTTGTTCAAATCCAACACTAGTTTTATTTTTATCCTCATACTGGATTTCAACTCTTTTCATTCGTAAGTATTCAAAATTATTTCTATAATTTTATTCATATCATTCATTTCTTCCTTCAACTCGTCACTTGATTTTTATTTATCATACATATAAACTAACTGCCGAACTTAATTATTTTATGTATATTGAATAATAAAGTGTATTTTTATTCGAAATTTAAGTATTTGTAGCCACAGCGCATAGGGATGTCAAGATAAGAAATGAAAACGTGTTCTGTCTGAACCACTCCAAAATCTATCAGGAAACAAAATTTACAGTACGCACAAGGAATGATAACGCAAATTGAACACAACTGAATATTTGGAACCCTATTAACCATCCTCTCACCATAACAAATGCCAATTAATTATCTGAAGCCTGCCCGAATTTTGGAAATTTCAGCGATTGTTATCAACGGGGGCATTGAAACGAGTTATTTCGAAATTAGGACCACACGTATCGCGGACATCATTAATTATACAAGGGATAGAAAGAACCCCGTTCATGGCAAACTGTATTTCGTGGCGATACGTCATTAAAAGATTGATTATCAAATGAAGTTTCTTGCCATAATTATACATGCACTAGTTAGGGTACCAGTTCATGAAATGTTGAAAATGTTTCACGAGTAGCATCTGTACTTTAGGTGTTATTGCAAATAACCACGCAGCACAGGAGTACAGGGTTGTTCAAAAGTAAAAAAAAATCTATATCCGGAAAAAATCCAAAATTTCATAAAACCTTTTTTATTTCTTCACAATCTTTGAGAGAACCCAAGAAGTCAAAATAACAACTGCAATTAGGAGCGTTATCCATGCTATTCAATTATTTAAAAAGAGAAGAAAGAGTGTTATCCGATAAAAGAATCTTATCTTGTTACAGTTTCTTGTGCTGAAGTGAATCTGCCAGGAAAGGAAAGATAATCGTTAGTTTTACTATATAAATAGGGTTGTGATGGTTCCCAACAAGCACAATATAAACAAAAATTCGAGTTCATGTGTTCCCTTGCAATTGATTTGAGGTCCGGATAAAAACAAAGTTATCTGGAAGAACACCATTCCTTCCTCACCACGCTACTGCCTACCAATCCGAATATAATTTGTAAAATAAACAGCTGATATTAGCCGTTGCAAATATTATCCAGAAAGATTAAAAAATTTACTACTTACCTAAATATTGTAATTGTCGAAAAAGGACTTCAAAAACAAGAGGGGATTGATAGTAGACGTGCTTGAAGCAGGTTTCGGCAGCAGCAATGATGTCAGCTTTTTTATGGACCCTGATTTAGCCGCTCAAGTTTCGGGTATTGATCATCGCCTTGTGGATCGCCTGAAAGTGGTTTTAGAGGTCACCTCAAGTGGCTATAAAATAAACTTGCTAAAATTCGGTTTGTTTTGTTTAGAGACTACAGTTCTGTATGAATGGCATTCAATGACAACCACTTTACATAAAATGTTGCTTCATGGACCTGTTATTATTGAAAAGGCCTTGCTACCTATTGAAATGCTTTCGGGAGAAGCACCTGAAGCGAGGAACAGACATTTCAAATTATTTATCAGTTGGATTACGCAAGACATTTCAGTAGAGAAACATGTAATCTCGATGTTATCAATAGATTGTTGCTCAGCTCTGACTGTTAATAACAGGTATGCGACCTGTTCCAAAGAAAGAGACAAAGCCCTTCCTGAAAGAAACAATAGAAATGTTTATTCCCGTGGATCTTCAAATAATTATTTTTTCTACATACTTTCACTAATAAAAACCATTTCATTAAATTTATTAACGAAATTCCTATCAGTATTATCATTTATAATATTTCACAACTGAACAAAATATTTCTTTGGCGATATCGGTCTTTTAGGACCGTATCACCTATTTTGTATTATTCTTGAGTAAATATTAACTGCTGTGGTATAGCCGCGAACACTTGAGTTAACGTTTGATAAATCTCTCCATTTGAATAACGATGAATCTCTGCCGAGACACTATGTAGATGTGAGGTGTTAGTTGGTCGAACGTTTTTGAAGTCGAATAATGAACAGTGTCTGTCGGGGACTATTGAAATCCGTATATGAAATTGCCGAAATGTGATCCTAGGGATATCCGATCAATTACAATTTGGGAAAACCGGCCAACCTTAGCTAATCGTGGGCACCTATTGAATCGGATTATAGGGAACCAATTTGTTTATTGGTGAAATGTCATAAGATGAAAAACATAGGCTCGCCTAAATTGACATATACGAGCATGTATTGATATCTAGTTAGCCTAGACCAGTTAGCTGCATAAATAAAATATTGCATTACCATAGCAACAAACAATAACTTTTAGAAGTGTCAGTGTAAAGTTTGACGTCAAAAAAGTAAACCAGAGTTACGCAATAAATTAAAAGAAAAAATATGTCCACCGAAATTGTGAAAATCAAAAAATTGGAGTATCGAGCCATCATCAAGTACCTGTATTTAAAAGGATTAAGAGGTAAGCAGATTTACGAAGATATGCTTAATTCCCTTGGTGATTATTGTCCTTCCTATACCACCGTGAAAAATTGGACTACAAGCTTCAAAAAAGGTAAATTTTCCATTGAAGATGATGGCCGATCGGGAAGGCCAGTTTCTGTGTCAGTCCCCGAAAATATCGATGCAGTTCATGACATGATTTTAACAGACCGTCGAATTGGGCTAAAACGGATATTTGAAGCACTGAATATTTCATACAAACGCGTTGATCCTATAGTTCACGTCAATTTGGACTTGAGAAAAATTGCTGCAAAATGGATCCCCAATTTTTGAATGTTGACTAAAAGCGTGCAAGGGTTGTAGCATCGCGTTCGATCTATGCTCGATTTGAAAACGATGTATACTTCTTAAACCGAATTGTTATTATGGATGAGACTTGGGTCTATTTATACGATCCAGAAATAAAGCAACAATCGATGGAATGGCGACACTCCGGTTCTCCAAGACCAAAGAAGTTTCGTGTCCAAAAATCTGCTGGAAAAGTTCTTGCTTCAGTTTTTTGGGATTGCCATGGAGTAATCATGATCGATTTTTTGGATAAGGGTAGAACAGTAACTGGAGATTACTATTCGACATTACTGACCACTCTACGGGAAAAAAATTAAAGAGAAAAGACGCGGAGAGCTATCCAAAGGTGTTTTGTTTTTGCAGGACAACGCCTCTGCACACAAATCTCATGTTGCCATGCAAAAAATTCGTGATTTAGGGTTTGAATTACTAGAACACCCCCCTTATTTACCAGATTTGGCTCCGTTCGACTATCATCTCTTTCCTCAACTGAAAAAAAGTTTGAAAGGTCGTAAATTTTCTTCCAACGAGGAGGTAATAAAAGCTGTGAAGGTCTGGTCTGCAGAGCAAGAAGAAACATTTTTTTTGAAAGGTATAGAGACGTTGGAGGTTCGCTGTAATGAATGTACCCAATTAAGAGGAGAATATGTTGAGTAATAAAATATTTTAACATTGAAATTTTGTTTGGTTCTATAGTAGGCTAAGAATTTTTCAATATATCCTCGTATATAGAAGATAGTTTGAATAACAAAATTAATATTTCTAACAAAATATTGAATTGTCCATCTTCTTTCAAACAAATCAAAATATCTGATAAAATTGTGGAATCAACTCTTCAAGAAATATCTAACGTTTTTGATGAGCAGCAACATGGAACTTCTTCGGGAATTTATGTTGGAAGTAGGTAATTGTTCAAATTTCACTATCAATTATTATTCCAATAAATGAAATTATTTTATGATGTATTATCAATTATTAATTGACTCTGTTAAAAATAAATCCTTCAAAAAGTAATATTTCATGTTTATTTTGTTAATTATTTTGGCAGTGAAAAAAGTAAACATTTATGCATTAATAAAGATTTTTTGACAGTTGTACAGAAATAACTTTTAGCCAACTTTTTGGTGTGAATACCCTTATGTAAATGACGCGACGTAGCGGGACTGGCGTTTTGAAATTGCCAATTGTTTTCTTCTTTCGCTCCATTCCAGGCATTTACAAATTACTTCCAAACACCTTACAGCTATTTGCATTGTAATTAGACTATTACGATTTTCAATACTGGACTCTGTGCATTAAAACAAGATAATCTGTACTACACGACAAAAACAAATAATGTAACTTAGCCGGTTATTAAAATACCCCGTTGGGCGTGCATAATAAGTGGTTCCTCGCGGTTCCTTCCTATGACTCGCTTGATTTATTACCATTTACGCCTCTCCTACAGATCCAGCTGACGATACGAGGTGGTGGTATGTTAATTTTCGGTGGAAAAATGCTCATTTGCATCTTTATTATGAAATTAAATTGTATAATTGCCGATGGGCTCGCGTCCAACGGAGAGTTGAATGATAATATTAATGATAATGTTAAATTGTAAATGGGTAGTTATTTTAATGCAAAGTGATACCTAGCTACAGCATTTTTCATTTGTAATTTAGGTGTGACAAATTGGTTGACTGCTTTTCAATATCTTTCGGTGGGAGACAGGAAATGTAAGTCATCAATTTTATGTTCAATGTCATAAAATGGAGAAACTAGTTTTGGATTCGAATTAGAAAAGTTGCGATACCTCTGGCTCTAATTATTCAAAAATGGATAATTAAATCAGAAGTGCATGGATTTGAGGGTTCTAAATAAGTGATATGCTACTGTACAAATGCTTTCATTAGCTCGACTGCAAGATACCTAGTACTCAATTAATGTCTTGTGGTGTACCCCTGGGCCCAGTGCTTGGCCTGCTTTTTTTCTTCTATACATCAACGACCTAGCATTTATTAACAGCAAAGGAAAATGCACACTGTTTGCGGATGATACCAAAATATTGTGGCTTAGTAAGAATAATATGGAATCGAGCCAACTTGTTGTAACAGACCTAGAGAAAGTGAAGAAATTGTGTGGAGCTAACAAATTATCCTTTAGTTCATGGAAAACGTGTGCAACCCTATTTTATTTAAAGCTAAATATGAAGGAGCGATGCAGACGGCAGCTCTTCGTCGATAGGCACTATGGGTTCGTTTATACTTCTTAACAGAATTATATCATTGAACAGTAACAGAATGGTCACAAAAATGAGAGGGCCACAGCAACTTTTAATTTGTCTATGTCAAAGAGTATTTACTTGGAAAGTTGAGCAACCGAATAATGACAATTTAGATGTTATACCTAAAACTATAGAGACCTTACCATACGATGTTGTTGGAGAGTGTTAAGCAATAAATAAATAAAACATAAATAAACACAAAAACATTTAATGAATTATTCTTCACTGGTCAGAGTATCAGTTTCCAAAAAATAAGACTGTTATTTTATTAATATTTAATATTCGATATCTGTTGCATATGAGGTTAAATTCATTACAAGTAAGATTTTATTAGGATATCAATTTTTTCAGCGCATTGTTCTATATGTGGGTTTACACATAGTCGTTGAAGGATATAAACTTCAACCGGAGATAATATCAATATTGAATAATAATAAATAATTAAAATTGAATTGGAAGGATTTCATCAGGTATGAAAAATTATAAGTGAAACCTGTTCCTCTGGTGACACCAACGTGAAGATTTTGGACTAGATCCTGGGCCATCCAGGACTGGAGTGATGAGGAAAGGGAGTCTACGAAGTATCAATGAAGAAGGCTTCATCATATCTAACAGTAATCAGCATTTCATCAGGCGAAACCAGGTAGTCTACATTTTTGGCAACTGAGCTATACTGGAGCCATAATACCATAAATATCCTCAACAGGAAGACGTGGGGCTTAACCAAAGCTTGGGAGATACCCAACCAGACAAGGAAACGTGACAATTCCCTGGGTTAAATTCCTCCGGATACAACAACCCTTCCGTGAATGGTTTTATTTTGTAGGAAAAAGGTGTCGGCGTGGTACAAAGTTTTCAAACGCCTAATTGTCGTAACTGTCTAAGATAGGCATCTCTCAGAAGCCAGGACTTTGGAGTTGATGGTAAGATGAGTGGAGCGGAATATTCATGAAGGATCACATTACAAATTCAGGATTCGTCAGCCGAACAAAACCAAGAACCCCTGTATGGCCAGCTTCCACCAATTTTACCATCAAACTCCTCGTCTCTCAGTCGGAAACAAAATCCACCTTGAAGACTATTTCATCCAGGAAGTTACGGTAACAACATTCAGATATTTCAATATTTGCATGTTCCATGCATAACCGACCAATCGGACCAGCTTAAAAATAATGATGTATTTGGTTGT
Organism: Chrysolina oricalcia; assembly: GCA_944452925.2. Taxonomy (NCBI): domain Eukaryota; kingdom Metazoa; phylum Arthropoda; class Insecta; order Coleoptera; family Chrysomelidae; genus Chrysolina; species Chrysolina oricalcia. Next base: position 14,394,751 of record OX101828.2, read on the forward strand.
CTCTGATCAGACACCCCAAAAGCTAAGTTGGCTACACTGATAGTTTAAAATATGAAACAGTTGACAGCTGAAATATCATCGGACTGATGACAAATAAAAATGAAAGTAAACACGAATGCAATCAAAATATTTGGTTTACAATCACATTAAACCCTAAAAATTAAAACAGACAATAATTCGAAGACAGTCTTTATGAACCTATTCAATAACCAGAACTCAGATATACATATGAAGCACTCACGAAAACGTAAAACATATCAAACTTTTCTAGTAAGCAGAAATACAAGCGCTAAGTTTTCTGAAATAAGTTTTTCTTGAATTTGGTTATCAACTACAAAGCAACGAGATCAGTTATTACGAGAAAACGTCTGCCATAGAGGAAGGTAGAAAAATGTTCAATGGCATTCCTTATCGACAAAATCTCCTTTTCCTCGTAACACAGTAGTCCCTTACAGCTTCTCCCAGAGTTTTACTAAAGTAGGCTGATACAGCTCCTATGCCTTGCTGAGATGCATCACATTCCGAAATGAAAGTGTATATCTCTCGTGGATAAGCTAAAATAGGTGCAGTTTTTGACTGTTGGCAATCAGAAATCTACTTAAACTGAACGTTGTTTTCAGTCAAGCGATGAAGTGGCTTGGCGACTTTTCAAAATCCTGGACGAATTTTTGATAGAAAGTGCATATCACAAGGAAATTCCACTCTTCGTGTTTATCTCTGGGACGTGGCCAACTCCTAACCGCTTCGATTTTCGCAGGATCGGTCTTGATTACTGCGGCTGAGATGACATGGCCTAAGGAATTAACTTATTTTTGGAATAAACAGCAGTTTTTGGAGGTTGGTATTTCCTATCGTCAAAAATACTTTTTCCAAATTATTCAGGTGATCGTCAAATGTCCTTCCCATTACCATGACGTCATCTTAGTAGACTAGGCGGATTTTCCATGTCAATCCTTTCAACACTAGTTCCATAAGTCTCTCAAAGGTGGCAGGAGCATTAAATGATCCAAATGGAAGAACTTTGAATCGGTACAATCCATGTCTGGTAGAGAATACTGACAGTTTATGAAAGTAAGAGATTGATAATATAGCGTTGTGCAAAAATCCTCCTTAAAATCGATAAAAACGAATATAAAATGAAGTCAAACTTTTTCTACAACGCATATATACAATACAGAATCCATAACGATTGAAATGACCACCACTTAATTCTACGAAACATGAAAAAACAAAATAATCTTCCATTATACATCATCAACAACGGAGATGTATCTAAGTGCAACGCAAAAATGATGTGTGATGATATTTGGTCCGGAAATTTGGGATAAAGATAGTAAGGAATGACCAGATAGTCGAGTGGTAAAAGCGCTGATCTTTTCAACCTGAAATTTTTTTGATGGCCCGAGAAAGTGCTAAGAACCGCACGTAAAAAGGTAAGACCGCGTTAATCCTTGGCTTGCACAAGTTTCGACTTCTCGGGGCTGCCGTTCGTAAGGGAACGACAGCTGGTTAATGGAAAAACTATTTTTTAAAACATTTAGTTTAACAATGAAGACAAGTTTTCGCACCTACCCAGATGTATGATTTGTTCTCTGAAAAATAATCAGCACATGAAGAACAGTTGTCATCAAATCACTGAAAAAACATAATTTTTCATGTGTTGAAATACCAAAAACATCAAAGCTACAACATGTGTCAACAAATGCGTGCACTCGGATAGTAGGAAGTTCGGACGCATTGCCTCTTCCGGCTAGCTCAGACCGCCTATCCAAAGTACAGCATCGTCGCAAAAATCTCAGCAACTCCGGAGCTCTTCATTTATTCGGAAAACCAGCAGAAACGTGTGATTTGTTGGTGTTGCCAACCAACGAGGTTCCATTAATTCGCATGCCAGGCCGAAGATACCTAAAAACCAGAAATACTATTCACACTTGCACTTAACACTACTGAGCCATCCAGAAGTGAGGGCTTCTCTCCTGGGAATTGTCCGAGCCCTCGGGCGGCTCCTGGATGACTGCCTAAACAGCCATTTGAGCCTTTATTTATACCATTGCCGAACATTTAAGTCGGCCAATGGTATCGCAAAGTGCTGGTAGGCGGAGCCTGTTAGAACTCTCGCCTCCAGATATACTCCAGTGAGTATTTTCCAAAACTTAAAAATTTGTAGTATTTCTGGCAAAAGATAACACGGCCCCCCTTTAAGGGATCGCTTGGCATGCGGATGGAACGTCGTTGGATTTGCCCTGAAAAGGGCCAGTTCTCTCGAACGTGTACCTAAAAATAAAACCTAAAAGAGAACTATGTTACAGCTACTGGCTATCCAAATCTTGCAGATGTTGTTGCAGGCTTATCGTAGGAATTCCAGGTTACTCCTTTACGAAACTTTTATGGGATGTACCATATATCCACATTCGCTCATTATCCAGCTTCCAAAGAGGCCGCCATATTTACTTCGCCATTGCCCACTGGCTAAGGACAACCAACCGTTGGCGAGGTAGCTTTCACTATGTCGAATTACCCCAGCCTCCTGGCATGGGAACAACTAGTTGGCTGCGGAATGGACACTTCCATCGAACCAACGAAGGATATGGGCATCCTCGATTCCACTGGCATAACTCGCTTCAGATTCATTCCGAAAGTGCATCCAAGAAAACTTTCCGATAAGTATCCTCAAGTCCGGGTTACTGAAAATGTTGTTAATCGGGGGGCCCTGCTCCATCCGGATACAGCCGTAAACTCCTGTTTACTAGCCCCACGTTGGGCGCCATGTCAACAAATGCGTGCACTCGGATAGTAGGAAGTTAGGACGCATTGCCTCTTCCGGCTAGCTCAGACCGCCTATCCAAAGTACAGCATCGTCGCAAAAATCTCAGCAACTCTCCATTTATTCGGAAAACCAGCAGGAACGTGTCTGACATACGAATTCTTTCTGGATTTGTTGGTGTTGCCAACCAACGAGGTTCCATTAATTCGCATGCCAGGCCGAAGATACCTAAAAACCAGAAATACTATTTACACTTGCACTTAACACTACTGAGCCATCCAGAAGTGAGGGCTTCTCTCCTGGGAATTGTCCGAGCCCTCGGGCGGCTCCTGGATGACTGCCTAAACAGCCATTTGAGCCTTTATTTATACCATTGCCGAACATTTAAGTCGGCCAATGGTATCGCAAAGTGCTGGTAGGCGGAGCCTGTTAGAACTCTCGCCTCCAGATATACTCCAGTGAGTATTTTCCAAAACTTAAAAATTTGTAGTATTTCTGGCAAAAGATAACACATGTTACTCATCGAGTATATCACGACTGCGAATTTTCACAGGCCACGCCCACCGCGTTGGTTACTGGAAACTATAAAAGAAATGCTTTGGGCATCAAATTCAGTAGTCTGTTTCTGAACTGAGTAGGGAACGAATAGACGTCTGACTCCGAAATTTAGTTCTACTAGAACAATACAAAGTGATATTTGAGCTGTAAATATATTTTCACTCGAATTGCCTACTTACCTGTTTAACTACGAAGCTCCTTTGGTGATCCTGATTTTCATTCGAGCGGGAAAAAGAAGATTGTAGCTGCTTTTGGGGCGTTCCTTGATAAAGACATCTAAAGCCAGAAATTGTTTGTGGGTTCTCCCATTCTTCGGAAATACGGAAAAAGATTTATCTGCAAATTTGCCTTTTTCTTCCTCCGATCCTGTTTCCTGTTAGCCTCTAGCTGAAAGAAGAAGGATTGGTAGGACAAACCAACTTGTCTGAACTATTTTTCAACAGAGTGAATAAAATAAAGTGACTTAAAGTTTCTGACTTAATCCTGTTTACGTTGAACAATTGAACTTAAATTTTTGGTAAAAATAATTGTTTTAAAAGTGATTTCGAGCGAATTGAAAATTGAAAAAATAATTTTTAGACATTTTTTCGTTTTTGCCGCCAAGCTTTGCTGAGAGAAAAATTCTATTTAAATTTAATAACAGTTTTAATCACATAGCAAGTTTTATTCGATATTCAAGAGTTGTTTGCTCCATATTTATAAGAGTTGAATTTCGTGTTTGATGATGCATTTTTAGTGGTATTATTTTACTGTTTCCTTGGCTAACGTCCATAAGCATACCTTTGTGTTTTATCTGTCGGTCTATGCTAGCGTGGTTGCAGCCATCACTCAACTGTTTTTTTCAGGACTAGTTCAAAGAGTTCGTTCACGCTGGCTGGGCAGACATTAAACATTACAACAATCTTACCAAACTTGACTATTTTATAACTATATAAAAATTTAAATAAATTAAATGAAGTAATCCACTCCGAACCTGATACCGGTTTTCAACCGTCTACCTGTTTCGGACTTGGATGTCCCTCGTCAGCAGGTGTCTGACGTAGGAGTCGGGCAGAGAAATGAAGCCGAGAAAGAAGCGAGTAATGGCGGCGCTCTAGAACCCCGAGCTAGTGGGAGAGTTGAAGTTGGAACTTCAAGAGAATTTTACCAACTTGAAACACCGCCTTCACGACACAATGTACCTTTTTATGCTACAGTTCTTGTGGAGTTGTAAGCATGGACGAGCCCCGCAAGAAAAAAATCTGCTGATTAGCGACCCATCCAAAGAAAGTAACCTTTGCGTGGAGCCGAATGTACCGCTTAATTGGCCGAACATTCTGTCAACGAGCGGCAAATAATGGGGTGAGTCCAGATCAAAGTACGCGGTTGCTACGTGACCATTGATTGATGTGATTTTAACACACTCATTAGTTCGGTTACATGCAGCCGACAGCGCGTTGCGAAACGTCTAAATGGCGTCGGTCGGCGTACATGTTAGTGTCATAATTTAGGTAGAGTCGGCCGCGTTTGATAATATATCACGGAGGTATGAAATAGGTATTGTTGAGCGCGAGTACAACCATTTGTCAGGCGCGAAAAGCGTCGAGTTAGAAAACGGGCTGCTGGAAACATCAAAATAAGGGCCTGTGAGGTATATTTTATTCGAGGCGTACTGTGGAATAGAGCTTTTTCAACTAGTAGCTGAGAAAATAACTGGTTGTTATATCAATCCTTATGGACTCTGTATTGTATTTATGCGTTTTAGAAAACGGTTCAGTTCACTTCCTTCCCGTTTCCTCATATTTGAGAGGGATCTCAACTGTTATTTATCTAATTAACACCTTGAGTGCCATAGTGGTCATTATGACCGCTACGATACTTTCCTGTGGTGCCGTAGTGGTCATAATGACCGCCGAATTTGCACCTCTACCACGGGTGCTTTCAATACTTTTTTACAAAGGGACCATGGTAATCTATATGAAAACATTTAATCTCAAATTGGTATTTCTTGAAACTCTGTCTTTGTACTGGGTGACACAGGATATATGTCATATCGAACTCGTATTTTTTTGTAAGTGATGAATCAGGATAAATCAACACATGAATCGTTTGTGAATATGGTTGAAAGGAGAATGGTATCAACCTTTTAAATGCACCGAATGGAACATCATCGACTCAGAAAGCTTAAATTGGAAGTTGGTTACGTTGCACGCAAATTTGCTTAGTTTGAAAATTTCAAGTTATTGTGAAAATCCATTCCCATTTCAACTCCATTTCGATTCAGTTCTCTATCTTTCTGGTTCAAATACTACTAAAGGGGAAAGGGTCCTTTGAACACTGTATAAATGATTGTGAACTTCACGACACAATTAATAGTAGAGATGGAGAGGTAATGGTATTGATTCACCTCAATCATGTAAGAATATTTTTACCACACCGAAAGCAGACTAGGACAAGACTGAAAATGTAAGGATTGTGAGGTAGGCCTACATTCCCTACCATAGATAACATTTCACTACTGAAAAATTGGGTCACAATGTTTTTTGAATCATTTGAATCAAGGTCATTTCCCTCTCTTCTGAAAAGCGCAATTGTAATTCCACTTCACAAAGGTGGTGTAACCGACGATCCTTCAAACTATCGTCCAATATCGCTTTAATCTACTCTTTCCAAAATTATAGAAAAACTGGTTAAAAAGAGAATGATTAATTACTTACAAAAACATAATATATTGTCGCAATGTCAATTTGGATTCCAAAATTCAAAAAACACAACTGATGCAATTTTTTCGTTCCTAGAGGATGTATATCTCAGCCTGAATAAGAGTGAGGTAGTTGCAGCAGTATTCTGTGATTTCTCAAAAGCCATTGGTGATTCTAGAAATTGAGGGCGGGGGGGGGGGGGGGGGCACACCATCACTAGGCGCTAAGATTCAGTAAAAAGGTATTTGAAGTAATACTGTATTTCTCATTAGAAAACGAAGTAATATCACAAAACTATAATAAAAGAAATATTACAATAATAAAATATAATACATATACAAAAACAAAACAAAACAACAATATGATACTATTTTTACTAATAATAAACCATCAACCCATACTTCAAAATAGTTATTATTTACAATTTACAGTAGTAAACGCCTTGTTTTTACGTTTTTAAATTCGTCCAATACGACAGAAAAATCTATGTTTTTTGAATAATCCGATTCAATGCTCAATAATGCCAAATCGTTCAACATTTGTTCACCTATTGTGGATCTAACATAGGTTTTAATATTTTTCAATCTACTGAAAGTGCGTTCAGCAGTGGCACTATTTGTGCCTATGGTGATAAAAATTCGGTAGAGTTTGGCTACATTCGGAAATGCATTTTCCAGATCATTTGAAATGAGATATGGTAATATTTCTTTGGTTTTTACATTAATTTGATTATCTTCAAGGTCTCTGAATAATAAACAAAAAGATTGGTATTAAGCAATTACATCAATCGTATTTGTAATATCAGATTTATAAAATACGCTGAGCTCTCGTAAACAACGTAAGTTATCTTCTGAATTTGAAATGTGTTTACTATCTAAACAAACAAATTTGTTGGAAATTTTCATGAAGTCTTCATGAATTTTCATGAAATCATGAACAACACAATATCAAAGATTCTTAATAAAGTTTGTCTATTTTGATTTATCTGATCTTTATCTGCGCGAATCTGTTATTGTGCGGCCTTTATATAACCGTAATTTAGTTACAATATATGTATCAAATAACCGTCTGTGAGCAGTGCTGGTCTCGTGTTTGACTATTTTTTCAAGTCATTTTTTAAAATTATTGTTACCCATATTTGGATCTGACAAAACACTATTTTTAGTTTTACCACTATCAAAAAGCCAGCATACAAAACAGAACATTTTATTACCTCTTGGAGAGTAAACTAACCATTCACGTACGCTTCACTGTCCAAACGTCGTTTTTTTTAAGTTTGTACCAAGAAACGTTAAATTTTCTGTAATTCAAAACTGGAAAGTCTTGAAAGTCATCTAATGACCCAGGTTGGCAAAGTCCTTTTATAATTAGTTGTCGCACTATGTCGGGTATCAAAATAGTATTTTTGAATAAAAATGGGTCGGTGGGATAAGCATCTTCATCGACAGAAAGGTGAATACCTACAAAATTGAAATATCAATTATAAAATGATCCATATAACAACAAAATGTTTTACCCACCTTCATTCTCACCATACATCTTATCAGAATCGTCTTGTTCTTGAACACTATCACTATCCAAATCCGAATTTTAATCTACTTCCGTAAATGTTAAATCAGCAGATCCTAATGAAAAATCGGATTTTGTTCTTACTATATCGGTTGATGTAGATGGAACATCAAGAAATGTTGGCTCCTTACTCTCCGTAGTGTCAGGTTTATTTGGCACCGATTCCTCTACACAACTTTGATATTGAATTAATTGTTCTTTTGTTTCTCTGTAAATGTATAAGTTTACATAATAAATACGAATTCAGATCTTCAACTAAAGATTAAGAACTTACGAATTGGAAGTTTTACAAAAATTTAATTTTGTTTGAGAATGTGATGTAGCAGCATATTTTAACTTCTTCTTTTCGCGTAACTTTCGATAATCCACTCCGGACAATTTTATATTTTTTTTTCCATAATCAATAAAAATCGTCAAACTGTTTATTCGTCAAAGTAACAATAACAAACCATACTGCTACTACTGCCACAAGTGCCACGCCGGTATAGAATCAATCAAGAGAGAGACAGCGAGCGATATGGGATTCACAACTGATCGAGGTCGAGGTATTGAAAGCGAATGTTGCCACGTTTATTGGTTTTCCGTGCTTTTGGTGAACAAATTTGTTGAGTACCTAACAATTTATTTGTGAAATTTCTAAATCGAAAGGGTGCTAAGAACAACATTTTGCAAAGGGCGGGGGGGGGGGGGGGGCATACTGCCCCCCCTTGCCACTGCCAAAAGCATTTGATTGCGTAAATCACAGAGTACTGCTGAAAAAACTGTATCATTATGGATTCAGAGGGGTTGCTTCTAAATGGTTTGAATCATATCTTCTTGAGAGAAAACAAAGTGTTAAAATTTCCAGTGAAACCTCTTGTTTTTCACATGCCAAATCAGGAGTTCCTCAAGGATCAGTGCTTGGCCCAGTTTTGTTTTTATTGTACCCGAATGATCTAACATACTTACCAATTACAGGAAAATTCACACTATTTGCGGACGATACCACCCTCTTTTGGCACGGAAAAAATGAGGAAACAGTTGTATCCAAGGACCTCAACGAAGTCAATTTTTGGTGCGATTCAAATTATCTTTGTTTCAATGTGGCGAAAACAAGTATTATAACCTTCAAATTTGAATTTGACAATCTGACTTTGGGTACTCATCAAGTTGAAAACAGAACAAGTACTAAATTCCTAGGAATCCATATTGATAGGAAATTAGGATTTGAAGAGCATATAATGTCACTAAAAAAGAGACTAGCATCGGGTTGCTTTGCTATTAGAGTTGTATCGAATGAGCTTGGTCCTGCTGTTGCTAGAAACACATACTTTTCTCTCATAGAGTCTCATATCAGGTACGGCATAGCCTTCTGGTGTTTTTGTAGCCAACATCTGTTTAATTCTGTGTTTATTTTACAGAAAAGAGCAATTCGCTATTTATGTAAGGCAAAAGCAAGGGACCATTTTAGACCACTATATATCAATCAACAAATTCTAACTATCATCTGCCTCTTTATTTTGGAAACAGTCTGATTCATACATCAGTCAGCGAATAAAAAGCCTGTGAATCATTTGCCCACTAGAAATAACTATCATCTTTCTCTACCAATACCCAAGTTGACTAGAACCAAACATTCTATTATATTATATGAAAGCAAAAAAAATCTATAATCATTTGCCAAACCAGTTTAAAGCAATCGGTAGTATAAAGAAATTCAGAAAAGAAGTTAAAGATTTCCCCACTCAAAGAGCGTACTATGACCTGCAGGAATATTACAACGAAAAGTTTTAAAGTTTTAATATCACGTATAATTTATTTCTAGGTTATTTAACTTATATGATAGGTATCTAGTTGGTGTTAAATGTGATATAAATGTTATTATTGTCTTATGGCTTTCTATATTTATGTTTTTAAACTTGTTATATTCTTGTATTTGTATTCTTTACTATCCATATTTTATATTTATATCTAAGTATTGTACTTTTGACTTTATAATTGGACATAGTGGATCCCGCCACTTATTACTTTTTCACGCTTTGTCAATAGGAAAATTATTCTTAGACAATAAAGCTCAGTTTGATTGATTGATTGACTGATTACGGCCTTTCGTTCTGTTAGAGCAGACGATGAACTTTATTCAAAGGTCTTTTATAACTGATCAAGGTCATTTGTATAGGTTGAGGTTCATTCATGTAGCCTTGACTGAGTAGAAGTACCATTGTCATTCAACCAAATTTGATTGATACAGAGATAAAATCATACGGGTGTTTCTTCACAGTTACCAAACTGTTCAATATCGTGTTCAAGTGAATATCATCCTGTAAATACCCACATCTGAAGGATGCCAAAATTTCGAAGTAAAAAAAAGAAGAAATTATTATGTCAGATTGATGTCAAGAATTCAAACGTATTGTAATAACTCATTTTTCTCTGTCAATGTTATACATAAAAACCCATTGAAATCCGACTAAAGTTACAGTCCACCACCCAAACACAAACAGAATTGAGCTATTCATATTTTTCGTTTTTGAACTGCAAAATTTCGTCATTTTCATTATCGGCAATGGCTTCAGATTCGTCCATTATTTCATTTTAAAAATTGAATATGTCTTCTTTATTTCCTGGTTCATCATTCATCATCATTTTTTTTGTATCTCTTTTGGATTATTCAGATTTCGAAGCCCAGGAATTTTTCAGATTTTTTTTACCTCTATTGAATGTTTCTAGATATTTATTGGGCATACCAGAACGTGTGACCCGGGACTCATACCAGCTGAACTTCCTCCGTTTCAGCTAGCTTCTCGAGTTAATCTCCGCATTCCTGTACAAGCGCTGAGCTTGTTTCAGGATGGCCGATGGCTCTGAGCGCTGCCTGACTATCCGAACAGATATAAATTCTCTGTTCGGACCCTTGTTTCAGCTCTTGCCTCGTAGATGGGATGGCGAACACTTCAGCTTGAAAAAAATTTGTATATCTGCCCAAAGCGTAGCTCTCTCGTACCTCTCTTCCCTTCAGGTAGATTCCGGTACCCGAAGCCTGTTTGTCAGTCAGACGCGAACCGTTCGTAACATATTAGATTTCCTGTGCTAAACTCCACCGTGTTTCCTTCCCATTGTTCTGTGCTTGGAATAGTAAGAGTAAACTCTCTATTCCATCGCATTCTGTCTTGTGCGATTTCACTCTGAGGGCAGAGATCGGCCCAGTTAACACAAACATCTAGGAGATGTTGCGTTCATGATTATTATGGTAACAAAATGAGTTGCTTTTAGACATCACTGTTACCACTTAGTGATGCCAAATGTTATGAATTGTTCACAATTTTCTTCTCGTTAGTGTCGCTTTGAGCACAAAATGTGAAGAAAATTACAAAGCACATTAACATGAATTTTGGTTTGATTGCGATTTTGTCGGTATAGAAGGAATTAGGTTGTAACAAAATTGAGCATGACATCACCATCACGACACAAAATAGCCAGAGTTCTACCAAGAACTGTACCTATACCTTCAAGGACTGGAACGGTGAGTAGAAAGGTTAATTCAGTGATTTACAGAATTTGGCATTTTCAGGACAGTTACTGATTTCGCCGCAAAGAAAATGCTGTCCAGAGGATTGAAGTTGAATAGATTTTTCTACATTTCTGTATATTGTTTTTTTATGATTTAGACAGAGTTCGATAATTTTTTTTGTTTGTGAAAAGTATATACTACGGAATCAACTCACGCATATATTTTCTAGCATTCCAGTCCATATGAACAGTAATTCATTAGTAAGAATAATAACATTGAGGTATAATTTCTATTCATGTTGAAACATGGTGAGCTTTGTTTTATTCTTGACATACAGGAGAATCAGAAAGTGAAGCGCATTTTTGAAAAAGTACCAGTATTTCAATTTCACATTGTTACATCGAAAGGGTCTCGATGTGCATTCGATTCCGAAGTATAAATGGAATGTCACATTGGGCTAATTTCGAGTCACATTTTGCATCACATTTTGATGTCTCGACATGACCAACGGGGCACCGAATAGACGTTTATGCGATGATAATGGAAGTCCCTTTGCGATTCACTGGTTTGATCTGAAACATGAAGGTGAATCCCACTACCATCTCTGAGACCATTCTGTGTTGACTGGGGGGATCCCCTGCTCCGCCCACTTCGCGATTTCCACATGGCCTATCATCGCACCTTCGTTTACCCTGACTCCCGAGTCCCGCATCCTCAAATAGGCGGGACTCAGTAGTCTGGGTATGTATGGTATGTCTTCCTGGTGATAATCTTTCACTACTGAGTAGGGCATTCATGTACCGGTAGTAGAGACTGTCGAAGAAGCAACATTGTAGCTGAGATCAGCCTGGTTGTACCACCCTAGTTGACCTGACTTGGCACTCCAAGTACCAGATCTAGCACTAAGTATCCTACCGTATACTGATATACTTTTCATAGCATAGTCTTTAACCTGATGCTAATGTGTGATCTCTACAAGGTAAGGTGCACGATACTATTGCGGATTATTTGAGAGATATTCCTTTCTCCTACCCTACAGCGGTAGATGTATTTTGTGTGTGATATTGGATACATTTAAACTGTTTCTATTTACTAGTACTTGTATAATCTCACCTAAGAGGTTTGTTAATGTTTGAAACATATTTGGTCGTTGAACTGTACCTGTTGTTACGTCACTACAATTTTGATAATACTCAGGTATTTATTTATATAGCTTGTTAGTTTTGTGTGAGTAAGGTACCCATAACAACCATTTCGCTTCTATCATTTAGGGCCGTTGTTCAGTCAGAGATAATCTACAGTTTTATGTGAATCTTGGTTTATCGAGTTGTTCACTGCATAGTTAGAATTTTAATCCTGGTTTGATTCCAGGTTTCGCTAAACCAACAAAATCGAAGAATTGAGCACTACATCTGAAATAAATGACTGACATAGAACTGCGATATGAAATAGTATGGAAAAATAATCAGAAATCACAAAATAACTGATGATTAGGATATTATTGAATTGGTGAATATCCTAGCTCCTATTAGGGCACCTCATACTTATATGTAGATTACGTGAAAATCATTTCGAGAAATGGTCACATTTTGTTCAGAAAGTGGTCAACCCTGAGGTCGGGCCCTACTGAAAAAGTCTTTCACTTCGATTTTCCTGAAGTAAAGACCATAACAAAGTGAAGGAACACAAAATTTGTGATGATCGATTTTGGATCCCAAAATTGTGCGCCTCAACCAAATCGTCTCCCGATTTATCAGATGATTACTAGTCACTTTCTTAACAAATCTATCATAACGGAAGACATATAAATCGCCGAAAAAATCGATGTTTGCTTATTCTTGGTGACCAACATCATACTTTCTTTGAATAACTAACTAATTCTGATCTCCTACTGATTTTTCTAGCATAAATTTATCAACACACTGTATTCTACCGTGAAGACATGTGCTAAAACAATAAAATGATGCCAAGGTTACGCTATCATATCTGAATTGAAATAATAATCGTAAGAAATGTTAAATTATGGAATTTACAGAAAACTGAATATTCATGTTGCACATGCAATCTACAAAATTAAAATAGTCCGGGTAGATAACACAGTAGGTGCCTGCTGAACATTAGTACCAGTTGAGTACGCGATTCATTATATTTTCAAAATTTAGCGCGATGACGAAAATTTACGTGATTTTATTAGTTCCGTTTATTTTCATGATTATCTGTAGTTGTCACTTGCCAACGGAAGAATTTGAACAAGATGGTGAGATTCATTGTAAATTACAGTTTGGATAGACATTTTTAATAGTTATAAACATGATAGACGATAGAAAGTTATCATAGGAACTAGGAATTGACAATCGTCTAAATTGTTTTCCATAATCTGAAAGAGAAATCAAAGAGAACTGATAACATGATTTTTTGCTTCATACCCTACCTCCTTCATAATTGAGAAACTTCTGAGGAGTGTTTTGTAATAAAAAAATACGATATAATTCTAGGAAAACTTTTCTATAATACAGGGTATCGTGACAATTGCCCCCTGGACAAAATCCCCCGCTTATTCCCACCCGGATTTTAACCCACTCGCATAAAATACTCTCGGTTCATAAAACTCCCGGTATAAAATACCACCCACATACTATTTTCAGTTTACTGAATTCGCAGTAAAAAACATTTTGAAATTATTTTTCCCATATAGTGAAAAAAAAGGCTTTTTTTGTATAACTGTAAAATTCTTGACATTGATGCGTAAATGGTACCGTCAACATGGGCTACTTTGGCCCTGGGGTCCTTCTTTTGCCCAAAATAATAAAATATCAATGCGTTCTGTAATTATATATTGGAATTAGTTTTTAAATTAGTTGCGGTACTTTGAGCTTGGTTGCAGCATCAGGCTGCAAACGTAATGTATCGAGAGGTTCACAGACTGTCTCCTAGGAAGCAGCACCTGTTGTATCATTCCATGCGCAAACACGTGTTTTTTCTCCTCTCAAACTTCCAACTGAGGACACTGTGCTACATCGTCTGCAAGTTTGGTGAGTACCTATTTAAAAGCACATTATAATGCTTGAGGCTGTGGAGTGATTGCCACTTTAGTTGACATATTGGGTTTTACTAAAAAAATTATTTATAATTTTGGTTATCGACGTAAAAATTACGACCTTCTTTGGCCCAGCAAGTTTTTGGGCCAATCCCTGAAGAAAAAAGGTAATGTGTGCAAGGATCTCTCATCAGGTCACAGCGACATCAGGTCACAGCGACATGGTTATTACAATTGATGAGGAACAGGAACTGGATATGGTTGTTGATAAAAACGATGTTTCGGTTTAATCCAGTTCAAGCAACATTAATCCTTTTGTAAGCAGTCCAGACGAAAACTGGAAGAAGAAACTGCAAGAAGGAAATTTTCTTAAAATTGGACCATTGGAATGGTCGGTTGTAACCAGGGGCTGGTGATAACTGTGACAGAAGATGGTGCAGTTGTCGAATGCATGGAGCACTATGAAGTTTTGGAAGTAGTCCAAAGAAAAAGACTCGTTCTTTTATGAATGGAACGAAATTGAAAGACTTATTGTACCCCCAAAACTAGTCAAAAGAGCCTTTTCATTGTCAATAGTTTGTAAAACTCAATTTCTTGAGTTTGCAAGTTCCAATAGTTGTAACCTATTTGCACATTGAAATATAATTTCTTTTGTTCAGAAATAAATTATCTTCCAATCCCAAGTTCTTCTTTGGCCCTAGCTCGCTATACAGCGCTTAAAAGTAGGTTAAAGTATATTGGGCCAAAGTTACCCTGTCATAAAGGTAACATTGGCCCAACAGAAAAAAAATGTCTCTGGTAGCCGACATAAAATAATTGCAAAATATCTTTACTGACGAAATTTATAATAGACCAGTTGTATAAAAAAAAAATACTGGAGCTTGATAGTGGTAAAAGTTGAATTTAATTTTTTTAAGTGGGCCAAAGTAGCCCGTGACAAAATAATTCACAAAATAAACATGAAATATTACTTACTTATTACTCATTAATTGATTATTCATCATAAATCAATTTCATTTATTGGAATAATAATTGATAGTGAAGTTTGAACAATTAATTTCAACATAAATTCTCGAAGATGTTCCATGTTGCTGCTGATCAGTAACGTTAGATATTTCTTGAAAAGTTGATTCCACAATTTTATCAGATATTTTAATTTGTTTGGAAGAAGAAGGACAATTCAATATTTTGTTAGAAATCTCAATTTTGTTATTCAAACTATCTTCTATATATGCTTCTGCTACGGAAACAAATTTCCAGCCACCGTGACGTTTTATGGATGTAATGTTGCCCCCTGTAGAAGAGCCCAGCCAGAAGAGTTACAGAGCTTCTCCTGAAACAGTGACCTGTGTAGCTCTTATATATTCTTTTCCAAGCCATTTTGTAATCCAGATGGAAATTTTTCCTATTTCATTCATCCCCACATGTTGGTTAATACATTTTTCTCCCGAATATTTCAAAAATAATCTGTTACTTTTTGTATGAGGCGGCCGTAGTGCTCTATACTTGCGGTATATCTCAATATAATCAGAATTTGAAACAGTAAACGTCCTTGCCTAATAGGTCTTCGTAACACGTATTTTAACAATCATAGATCCAGCATCTTCAATGGCATCAATAGTTATATGTAATAATTCTTGACGGCGACAAGCACCGCTGATACCCAAAATTAAGACACCCTACAGATAAAACATTTTGAAATTACTACTAATCTTACAAAATTATGAGGAAAAATTGCAGTTCAGGGTAGTAACCCCGATTTTGATAAAAAAAAAATTTGGGGGTTATTTTGAGGTCCTTGAACACAAATCTGAAGTCAAAAAGCCTCGCTCTTCCTTACTTTTTGATTTACGACCAATCAAATGTTACAAAAAGTGTACTTTCAAGATCAAATTTCTTTCACAAAAAGCAACCAATTTGCGTTTGCTTTATATCAGCACAATCTAGACACATTATTTCACTCATTTTTGGCACAGTTTGCAGTATTTCCAACTTTCCGCGAGTTCGGTAAATGCAAATCTGAAAGCTCGATTCAATCTGTAGGCGTGGTTTCCCTGTATTTCCAAGTTGTATTGAAAATGTAAAATTTAAATTAATATAACAATACATTCGATGGATTTCGTTTAGTGGCAGTAAGTAATGGCAGTATGACAGATACGGATAACAAACGGTCGTGTTCCGATACTCCCGTGTAGTGCTGCCCAGTGCGCAGTAGATATGGTCGTTCCGATTTTACTAAATTTCACTAGATAGTTTTCGCGCTACCTTTTTGTAGAAAGGTTTATCCCTTATTTCTTGGTGAAGGTCCATAGCAAGAAACATGCAAGCGAAGCGAGCGCGCTCTGCCGACATTTCGCAATTCCGCGCGCGCGGAATTGCGAAATGTCGGGTGAGCGCGCGTTTTTCCACTACTACTTTATTTTATTTTCTCCACTTTTTTAGAAAGATTCTTCCCTTATTTCTTGGTGAAGATTCATAGCAAGAAATACGCGAGCGCGCGCTTTTCTACTACTATTTTATCTCCAAAATATCCGGGCTGTCGCCCAGACAATAGTTATTCTTTATTGTGCTATGTCAAATCTTTTATTTTCAGTAAATAATTCAAAATAATATACAAAATGAACCGAAAATGTCTCAATAAGAGTTAGATTTGTGTTCAGGGAACTCAAAATGATCTTCAAAAAAAATTTCGTCAAAATCGGGGTTACTACCCTAAACTGCAATTGAACCAATTATGATCATATCTGTACCTTATAGAGTAAATTTGTTTCGTAATCAGCATCTTGAATAAATTTATTGATATCATCCCTTGATAAAACTTCAGATTTCTTTCCTCGGTATCCGACTCTTTTGTTCTTAATGAGCGTGACCAATTTTGAAAACTTCCTTATATCAATGTTTTCCTTAACATTCAATTTACTTTTCAACATTGAGTTGACACTCCATAACGTAGGAGGTTTTATAATGTTTGATTTTTGCTCAAAATAGCATATAAGAACATTTTCGGAAATCTTTTTTACATGTTTCTTGTCGTACCATTCACGAAATTGGTCATATGTTTTCTCATATATCAACTTGGATTTGGCCGGTAACATATTAGAAACTGTTGCATTTACTTCCTCAGATATATCTAATGGGGTATTACTACCACTATCATAATCAACATCATCTTCTTGAAAATAACTTGAAATAAAGCAACTACGAGCAAACACAGTCAAACACGCGGCTTGCCAACAAACCGTTTCTATATAACGACACAGAAAGACCACTGTATGCTGTGAAATTGTATTGGAAGTATTGATAACATTAAAGATAACGTGAACAATTCATTGATACGATTTTACTGAAAATACTGAATAATATTTTCAAGACAACAGTCGCTTGAAAGCGATAACTTATGGGCCGAAAAACCATGTCAATATGTATTGGAAGTATTTATTTTTAATATATTTCAGACGATGTAAATTCACATTCACAGTTGTACAAAAAAAGTTGTATAAAATTCGTCTATTCATGGCACATTCGAGAGAATTTTTGGCCTCGACCAGCGGTCTTGGCCAAATATTGACAGTCTCATGTGCCAAAAAACAGTCATTTTACGCACCTAATACAAAAATAAATATTTTTCTTATGAACCAAAATATAAATATAAGCAAAAATACAAGAAAATGGCTTGCAACAGCGATATCAAGATTATACAGATTTCGCTTTACAAATGAGAAAACTAGCAGCACTTGCTTTTCTTCCCCAGGCGATGTTGTGAAAGTTTTTGAAGATCTATGTGAACAATTACAACCACAAGCCATATGAGTAGCAGATTATTTCGAAGAGACATACATTGGAAAACAGAATGTCGTGATCGAATTGCCAGCAACTTGGGAAGCTGGGTTGATTAGGTTAGGTTGTGTTCTTTTTTTAACGTTAAGAAATTTGGTGGCAGCAAGAAGAAAGAGACACGCCGGAGGCGTCCGGCGTGTCTCTTTCTTTTGGTAATTTATGAAGTTAGGTTTGGTTGTGTCCCTTTTTTACGTTAAGAAATTCGGTGGTCAGCCAGAAGAGACACGCTGGAGGTAAATTATCTTGCAACGGGATTTTTTAGTACCGGTTTTTTTCGATGGTTTTTTTGTAACAGGGGTATTTTTTTACTAGGAGTTTATTGTCCCGGGAGTTTTTGTCGTGGGGTTTTTGTCCGGGGGTTTTTGTCAAGAGGGTAATTTTCCTAGAGGTATAATATAATTCCGTCTTGCCTTAAGCTTCTAGAACCTGTTTTCTATTGGCAGTATTTTTGTGTGGGATTTGTCTGGTGTATGCTTGGCTTTTTATATTGTTATCAAGTCTACATTCCGCATATTTTTTATTTCCAAAATTCTTCGAAATTATTGATTTTGTTGATGCGAATACATTTTTACTACTTGAAATTAGACTCTTAAGTCATTGGCCCACGGGCATAAGGATTCTGTTTGAGATTTTCATTGAACTATAAAATAGCTTTTGTCAATAATTTTCCTTACGGTGTTTTTTGCAAATATGTGTTGACGATATTGTTCACAGTCTATAAGTTTTGTGATCCATATATTTCACGGTGCTTAGTTTTTTATCACAATGCATTCTCGTTTGATATGATGTGAATTTATTACTTTTAAGTGTACAACGGTTTAAAGTAAAGCCATAACCAACGAAATGATTTATATTAACGTCTCTGAGAATCGTTACTTCCGAAAACACCTGCCCTCTTCAAGAAAAGATTTAAGATACGTTTATGGAAAGAAACTGATTAATAAATTCATAGGGAACGCATCTGCTCTGAATGATAGAAAAAACCTCCGAGCATTATTAAGTGAAATAACTCAAGAGGAAGTTGTAAAGGTCGTCTTTCAACTCAGACTATGTTTTCAAAAACTGAGAAATATTCCGTAATCGTATTTTAAACTTCCATATCTGGATTGTTTTTGATCAAACAATGCGTATAAGTAGAATCTTCGATTTCGAGCATTTTTTGTTAAGGGAGACTATTTGTGAGCGCTCCGATATGTATGATTAGAACCATCTTAATGTTAATGTCTGAAATGAAAAAAAATTAATATTTCAAGCATTATCTTACGATTCACACAGTCAAACGATTGGCAAATGATTGGCAAAAGAATATTGCTACTGCATTACCCTCATTGATATTGAAATATATTTTTTCCAGCTAAGTGAATATGGCATCATTTGATTATACAGTGTGTCCATTTACTGCGCAATTCTTTGATATCTCGAAAGCCATAACCTATAGAGAAAAATTTTAAATGAAAAACTTTTTCAGTTACAAAAGTTGCTTATTTTCGAATTCTTTTCAACATTACTGGGTGATTTATAACAGCGGGACGGCTCAGCAACAAGTTTTTATTTAAATGGAATACCCTGTATTTTTTATTCGGAATTTATTCTGCCAAAGTTTACCTCTACATCGCTGTAAAAAAATTGGAATCGGTTGCGGCGTTGCCAAGTTATAATTGATAAACCTATTTTTACCACATGTTGAATTGGGCATGGAATATTCATTTATCCAAATTTTTAAAATATTTTTGGCATACAGTCGTAGCAAGGTATCACGTTCACCAATCCAGTAATTTGGTGACATGATCCTTTACAGAGTGCTGAAATTTGCATTTTGAATATTGTTAGATTCAGACGACGTTCAATAGAATTTTTCAAATTGAACACCCTGTATATTTCTTCACAAATTTATTCCGACATCTTTCGCCTTTTTATTGCTGAAACAAAAATCAAAATCGGTTGCGGCGTTGTCAAGTTATGAGTAATTTCCTTATGTTTACTTCTATTTCGGGGTAATTTATACGTCATAGTTCTTTCATTTGTTTGTATTGTGGAAATATTGTGTTGCTATGGTATAATCAAATTTATGCATGGACCATCATGTATTTTTTTACAATAGGAACATTTACAGGCTGTCCAAGTTTGAATTTAAAACAAATAGAGTGGGTTTTGACAAATTTTGATCCAAAATACTACTTTCTCAGAGATATTTTGCAGACTATGAATTAATTTTTAGAAATACATTTCCATTATTTGTGTAGTGGCCTGTCAAACATCGCAACAATCGAATATACCTTGAATTTATTTTAAAAAAATTCTGAATTCCACCTGAAACCCGCGTAGTAAAGGAATATTGTTTGTATTATTATGTAGAGTTTGCTTCCTTCAAGTTAAATGGAGATTTGGATTGCGGGAATAAAGACAATAAAAGTTGCCCAAATTTTCAAAAATTGTCCTTATTCTCGCATTTCAAATCTCCATTGTTTGTATTGTAGAAGTTGCCCAATAATACATATTTTATGTCGAGATGTTTTTATTCGAAGTATTCCAAATAAGTAATAGAGCAATCAAAGCAAATAAAAAACTCATTACAGAAGTTGTTCCAAATGTCTTCCATCCTGATTGATCCAAGCCTCAAGTCGCATTTTAAGATTTTCCCTTACGTTGAACAACATGATCGGTGTTATACTTCGAAAGGCCTCCCGAATTCTTTCTTTTTTGTCATCACTGGTGGTAGCAGGTATGCGACAAACCATAGATTTCACGTGACCCCATAAAAAAAGTCCATACAGGTCAAGTAGGGAGATCTCGCTGGCCATTGGATTGATAAACAAAAAGAAATTACTCATAACTTGACAACGCCGCAACCGATTTTGATTTTTTTTCTACGAAAAAAAAGCGAAAGATGTCGGAATAAATTGGTTAAATTGGTGAAGAAAAATACAGGGTGTTCCATTTGAAAAATTCTAATGAACGTCGTCTGAATCTTACAATATTCAAAATGCAAATTTCAACACCCTGTAAAGGATCATGTCGCAAAATTACCGGGTTGGTGAATGTGATACCTTGCTACTACTGTATGCCAAAAATATTTGAAAAATTTGGATAAATGAATATTCCATGCCCAATTCAACATGACCCTTCAGTAGTGGTAAAACTAGGTTTATCAATTATAACTTGGCAACGCCGCAATCGGCTTCAATTTTTTTTACAGCGATGTATAGGTAAACCTTAGTGGAATAGATTTTGAATAAAAAATACTGGGTGCTCTATTTAAAAAAACTCGTCTCCGAGTCGTCCCGCTTTTATAAAACACCCAGTATTGTTGAAGATATTTTTGAAATGGGTATCTCTAGTAACGGAAGAAATTTGTTTTAAAGTTTTTCTCTAGTGACAATGGCTTTCGAGATATCGAAGAATTACGCACTAAATGGACACACTGTACAGGGTGTCCCAAATTCGAGCCTCATCATTGGGATCTCGTAAACCAGAAGAGATACGAGGTCGGTTAAATGGAGGCAAAGTTGCGCAATTTGGTGCTCATTGAAACACCGCTTTCATATTTGAAAAATTCCGAATACTTCCGAAGATTTTTGGAAAAAAACCGATTATTCGCGATTTCATTTTTATTCTTTTGTGACTATTTGAATAGATATAACAAAACAAATTTAACATTCTCATTGCTACTTTTTCTGTTCTACAAGATGGTGTTATCAGATTTTCAAACAGACGTTTCGTATTTGAGATGCCATCATCAACTTTGTTTTTTAAATAGGGCCCTGGATTTTTTATTATGGATTTTAAAATCTTCTAATGTAAGTTTATATTAATAGCATTTTCCATAAGAACTCATGTGTTAGAGAAAGACAGAGAATATATTTTTGGTAAGATCTTAGCAGGACAACGGTTAAAATAATTTTTTCGAAAAAGAACGATACATCATTGTTTTAAGGACCTCAGAAGCTCCTAAAAATTGAAATAAAACAATGTGTGATGTTCAACAATAGGCATGATGTTTTAATTATTCCAAAAAAGTCAAACAAAAACTACCCAATGAAAGTTAAAGCAAATATTCAAATTGTAATCCACCTGCTTGAATGCATTTTAGTGTCAGTCTGTGAAGTTTATGGATGGCACGCTGAATGGTCCTTGCAGGGATAGCCCTGATCTCCCTTATTAGGTCTTGTCGTAATACTTCAAGATTTTGTGGCGTGTTTCGATAAAGACGGTTTTTGAGAAATCCCCAAAGAAAGTAGTCTAGAGGGTTTAGGTCGGGGCTTCTAGCTGGCCAATGTACGGTACCTTGGTTTCCAATCCATTTTTTTAGGGAATAATTCATTTAGTAAATTTTCAACACATCTCCCATTATGAGGTGGTGCATCGTCTTGTTGCCACCATAGTAGACGTAATACGCCCAAAGGTTCTTCCATTAAGGAATCCAATATATTGGTCCTTATTAATTCTGCATATCTATCGGAATTTAATTTTCCTTGAATAAAAAACGGGACGATAATTTTATTGTGCCACAAACCGACCCATACGTTAAATGATTGTCGTCCCTGAGGTCTTACTTATTGATTCTGCCTTATGTTTTCTATATAGACCAATAGTGTTCGTTATGTCTGTTAAATAGTCCATCTGTTGAAAAATTGCATTCATCTGTCCATATAGTTTTATTTAGGAAGTCATAGCTTCATTAATTTTATTTTGCAACCAGTTACAAAATTCTAATCGTCTCTCAGCATCGCCAGGGTTAGTGTTTGACTAATATGGATTTTGTAAGGTTTATATCCACGCTTATTTAAAGTTCTCCAAACTCTCATTCGCGGTAATCCTACTTCTTCTGAGAAAACTCTGAAGCTCGAGGATTATTATTGGACTTAAAAAATTATTTAAAATTATTCATTTTACTTTCTACTTTGTAACAGTTTTCAAACTTGCAGTGTTCAAGATAATTTGTTCCTCTTCTGGATCGATTCGTGTTCCATATTCAACCCTTGGTTTAACAAAACGTCCGTACTGACCTAATATTAGCAAAATAACTATAATGCGACTGCCGTCTTTCTGGATATTCCAACAAATAGCGCTCACAAGCCGTTTTTGAATTTCGATTCGAAATACAATAAATCCTTATCATGTCTCGGTTTTTTTCGTTAGAAAAAGTCATTTTCGTTTGATAAGTGTTAACGATTAGTGAACGAACAGTGAACTGTCAAAATATTGGATAATTTAAACATTAATAAATGAACTAAGATAGCCAGAATGCACGATGCACAGCCACTTTGATAAAATGCAATTATTTTTGTAAATATAGCCTAGGGCCTAGAGTTTGAGGGATGACACCTCAATTATATTATTTATTAACCGCAAAAAAAGTTTGTTGTAACTCTATTAAAAATATAATTTTTTCTCTCTCTAACTCATGAGTTCTTATGAAAAATGCTATTAATATAAACTTTTAGAATAAGTGCGATACATCATTTGTTTTGGGACATTAGAAACTTTTAAAATCTATAATAAAAAATCCAGGGCCATAAAAAAAAAAAAACAAAGTTGATGATGGCAGCTCAAATACGAAACGTCTGTTTGAAAATCTGATAACACCATCTTGTAGAATAGAAAAAGTGGCAATAAGAATGTGAAATTTGTTTTGTTATATCTATTCAAATAGAGTCACAAAAAAATAAAAATGAAATCGCGAATAATCGGTTTTTTCCAAAAATCTTCGGAAGTATTCGGAATTTTTCAAATATGAAAGCGGCGTTACAATGAGCACCAAATTGCGCAACTTTGCCTTCATTTAACCTACCTCGGATCTATTCTGGTTTCCGAGATCCCAATGATGATGCTCGAATTTGGGACACTCTGTACATATAGCAGAAATGAACACATATTTTTTTTTCACTAATTTTTCAATTAACTTAGCCAAAGTTGGCAATATCACTTGAGTGACTACAGTATGGTAGATATGGCTGCTAAATACAAGAAGCTTTCCATAAAGAGATCTATGGTTTAATTGGACATCTCTACAAGCGCAATAAGGCAATAATAATTTTATAATTGGCCAGCTCTCTTTATACATATTATAATACTTACTTATATCGCTATGATATGAGTTGTATAATGAAGAGAATAATACCGATTGAATTGTGAATCCAGTTTTTTTTTCAGATTGTTACAAAGCTACAGATGTAGGTCCTGGCACCTGTAAGGCTCGAATACCCAGATGGAGATGGAGCGTAGACAATAATACGTGTATCGAAAGTGTATACGGTGGTTGCCGTCCTAGCAGAAACAATTTTCTAGATTACGATACTTGCATGAAAGTAGCTCAACCAGTGTGTTGTGGTTTGACTAATTCGGAACCAGGAACTGTACCGAATTAAGACATATATAACTTTTGAATTTTTATCTTCTGTTGAAAATACATGTCCCAGCAAAATTGTTCAATTTTTTTTTATCTAGTCGTACGTAGAAAGAATTTTGTCAAAGAGCTAGATATACTATGGTATAGGATGGTGGTATCGTCTGGCTAGATGATTTTTATATAATAAAAATAAGATAGGACCTTAAACTCATCCCTGTGATACTCCCTTCGAAACTTTTTTACCGGTCGATTTTGCATCCTGTACTTGAACAACCTGACTCCTTTCTGACAAATAGGATCGGAACCAATCAAAAATTGTGCAATTTTTTTTATCTAGTCCTACGTTGAAAGAATTTTGTCGAAGAGCTAGATATACTATGCCATAGGATAGTGGTGTCGTCTGGCTAGATCTTTTTCATATAATAAAAATACTCCCATCGAAACTTTTTCACTGATTGATTTTGTATCCTGTACTGCAACAACCTGACTTCTTTCTGACAAATAGGATCGGAACCAATCAAAACTTATTCAATTTTTTCATCTAGTCCTACATTAAAAGAATTTTGTCGAAAAGCTAGATATACAAACAGAAATTCAATACTGAAAAAAACAACATTTCACCAGGCAAGCATTGGAAGTATGGGCCTTAACTTGGATTAAAAGAAACGTATCTGGAAACTTGTGAGAGAAAAAACACTTCTCAATTACTGCCAAACTTGCAATTAACAACGCTTGAGCAATATTGACTATGAATCATGTACCAAGTGCAACGTGAACAATACTTCTTTCTTTTTCATTCCGGCCGATGACCAAGAAATCATTGAAATTATTTAAAAAAATTCTAAAAAACAAATTCCGTTGAAGTTGTTTGCATACCAACAATATTAATCAACAGTGTAACCTATCAAATTGCAGAACCTTTAACAAAACTGGGAGGGTGAACAAACTTTCGGTCTAACTCCACCAAAAATAATCTTTATTAAAGATACTGTTTAGTCCGAAGACTAAGAACAGGCAGATGCCATGCAGTCGAAAGACTTACATCAGATAGGACATGTTTCGAAGGATTAATCCTTCATCATCAGCAAAATTATAGGAAAAAGGGTTTACTGAGTGGGTAGGAGGAAAAATCATATGTATTACATGAGAGTAAAGTGCCTTTTTCTCCCTTGGATGTTTACTACTACATCCTGCAGGAGGAAAAGTGGCACTTTCCTCCCTAGTAATACAAATAGCTATAAACACGAAACCACACAAAATGGTGAATTGGGGGTGCAATTTAGGGGTTCAAAACGTCTTTTTTGAGGTTTGCAGTGAAACGTGACCACTTAGCGGAAAATGTTCAGTGGCAAAGTTGTAGATGATGAAACAATCGAAAACTATTGTTTTCAACGCTTTTCGACATAACCTCAAATTAGCCGTCAAAATTGAGAAAACCCGATTTTTCAGTATTTATTTTTTTCACGCGTATAAATGATTTAATTTTCATGAAAATTTGTAAGCGTATGTCTTTTTTGGCGTCGAATGAGCATGATTTTTTCGCAATTCAGAAGACGACTAGTTTTCGAGTTAAGTATATTTTTCAAAAAAATACCCTTATCTTCCACGAACAATTGTGCTGTTGTTTTTCTTTGTATTTCGAAGGTCTATAAGTGATCATTTTAAGTAATGCATAAATAAATAAAATAAAGGTGACAAGGACGTGTAGACAACTACCGACCAATATCTATAATTCCCATATTTGGGAGAATATTTGAAATCGTAGTGAAGAAGCAAAGCTTCTTTAAAAGACATAATTATTCCAATAAAAACCAATTTGCATTCAGAAGCAATTGCTCCACTGTAAAAGCAATCTCTAAAGTTGTGCAAGGCATTGTCGAGGGTTTTGAAAGGGGTGAACATACCTCAATAACAATGTGTGACTTAAGCAAGGCCTTCGATTGTGTCTCGCATGAATTTCTCTTGAAGAAACTAAGCTTTTATGGAATAAGGGGTGTGGAACTTGACTTCTTTAGCTCTTACCTCAAAAATAAAATGCAGTCAGTGCACATCAATGCCTCTATAAAATAAACCATGGTATACCTCAGGGCTCCGTGTTGGGTCCGCTTCTCTTTATTATTTACATGAATGATATTTTCCACACTATATGTCCAGGCTTCTGTGTATGCTACGCTGACGATGCTACTTTCATTCAATCCCACAAAAATATATCTGCATTGAACGAAATCTCCACTAATGTTGACGGTAAAGCGGAATTTTAGTTCAGAGCAAATAACCTAAACCTTAACAAGAGAAAATCTCAAAAGATGATCTGCTCCTCAAACAGAAAGATATGTGGATCAGAATCTGTCAAGCTGCTTGGTATGGCACTTGATGATGGCTTGAGTTGGCAAACTCATATAGATACACAATGCAAAAAACTATCCACTCAGCTATTCCTGTTAAGGCGTCTTAAAAATTCAATAAACCATTCTACCCTTCTATCTTCATAACACGCTCTTTTCCACTCTCATTTGAATTACGGAATTATCTTATGGGGAAACTCGCCTCACTCTATTAGAGCTTTCCAAGTTCAAAAACTTGCTATATGTTTGTTGGCTGATGCCCACTATAATGCCTCATGCTGAGAACTCTTCAAGAAACTGATAATTCTCTTTCTCTACGACTATTGTATTCTACGTTCATTACATATTGATTTTTGATTGAAGAATAAAGATGATTCCAAGACACCGTGGATCCTAACTCATTATTCAACGGCACTCGGCCAATCACAGGTTCAGAATTTTCAGAATCCACGGAAACTGAGAGGTTTAATAAACAAATTTCTCAAGAAGGCTTTGCTTGATTGAACTTTTGTCACAGCTTGGCATCCGCGAATGTCAGATTAACTATTTTCTTAGTTTTAACTTTGATCTGTGACAAGTACCTAATATAAAAATGAATAGAGCGGATTCATCAATGAAGCTCCTGATGAAAGCTATCTTGCAACAAAGGTATGCCAAAGAATTTTTACTTGAACGTTCCACACTCTCTCAGTTCTTGGTCAGAGTTTCTCTAGTAGGTATTTCATTCACAAATTTTCGAGTGCCTGTTATAGCTCAGTTGGTAGAAGCCTGTACATGAAGTAAATGTATAACGAAGGCATATATTCAGGCATTTATTCATTCATGAATTAACACCGATTATTCATGTATAATTGTTATTATCAAATAAATCTGAAATCCAAAATGAATGAATGAATGAAGTATCTATTATTTTCATAAATAATATTTAGATTTCATTAAAACTCTGACTATCGTATAGTCGTAGAGAAAGTATAGTCTTCTACTCGCGTATAATAGCTATTATTTCTTCTCGGATAATTCCGAAACTCGCCTTCGGCTCGTTTCGGAATTTTTATCCTCGAGAATAATAGCTATCATTATACGCTCGTTGAAGAATATTCTATTATTCCTTCTATTTATATTTACCAAAGTCTCCTTGAAATACATACAAGAAAAACTGAAATCGACAGAAATAATGATTTCCATAATTATTCAACTATAGGAAAGCAGACCACATGAGGCCCCCGAAATATAAACTTGCAATCTCACAACGCAATTCCCTGAACTTGCATCTTTACAATAAACTACCAAGTGAATGGAAAAACCTCAAACTCATCCCTTTTAAGAGGAAGATAAAACATTTTTAAGAAAATTGTAATTTCTATTTGGCAGAAGAGTACCTAGGGTATGAGATTTCTAATTAATAAGTATATAGTATCTTACAAATAATAATGTTTACTCTCCGACTGAGTTTAGCGTTCGATATTTTTACAATTCTTGCAGTTTTTATTAGACATTGAACTCATATTTTTTCCGTCCACTCATGAATGTAGATGTCCTTATGTTTTTCTTGAGTGTCTGTCAACTCATGAATGTATATGTCTTACATGTACATACTTATGTTTTTACGTGAAGGATGTATTTTCCTTATTTTTGAATCCACCTGACCTGCTACAAATACGTGTATCTTCATAACGTAGTCAAATATAGCTATTTTATGATAGAAGTTCGTAAAGTAGGACTTTTTTGTATGAGCGTGAAGTTTGTTGAATGAGACGCGTGTACAAAAAAGCTCTTTACGAAAGTGTTTCATACAAAGTTTTTTCTTCGACAGTTATTGTATTGCCAAATTGTAGCAATTATATCATTAATTTGAGTGTTTAATGCACAGGTGATTTTTTTACGTACTTGTGCGAAAAAGTATTACTTTAGGCACGGTCAGCAGTGCGTAAAAGCTTAGTTTACGCACTGTCGTAGAAAAAATAAACAATCTAATTGTTAAAATGTCTACTTGCAAATGTTTCATGTGACTTGGTGGTTTATTGATCGTTTAACCGCTTAAAATTGAGTTGAATCAAAAGTTTTTGATTTTTTTTATTATCTACAATTTTGCTATTGAACATTTTCCGCAAGAGGTCACGTTCCGCCGCAAATAGCAATAGGGGTTGATTACAAGTTGATCTAAAGAAAAGTAAAAAGGGTTATAATGGAGTTGAGGATTACATTAAATTATGTGACCTACCATATGGTGGAAAAATAACATTAAAACGGAAAAACTTTTAAAAAACTTATGGTCCTAATTACGACCTTATGGTCCGCATCTAGTGCGGGGCCCACCTATGTTAGGGACCATGTTTAGTCCACTCAAATAACATATCAGCAAATTAACAATTCGTTTTGAAATTTAAATCAAACCATGCGGCAAGTGTGTTTACATCTGACAACTAGGTTATGAAATTGACATCTGTCATCTGGAACGTCGTGGTTCGAGGTGGCAGAAAACAGAATGGAATGTCCCATGCTATCATGGAACAAGAAAATCCTTAAAATATTATCGATTAACAGCTCTGTAGAATATTGAAAGGAAATTGTGATTTCACTTGTAAAAACAAAACAAATTTGATGAATGCATCTGTCGAATCAGATAAATTCCCTGAAGAGTTGAAACTGGGGATGGTCATGCAAATGGGTATATGAAAAAAGATCTCCTCTCTATGAATAATTATGGGCAAATAACTGCACCCTGTGTGATCAGTAAAATAATCGAAAGGCTATGTTTCAAATCGAGTCAAATCAATGCTTCATTGTCGAAAAAAATTATTGTTCTTATCGACAAAGCCATGTAAATATGAAGGTAAATTTGTAAATAGCAAAAAAAATGTACATAAACAATTTCAAACACTTTAAACTGCATTAGTGATAGTCACACTGTGCAATTTCTATATACAGTGTGTTCCCTCTCAGACGAGCCACCCCGTATATTTCTTATCCCATAGTGAGTGGAAAAATTTCCCGAAACACATCGAATGATTTTGTTTGGGGGACATCTTTTGACGTATATTTGAGGCTTGAACGAGCAACCCCCTAATGGTGGGCGCTTCAACCCCTCAAAATTGAATAGGGGAGAGGGGTTGAGTGATACTTCATTTGAAAGGTCTTGGAAGCCTCTTTATAACAGTGTATGAAAAACGTAAATTTGATGAACTATTTTCGCCGAAAATCGATTCCGTAGCTCGAATGAGCCATCTTCAATATTTTGGTTGTTTTCACAATGTACAAGCCCATGTTTATTGAGCCCTTTTTACAAACTTGAACAATCTTCAAAAAATCACAAAAAAATTTAATTGTTTTATCATGCTTACAATCAAAAAAATCAAATCTGCGTGTTTAAATCAAATGTTCAGATTGTCATCCATTGACTTCCATACAATAATACAATCTTGACTGAAAACCGTCTCTAACATGGTTCAGCATAATTGGAGTTATTTGACGACAATCATTTACAATTCGCTGGCGCAGTTCGTCCAAATTTTCAGGCTGTCACAAAAATCTTGGACTTTAGATATCCCCACAAGAAGAAGTTCAGGTCAGGAGATCGGACAGGCCACTCCATAGGACCTCTTCTTCCAATCCAACGACCGGGGTATTGCAAATTGAGGTATTGGCGAACTGGTGCGGCGTAGTGAAAAGGAGCTCAGTTTTGTTGGAAATGCAATTGTTGGTCAAGTAGTAGAGGATCGTGTTCTGATTGTTCAGTTATCAACGGATCAATCGCAGCATTTCAAGATAAATTTCGCCATTTGAATTCCTATTATTGACGCAATATTTTAGTGATGTATTGACCTGAGTGTTATTTATAGATTAATTGTCTCTACTCGGTTAAAATATTTTATTGTTGTACCTTATATGTTTATACTGATTTTTATTGTAAGTTTACCTTTACATTGTACTGCTTTGTAACCATGATTTCTTCATAAATACAATAAAGTATATATTGATTGATTGATGATAGGAATAAACAGAGGTCTAATTAGGTGGTCTCCCAAAATTCCTACCCAAACGTTTAGCTTTTCCGGATGTTGAGTGTGAACTTCTTGGAATACATGAGGATTTGTATCGCTCCAAATTCTACAATTAACATTAGTTAACCTCCTATTAAGTAAAAAAGTGCATTCGTCAGAAGAGCAAACGTTGTACAAGAAATTTGGGTTATTGTTGATTCGCTCGGCCATAATTTCGCAAAACTCTTGCCTTAATTCAATTTTGTACGGATGGAACTTGTGTTTATGTAAAATTCTGAAAACGTTAGATTGGCTAATACCGGAAGCTGCAGACAGTTGTCGTACAGATTGCGTGTTTGGCATAAGTTGGACATGTCCCAATACCGCCACAGCTGTTCCTTCATCATTTACAATTTCAATGGGTGCCCTATTTTCATCCATTACTGAACAAATTTTGATATCAATTCCATTACGTACGTTCAGGATGGTTTTGGTTATCCTTGCAGCCACTCGGGCACAATTTTGATTTTGGTAATAAAGCCTAACCAGCTCAACACGTTCTTGCAATGTGTACACCATATTTTTTGAAACTTTAAACAAATCAGCAAAGTAGTAACTCAACAGATTGATTTAAATTATATTAAATCATCGAAGAAACGTTAAAACCAGATGAACAAAAACTGAAGGCAACATAAAGAAATGTTTTGCTGTTGAGCCCCACATCTTCCTGTTGTGGGTATTTCTGGTATTTATGGTTCCAGTATTTGCGAAATGTGGACAACCTGGTTTCGCCTGATGAATTGCTGATTGCTGTCAGAAATGATGAAGCCTTCTTCGTTGAAAGTATTTGTAGACTTCCTTCCCACATCACTCCATTCCTGGTTGGCCTGAGATGGAGTCCTAAATCTCCACGTTGGTGTCACCAGAGGAACAGGTTTCACTAACATTTTTTATATGGGATGAAATAATACCATTTCAATTATTAATTGAATCGGTGATTGTATGAAGGGAACATGTCCAACATAGACGATTTCGAGAAAATTGAAAAAACGTTTTATTACACAAACTTCAAAATGCAGTACAGAAGAATCCCAAATACAATGAGGTATAACATAAAGAGCTGGCAATAAAGGCAATAAAACAATGATGCAGAACATGGGACCAGTTTTTAATGTAAACTGTAGAACATCAAAACATATTTTAATAACAACTTATACATTAAATGAAGCGAAGTTTTGTATAAAAGTATATAAATTCTCTTTATTGTAAAGCGCTTTCGACTTTCGTCATCTTCAGTGCTTCCTGAAAGTAAATACTCCGTTGAGAGGCCGAAATTGAGTTTAAGAAAGAGGTTATGAAATTTGGAAAATAAATTACGTGAGTACTTACATGTCAGGCAACAGGAAGTTTCGAAATATGTAAAAAACATTGTTTAAAATTACAATAACATAATTATTCTGCATAAGAACTAACGAAAAGCATGTTAGAACTCAGACCATGTGGTTATTGTAAAAGCGGTGGGGACAAGACAGAATGTGTCAAGTCAAATGTCAAATGTCAAGGTGAAACTACCAGTACCAACTTGAAGAGTGGTCTAGTCAATATTAGTTAGGAAGTGTTACCTAAATACTAATCAAAGTGAAAATACCGGACATTTGACATTTGACTTGACACATTCTGTTTTGTCCCCACCGCTTTTACAATAACCACATGGTCTGAGTTCTAACATGCTTTTCGTTAGTTCTTATACAGAATAATTATGTTATTGTAATTTTAAACAATGTTTTTTACATATTTCGAAACTTCCTGTTGCCTGACATGTAAGTACTCACGTAATTTATTTTCCAAATTTCATAACCTCTTTCTTAAACTCAATTTCGGCCTCTCAACGGAGTATTTACTTTCAGGAAGCACTGAAGATGACGAAAGTCGAAAGCGCTTTGCAATAAAGAGAATTTATACACTTTTATACAAAACTTCGCTTCATTTATTCAACAAGTCGTCGCCTGAGAATTAGATTGGTCTATCTCCACTTTTTGAAATAATTGAGTTATATACACCAAAATGTTCGTAAAAATTAGAAGAGTCATTCTCCATCGAAAAATATGGAACATTCCCTTTGATACAATAAAAATTTGTATGAGTTTGGGCAATATCCGTCACATCAAAAAAATATATCAATATTATAAAGGGCTATATCAAGCAGCGCGCTCCCAGCGAATGGCGTTTTAGTTACATTAGTGTTATGCTGGTCAATGTCCTAAAAATGAAATGAAAATATAGAGAGTTTCAGTAGAGTAAAAAGTGATGGAGTAGTGTTCATATCTTTGTGTCTTACTGTCTAGTGCAGCGGTGTGAGAAGCAAAATTAAAGTTTATTTGCAAGTTGAGTTATTAGCTACGTGATTGATGTATAACAATGTTGCAACCAAATCGACGGCAAAGAAAAATGTTAAGAAGAAAAATGTCGAGAAGAATAATGTTATAGGAAAAGATGCAAAAACACAGAGGAAACGACAAGTGATGAAAGGAAGATTCTGGAGACATCTAAATGTAATCAAAAAGAGGGAGAACATACATCGCAGGAAAACAAAAATGCTACAGGAAGAGTTAAAAGCCACTCGAAGATTTGCAGAAGAGGAAGGAAAACAAAAACATTGAAAAAGAATGTTGGGGAAGGTTCATCGAAAACTGACACTGACGAAAAGGATATATCATAAGTCAAATACTCGAAATAATACAAAAAAAATTAACAAATAAATCGATCAAAAAATAATGAGTTGTATGTAACTTTAAAACAATGAAAGCAAGTTGAATACGTCTTTGTTTTCGATTTATTGAATATGGACCTATTATAAACCGGAGACGTTATAGCTCTACACGATTTAAATTATGAGTAAACGTAGAATTAGGTTGAGCTCTATCCAGCATATTATGGTCTATATCCCCAAATAAATACTAAATTTGGTAAAAACACGTTTTTGGTCTATATCCAAAACAAATTTCGTAAATTATAAAAGAACCGTTAGGAGTATCGATTTGAAAAATGGAAACAATATTCATATTTTTGTGGGTTTCCAGAGTACCTTTTTGCAGAACTGTAACTCTATAACAAAATATCGACAACGTTGTTCAAACTTTGAAGCTGATTTTCTCGAAACTGACTTTGTGGGAGATAGACCAATCTAATTCTCAGGCGACGAAGTGTATTCAGCTTCACGCATTTATTTAACTTATACATTACTTTTATTCGGAATCGTACTCCAAGGCAGTAGTGGGCCAATTTTCAAATTGAGTGTGGAAGGGTTGATGTTCGTCAGGAATATACTTGACGATTTTTGCGACATCTTCTATTTTCTTTGCATTAATCGGCACTTTTTGTGTGTAGGCTCGGTTATTAGGTAACTGTGGTTTATTGGCAGTTTTTGCTAGGTAATATTTAGATGTTACGAACCCATCTATGTAATCGTTTGCAATGACGTAACCAGGTGTAGAACAGTTATAAATGAAGTGTTTGTACGTAGAAATGCTAAATTTCTGGCGATTTTCCCCTGATCCCCTCTTCCTAGTAATGGTTTCTGTACAAGTTTTTTCAAAATATTTAGGCCACCAACTCTTGTAGTGCAGTATATCTTCTGTTTGAACTAATTTGACAACAAAATATATTCGAGTTTTCTTTGCATTAGCGATAATAGAAACATATTCCATTGGTGTGAAAATTCGATCTCGGCGTCTCACTATTCTTTCAATTAGACCAAAATCCCTATCACATGGCAGGAATGAAAGGCCACGAACAGGAAAATATCGATGAATTTCGGTAAACCTTCCATTCATGGAGAGCTGATAACAATCTAATAATAGTATGATTGCGGTTCTGTCCGCCACAAGCATCACTGAAGATATGTAGTTCGGTATTCTCTTTTGGTATTGTATCTAGCCAATCTTTCAGAAAGCTTGCAACTTCGTTAGAACCCCTTTTTGCGGTACCTTCAAAGTATGTGTAAAATGTAGCATCATTGGTTTTTATGTTGTGAACACCAAAAACATATTGCCAAAGTTTTCGAAGGTAGAACATATCGTTTACTGGCATATCAGGTAAAGGCAGATTCTGCATAAAATCGAAAACAATCGCACCTATATGTTGGTTTTGGGCACACAAACCTCGGACATATTCAATTTTTGTATAGAACTTTGAGGCGTCTTTTATGTATGATTAGTTCTGCACTAGCCACACGCTTTGCATTGTCGTTTATCACCTGTGATTTTAGTTTCACAGACAACTCTTCACATGTTGGACAGACATCTACTTGTGGTCTACCAAACCGATATCCAAAATTTTCGTTGAACTGCTTTAAGTAGTATTCGTACTTAACGCGTTTTGCAAGATCTCCATTTTCCAAACAAAACATGTCATAAATTTTTTTTACTATTAAGATCGATTCAAGGTATTTTAATGGTTTACTACCATAATGGGTTTCTTTCGTCGGAAATGCAGAAATATGAGCATAGATTTTACAGATAATAGCGTCAAGTAAAGCATTACCTTGATTACTATGAATGACGACCACGTTTGTCAATAGGTATGGAGTTATTCAAAAGTAGTGTAGTCAGACGGAAAACCGCTTTACTTGATGAAGCATAAAGACTCAGAAATGCTTTCGTTCAAAACATGATATTTGAAATTACCTCGACGATTCTGCTTTGGTTCCGGATATTTTGGCCTGCGTCTTTTAATATGTTCAACATCCACAAGACCCACCAAAAAAGTATCTTGTTCGTTTTTGGGCGTACCACAGTAAAGCGATTTGAAAATCATCATCTTTTCATCGTGTGACATCTCCATACATTTTCTTTTACATCTAAAATTTAAATAAATTTAGTATTACGTAAGAGACTGATTGACTGATCAAATTTGAAAAACTGTCTTAAATCAATGGAATCCTTACCTACAGTCCGGCCCTGTTTGTTTTGCAGCTCTTTCGGTTACTTTTGCCCAAATAATCTTGGTTGAATCTGAACATTATTCTTATAATTTTCAATGTTTCGAACACCTTTTTTTCGTTTATATTGTGGTTCTTCACTATCACTGTTGGAATATGACATATTCTTATCTATTTTATTACAAAATACTACGTAGTTTCACGTAAAACAACAAAAAAATGTTGCTTTAGTCAATACCTAATGCATAATAATAATAATTTGGAATGACTGATAATGGTTGCTGTCAAAAGTCCGCTTGCAATGCCCTCACATTGAGTGTATGAAGGTTAAAAGTAGTGGATTTATTTCCTTTATACACTCAACCAAAATTTTGTGCCGCTTTAATTTTCATATAGTAAATCGGATTTGTATAGACTCAACGGTGCACTTACTAATTATCTGAAATATGTATATACCACTTTATTTTGACCAAAAAGTGGAGTTGTTTCCTTTATACAATAACCAATTCAATTATTATTCAATATTGATATTCTCAGTTTGAAGTTTATATTTTTCAACGACTTTCTGTAAACCACCACATAGTACTATGCGCTGGGAATATTAATTTTCTAATAAAATCTTACATGTAATAAATTTAACCTCATATGCAATATTGAATATTATTAGAATAGCAATCTTATTTCGGAAAACTGTTACTCTGAGCAGTGAAGATTAATTCATATGAAATGTTTGTGTGTTTATTTATGTTTTATTCATTTATTGATTAACACTTATCAACTTGACAACAACGGATGGTAATGTCTCTGTTCTGGGTATAAAATCTAAATTGTTATTATTCGGTTGCTCAAGTTTCCAAGTAAGTACTCTTGACATTGACATATTAAAAGTTGCTGTGGCGTGCCCTCTTATTTTTTTGATAATTCGGTTCCTGTTCAATAATATGATTCCTTTATAAACGAACCCATAGTGCATACCGACGAAGAACTGCCGTCTGCATTGCTTCTTTCATTTAACTTTTTAGAAAAAGCACTGTTTAGAATTCATGAGGAGATGAAATCTCTTGATTTGATAGGTCATCCGTCTAGTTGAAAAATATGCTCCACCTTCTAAAACACCCTGTGTACAATTTGTTTGTGTATTCCATTTGTAAGCAAGCCAACACATAGTCCGCAGCCATTAGAAAGGTCAAGTCAATCGAGAAATCGTTATTTATATCAACCGTTCACGAATTAGCCTGTTTTGCTGTAGATGAACACTGAATACCGATGCATTATCGTTAGGTAAAATGAACGGCGGAGCAGAAATTACACAAATTACTTCACCGAGCTCACGAGCTCGCTAAATGGTGGATTATTCAGTAGACTGAATATGTTTCACGTGCGAGAGTGTCAGTCCTGTCGGACGATCGACCATCAGTTATACAAACTTGTTCATTTATACAAATCATATCATTGGAAACTCAAATAGAAAACAGAAAGGCCTTTCGAACCCATTTTGGTAGTTCTGTTCAATATTTGGTCTTAGATCATATTCATTGAGTAACTATAGTCGTTGCAGACCGATGTTTTACCCTTTATTAGTCTCATCCATCTTCTGCTGGTACGGGTGGGCGGGTTTTGAAGCCCTTCAGGCTTCTCAGTTTAGTCCCTTCGTTCACCCACATGTTTGTCTTCAGTTGAAGGCACCTGTGGAAATTCCACCAGCTGTAGTTTCAGAGGTTTCTTGGGAGGTTCCCATGCTGACTTGTGTGCTTGCTCTACTGTTATATGAGAGTTTCTAAAAGCAGGCAACTCACCAACATGAAATTCCAGTTGTCTCTGTCCATCAGATCTCTCTCCTAATTGGAATTTCGATTCGCCAATTCGTTCTGGTTAGCCCCAGAAACACTTTTCAGCAATACAGCTAAATACCCCATATTATTATTTGAACCACTATCGCACTGCTGATGCCACATCAATTTTCTTTTACCCTACTGATGATAAGTTACTCTCAATAATATGAAATATAACAGTTCATGTGGCTATGACGAAACATCCTCAAAACTACTGAAAAAGTGTATTCAGGTTCTCCCACCTCAGAAAGGTAAACTTCCAGCTTGTCTGAAAAAATCGCAAGTGATACCGCTTTATGAAAAAGACAATAAACAAGATTTAAACAACCTATTTCGTTACTTTCTACGTCTTCAAAACTATTGGAAAAAATTGATCACAAGAGACTTTTATTTTTTCTGAATGCCAACAGAATTATCACGCCAGCTCAGCATGGTTTCATGAACAATGAATTCACTTCATTAGCCTGTACGATATCACCCATTTGATTTATGAAGCACTGGACTCCAAAAGCTGTTCCCTTGGGTTGGGCTGCGATGTCGAAAATGCGTCTGATAGTGTATGATTCCAAATATTGCTGTTTAAACTTAGTCATTTTGGTATAAAAGGAACTCCGTTCCAAAGATTCTCTGGTTTTCTATCACACAGACAACAAAGGGTCAAAAATCAATCTTGGGCCTACTCCTATTCCTATTGTTATCAATTACTTACCACAAGCATCTACAACGATGTTTGCCAATGACATCATTTTTTTTATTACCGGAAACAGCGAACACGAGTGTATACGTAAACTAAACAATTCGATGTCACTTTTATACTTGGTGTGGAGTAAAGAGCATTTGTAGAACATAATCCAGTCTCAACTTAACTCAACAAAAAATTGAGCAGCAGTTGTTTTGATCTGAGAACTTTAAAATCACAGCGGATATAAAATAGAGCTGTTAAAATCATCTTGTGAGTTCGACATGTAGATTCTTGCAGGGAACATTTTATTAGAGTGGGGATTTTAACATCACCTGCTATTTTTCCCCTCGCCTACAAAAATAGAACTCTCTATGCTTGCAGTTCATCTTCTACTGTATCTACTGTCAGTGCAACCAATTGATCTTACTTCCTAAGCTTAATGCATTGCTTTTTGAGACCAGTGTGCTCTATTGTGTTGCTAAACTGCGTACATAACAAACTATTTCCGTATTTCAAAAGTATGTTCAATGTTTTAGCTAGTGCCCCACAGTGAGTATTGAATGATAGATTCTGGTCCAATTTGATACCTAAGAAAGTAATACATTCCTGTTTATCTATTGTTTCGTTATTTATTTCTATATCTAAATTTGTAATTTTATTTTGCCTCGTGTGGAAGTTCACATGACTGGTTTTGGAAGCATTTATGAACAATGAGTGTTAGTAAGACCACTTGCAGAGTGACTTGCAACAGGAGTTAATTTTATTTTGTATTTGAGCTGAAGATTTGTCTGTGAATAAGAGCGTGGAATCGTCCGCATAAAGACAAGTATACGCATCGTGGAGTACTAGAGGTAATTCATTGATATAAATGATAAATAATATGGGGCCCAGCACAGACCCTTGGGGTCCCCCATTCTACTGGAAAGTAGGCTAGAAATGTGCTCTGTTTTCACATTATCCTTTTTGTGATTAATCTTGACCTGCCGAAGCCGTCCGTTCAGGTAGGAGAAAAACTATTCATAGAGTTTTCCGCAAATCCCATAGTGATAAAATTTATCCATCACGAGAACATGCTGGACACAGTCAAAAGACCGGCTGAAATCACAAAATATTCCAACCGAGCTCTCGCCTGCTTCCATAGAATCCAATATTTTTTCGAAGAAATCATGAATTGCGGTGACTGTGGAACGACCAGAGCGGAAACCATGCTGGTTGTTCAGAATTATAGAATTTTTATCCAAAAAGTTTAATAATTGATCCAAGATAGCATACTCAAAAATTTTCGATATAGCGGATGGGATTGTTATGGGACGGTAGTTTTCTAGATTTTCAGAGTTTCATTTTTTGAAAATAGGAGATACTAGAGCTGTTTTCATTCTCGTTGGAAATATTCCTACCTGTTTCGATGAGCTTGTGTGGGAAAATCTGTTAAAATCTCGATTTTTCCTTACAAGATTACGCCCTCATTTTAACCCTTTAGCCACCTGCCATCAATTGTGTATGAAAACAAAAAATCTTCCGAAAACATTTAAGATCTAATGAAAT
The DNA here is from genome assembly GCA_944452925.2 of Chrysolina oricalcia. NCBI lineage: Eukaryota > Metazoa > Arthropoda > Insecta > Coleoptera > Chrysomelidae > Chrysolina > Chrysolina oricalcia. Next base: position 14,434,359 of record OX101828.2, read on the forward strand.
TCCGTTAAACGCTCTCAACACCAGCTTAGTTATTCCTCACCATGTCATTGCTAGTTTGAATAGACGTTAACCGACAAAACATTGAAAAACTAGATATATGCTATTGGCTACTAAATATTCAGCTATAAGTATATTATCCACACGCTGCTTTAACCAAATTATCATATGTAAATTCTCCCTTATCTGAAGCAATTAATTACAGAACCGAAGGTCGTAGTACTTGCCCCTTTCAAGTGAACCCTGTGAGTAAATTAATTGCCTCCACAACCCAAGGGTTACAACCCAGTGATTTATGATCACTATTAAACAGTTTAGGAATTTTTAAACCGCATAAGTGCATCTTTTAAAAATCGGATGAATCTGGATGTATTAAATGATGGAACGACGTAAGCACTAACAGATCTGTTGTGTAGAATGTGAGAACTTCAACATAATTCTCAACGACTGCCGCTAGCTGAATCCTAACGTTGCGTTGAACAATACATACAGGGTGTGCTACTCTATCATGTAGAGACACACCTGTGAAATTTTAACGAAACCCGTGATAATTTATATCATATTTCGTTCATCAACTCTAGAATATGCGCTACTGAATCAAATACTTAAGTTTTGACTCTGCCTACGACGTTTAGGCGATGTTCAATTTCCATGACTTATCGCGGTTCCAGGCATATTAGTCACCTCAAACCTGTGGTTAATTCGGTTTTTACCGAGATATTATTTCAACGTATTTTCTTCAAACGATCGCTCAAAAGCTTGAATGTTATTCATGCCCAAAAGAACATTGTGATCCCGTATACATACAGGGACGGCTCTTTCCTACAAAAGCTGACGAGGAAGATACCGGGTTTAACTGTGGGGTTTCCTTAAACACTGCGACTCGCTGGGGTGTATTTGTTTCGTTTCGAAGATTTTCTGTTGAGAACATTTTCGCGTTCGCTTTTTCATTATTTATTCAGTAGATTGCATAACTCACTTATATTCCTACTACGTTTGGTTTATAAATATCTAGTAATGGCGTTGAAATTGTTCATTCTGAATTTTTCATAACCCCTATTATCTGAATAATATCAATAAGTATTTTCATTTTAAAACTGTTGAGATCAGAGAAATGATTCGAGATGAACGCAGCAATCACTGGAAACAAAAGAAAATCTTGACAAGTCCTTCAATGAAGTGAAGTTGTGACATTTCACGAAGAGTTTATAATTTCGCGATACTGAATTATAGTTTGATTGAGAAAAGGATTGAAATGTTGCACATTTTGCGTGAGAGTCAAAAAACTGTCTTTTAGCAAGTAGAGCGTATGCCCAACGTTATCCACAAAGAAGGCATCCAAAACTAGACTGATCCGAAAATCAAGCAGACTGGTTCAGTGAATTATCTAAAACATAATAGACCAGCTTCTGTCCTTACTGAAGATAATTAGATGATGATTTTGATGGCTGTGGTGAATAATATTTGCCAATGGTTCGATGAGCAATTTCAAGATAGATGGATTGGTAGAGGTGGTTCTGTACACTGGCCCGTGAGGTCACCAGACTAGACACCTTGCGATTTCTTCCTATGGGGTTATGTCAAAAGTGAAGTTTAGTCTGAACCAGTAACTACAATAGAAAATATGAAGATGAGAACCAAGGAAACGTTTGCCTCCATTACAAGATAAATGTTGAGAGTACGAAATTAAATGAAAAATCAAGTACAAAAGGGTATTCATTAAGAATGGGAGATATTTCGAACAGCTTTCAAGGTGAAATTTCGTTCGAATTTAATATATTCAGACAATCATGATGATTCAATCAATTTGTTGGTAGTTTTGACTAAAAGCCTTAAGTTGAATACTTAACGTGTTTTCAATTGCATCGTTATTTATTCTTCTGGTGTATTATTAGAGAATAGTTCATATGGTACCATTGAATAGCTCTTCAGATGGGCTCTCATACAGGGTACCATTTGAAAAAAAATTAGTTTTACCCATTCCAAAATAGCAACATTTTATCGCTATTTCACGCTGAGAATTCTAGGTGACTCCAAATATTTTGTAAATTTTGATACATAGCTTGAGTACTAGCATACCCACATTCTCTCATTGATCTCTCATAATTAGAGTGGAAGTTTTTTCTCGTCCACGATTTTTCCTTGAATTGGATCAAAATGTGCTCATTTTGGAAACGTTGCATCTGATTCCTGTGAATATAAATGATTCGTGGAGCCTTAATGAAGCATTTAAAAAAGAGACCAAATGTTGTGCCCCGGATTTATAATCCACCTTGTATACTTGAAAACAATTTTAGAGAGTAGCTCATCCAGTGTCCAATAACATCCAATCAAATTTTGTCCTCCATTTCCATCAGCCCACAAGCAATGGTTCTAGGTGGGCCAACTTGTATATTCGTTTCCGCGTATATTCAGTTATCGCTATTGCTCCCGCGTACTTTCCGTGATCGCTCTCGCTCCCGCGTTGTATTGGAGAAATCTATAAGGGCCAGTTGTATAAGTTTCCCAATGACTTCTTATGTACTAAACTTCTCCATTTTACCATGTGAATTATTAGTAACTTTTCATTAAACTTCTAGTTTCCTCGAAATGGGGAAAATAAAAAGTAGATATGGA